>OY829914.1:94249106-94654787 GCA_963691935.1 Nephrotoma guestfalica
CAGTTTCGGTCCCGGTTGAGACATAAATGTACATTACATTTCTCACATAAGAAATGTGTTTTCAAGGAACAATTAGGTTTCTTGCATCTAGTACCTTCACTTCTTTGGTCATGAACAGGTAAATGCGACATTTCGTCATATTGCACGTCTTTCAGCGGTCGTTTCTCGCATTTCCGAATTTTACTACAATAAGATTGGGTTGCAACGGATTCATTCGAGGGTCTTCCACGTTTACGACTTATCGTTGACTCATGTTCAATTAACAATTTTGCTAATTGCAATCGAAAATTTAGCAAGTCTAATATTTCTGATTTTTTCAAAAAATTTCGTTCAGCACTGGCTTTATATTGTACCCAGCTACTTGTTACAGCCAAATCCACAAAATGAAATATGACACGGAGTGTCCATTTTTTAGACTGAATAAATATTCTATAATAGCTCATTAGTTGAACTAAAAGATCAACTCCACCTATATATTTATTATAGAGCTGTACAATTTGTGGTTGCTGGACAGTAATGTATATTTTTTTTTATTGTCCCATCGACGGATTTCCTTCTGCTCTCCAATACCCACATAGTTAGATATTAAGTGGACTTGTTTATTATCTTGCCACTTGACAATGACAATCTTACCATCCCTACTAATGAGTTCATCACTCGTGCCGCGTCCTTTTGATGTCATGCATTTACCATCAAAAAAGTGTGGGCCACGTAAACGATTTAAACGAACGGTTCCTATGGTATTAATTTCCTTTTGTTGCAGAATTTCAGTAAGTTGATATGATGAACAATAATTATCATAAAACAGCTTATGGCCTGGATTTGTTATCACTGCTTCGATTAGATGTAGCACCACTGAAGATCCGAATCCAAAATTTCTTTGATTTTCCTCCGATATTCCAGTGGATTTACCTTGATATATAACAAAATTAAGCGGAAGACCATTTGGGCCACATAGTAAAAATACTTTTATGCCCCAGGGATATGGTTTGCCCTTAATATACTGTTTCACAGATAATTTTCCTTTAAATGGTACAATTTGTTCATCGATCGACAAATGTTCGGACAATTTATGCTGTTTCTACGGAAAGCTTCGATTATAGCCCGGGTTTTATAAAATTTATCGTCATTTTTTCGTGGTTCTTCATTGTCGATGAAATGCAGGTTATTTCTTAGCTGACTGAAGCATTCGTGAGTCATCGCGTTTAACACGGTGTCTAGTACATACGTGTACGTGGGAATTTTAGACTGCCCATTAAAATGCGAATACCAAATAATTTTATTAATTCACGGCCACTAGTATTCTTGTAACCAGCAGCATTGTTTTGAGCAGCATACAAATTCGTATAAAATGCTGCTTTTTCAAAAAAATCATTATTGAAATATTCCGTAAAGTAAGTCAAGGGACTTTCCGTTTCTTCATTCTTCTCACGTTGCTCATTTTCATGTGCAAAATTAATTTCATTCGTTTCAAAAGATTTAGTCCCTCTTCTCCAGGAAATGTCCGTTTTTTTTGTGTTTTTGTGTGCGTTATTTGGGCAGACTTCATCATATCAATAAATTCTATCTCCACGTTTTCAAATACAGGATTTTCTGACGTTGCCAAAACTGTAATTGGTGCTTCAGCCATATCATTTTCTATCGGTTCTTCTTGATCATAGTTGTCATCTTGTTCGACTTGAGCTTCAAATATATTAGACACGCCGTCAGTCTAAAGCAAAATTAATGAATAATAAAAAGCGTACCTTTAGGAGTTGTAATTTTTCCCGTATTAACATCGACTAAATTATCTTCAATTTGGATCGCGCTTTGACTAATATCATCGTTCAATAATTCTTCGACTTCATCATCATTGAATGATAATTCCGAATCGCTCCCATTTAATATTTCGGCCAATTCGGTTAAAGTATAAACTTGTTTATCTTTCTTTATTTTGGCACTGGTACTCATTTTTATCAGCCTGAAATATTTGATAACCTTTAGAACAAAATGTACCAATTTCGGAACATTTTACATTATATACTGAAATCGGATCGGAAGATCACCTAAAATATTAAATAATATTAATTTATGTATTGTCATACTTAGCATTCATTGAATCCTATGTTATATGTTAGCGTAATTTATTATCAAAACTTTAACTGTTTATAAACTACAAATCTAAGAAATTTATAAATATTAATACAAAACAAAAATATTATTGTTTGACAACTAAGTTCATGCGACTGTAGTGCCATCAGCCAAGATCGAGCTATTATTTAAGGTGGTACAAAAGAAACTTAATGCCATCTTACGGCAGTAATCTTGTTCAAGTATAACAACCAGTATAACAACTTTATTTGAAAGCTTTCATTATGATATGATATGATATGATATGATAGAGGCGTACAGGCCAGCCATAACGGCGATCCTAGGTACGTTACCATAATCCTGAAATATCAACAATCAAATAACAAATTATATCTGAATGCGAATAATATTTCAGCATCATGCGGGCCCAGGCCCTGCCTGCATCCTTAACAGATAAGGTTAGTTAGGAAAGGATGTTAGTCACAGAAACGACTAGGGCGAACCGTAGCAAAGTCATTTTCTAACTACTTAAATATATTAGAACGTTAGTCTCAATTAAATTCACACTTTAGATTAGAGTTTGTTAGTTAATTAATGTAAGTTAGTTGTGTTTGAGGTAAAGGATACTAATATTCATCATATGTATTCGGCATCAGTCCTACTAGACTGGTTAGGTTATTTAATTCACATCTATGGGTCATCTCATCACATACTGCTTGTAACCTTATTTTGCCCTATGTTCCCATCCAACACCATCTAACCGAGGGACTTCACGTTCGTAATGATACGGCAGTATTATCATACATATGATGACCTAAATATTCCGTCAATAATGTCAAAATTAAAAAAAATGAAAAAAAAAAAAAATAATAAAAAAAATTTAGATTCGGTATTGTCATTCAGCTACCTATATTTAAATTCATCCAACTAAAAGCAGGGTTAATTTATATCTAACATTCACACAACTTCACTAAAACATAACCTGAAAGATCGTCGAAAAACAACATTCCATAGCAAAAAGTCTTTGGATCGTTAACATATTTGATTGTATTGAGTTTATGCTCAAAGCGTAAGTAATTAAATAGACCCCCTGATCAAGAATGTTGCAATCACAATCTTCCCTGACCTGCCGGTATGTAAAAAAAAATAAATAAATAATAAATTTAAAATAATAATAAAAATAAATTGAATTATATTTGCCTACAACTTTATTGTTTTAAATCAGGACTTTCGACAAAATTTCAATTTATAGAATTGTTTAAAGTAAGTGGAAATTATTAAAATAAGTTATGAAAATGTAATTAAATTTAAATAAAAACCCAAATGGATAACACAATCCAACATATTTCAGCTCAAATGATAAATTTCTCGTGGCAGAAAACTGTTTCCTCCTTTCATTAACATTTTATATATTTATCAATTTATATTATTTTTGATTTTGATTTTTTGATTTTGAATGCACGACCAAGTTCTTAGACAAGATCTCCCGGGAGACGCCGGGCCCACCGTACACTCCTTTTACATATAACAAAACCGAGGGATTAGACAGGTTAATTGGATGGGACTGAATCAGCCCGGTTACAGACACCTAGAAATAGCCGATAAGGTAGGCAATGGTAAGGATGGGAAAGGTTTTTTTTTTTTTTGGCAGAGCGACCCGGTTACAAGAACCTTGATCGTACAACACAAGACAATACAAAGGATAAAAGTTTTAATGACCATCAACAATTGCTTCTTGGAAACAGCACCTAAAATAAACCTACATTAAAAATTCTATTATTCATCTGCCTCTAAAGCTGAAATGTAAATTCATCATTAATTAAATAGGATTAATAAATTTTGATTTGATTTGAAAGCACAACCAACAGTAGATATGACAGACCTGGCCCGGTTGCAGACTCTTTCAAATTGTGCCAGCTTCCCTTTGAACCGCATCTGAAATTAATTATTATTTTGAAATACTTTAGTTAAGTATAGCCATCAAAACCGCTTCCAGAATGCTTAACTCCTGGAGTCAATATATTGTTAGAATTTGAATTATTTGCTGATAAGTGCTATTGGATCCGGAATTCTTTCCCTAACAGACAATATTTAATTTAAATTTTATTATTATAGACCAGTTTTAAACACTAACACCCGGAGTATCCGTATCTAACCAGCACCACTCTTAAAATAGATTAACTGCTTTACCAAGAATAAGTAAACTGTTTAACTTATAATAACTTATTATAACTAAATACTAATTTTAAATAGTTAATAACTGGGTCGCCTTCCAAAATATTTCCTGTATATTTATCAATTTATATTATTCCACAAAAAGTCATTTTTGTCACAATACGGTGGCAACCCATTTTGAGTATACAAATTTTCGCTTATTGGGTAAGTTACAATTCGATCTGTTGTAATTTCAAATTTTGGTTTCTCGGGTACCAATATTTTATGTACTTAAGTACATACAAAGGGAATTCCCTTGAAATGTCAGTTTCTATGTACACGATTATAAATTACCGTTCACATATATGTAAATAGTTATAATAACAATAACAATAATAAATAATTAACTTTTATATAATTAGAATGAAAATTAGAATAAAAAGATACTTCTCTGATTGTATATGTGTTGAACGTAATTTTCATAATAACTGTCTCAATTCACCTGTATTAACAGGTGAACTTCTAAAGAACAAATGAATGCGCACGACTATCTGATGTACAAAAATTCTATTATATAAAACACTATTTAACAGGAGATGCTGCGAATTTAATTACGCATATAAATATCATTGCTGCTTGAATTACAAACAGGCGCTTGATAAATTGTGCAAAAGATACGTTCGGAAAAGGTATGCTGTAATTTCGTTTGTTAGAAAATTTATTGAGCAACCTTCTATTCAGCAAGCAAATTCTGGCAATATTCGAAAATTAAAGGTTTAAAGAGTATGGGTTCCGAGGCAGAACGCCGAGATCCTTGGCTGGTTTATCTCATAATCAACAAGTTAGATACGGATACAAGAAGCGAATGGGCCGAATATTCGGCAAAAGATGAATTTCCGCGATTCGAAAAGTTTTTGGAATTCCTGTACAGCAGAGTCGATGCGCTAGAAAGCTACGAAGAGCAGTCAAATCAACATACTCGAGGCAAGTTGGTGGTGTGAAAACATTTAAAACTACCACACCGAAATGCGAATTATGCAAAACTGAGCACAAATTACATCAATGCAACAAGTTCAAAGAATCATCTACGGCTGATCATCGAAAATACATCACTGATAAAAAACGCTGTTACAATTGTCTAAATTCTGGCCGCGATGTGTAATTGTCGTTTCCGGGGAAGGTGCTAGAAATGTTACCGCAACCACCATAGTTTACAGCACGAAGATGAGCCAGCAGACGCCAATTCTAGTAAAACGGATCAGTCAGTCGTAAATTGTTTCACTAAATTCGCAAATACGTGCATCTTACCAAAAATCATAGTAAAGGTGCGAAATTCGAGAGGTACATTCAATTCATGTCGCGCGCTGTTGGATTCTGCTTCTGAGATTAGTTTCATTTCCGAAAAGAGTTTTAATGCACTTAAGTTGTCAAGGGAGACAAGAAACATACAACACTGATGTAAAGGCATATATCGTACCCTACATTGCAACCATCCATCCAAAATTATCGAACATTGACGAAGCGTTTAAGGATAAATCGCTGAAGTGGGCTGATCCTGATTGTCTAAGTGGCGGCGAAATCGATATGCTTCTCGGAACGGACATTTTCGTCGAAGTATTAAGTGAAGGTAGAATTCAAGGCAAACAAATAACGGCATGCAATACTAAATTTGGTTGGGTTGAAGTAGGGAAGATCAATTCGGAATCCAGCATTATCTCTACCATTAATTTAAATGTCATTATGGATGTCGATTGTACGTTAAAAAAATTTTGGAATGTCGAAAATGTTCCTCAAGTATCAAAAAATTCCGAGGACAGTATATGCGAACAATATTTTGTGAAAGCTTCGCGCACCTGATAATAAATTTATTGTACGGTTACCTTTGAAGATTCAGCCAGACCAGTTGGGATCCACATACAATATTGCACTCAAGAGACTGATATCAATGGAGCGGCGCTTCCAGCGGGATAATGCGTTTAAATTATTATGCCACCATTTTATGAACAAATACGCCAACCTCGGCCATATGAAACTAATTGGTGAACCAAATCCAAACCATTATTTTTTGCCGCATCACGGAGTTCTTAAACAAAGTACAACTACTCGTCTAAGAGTTGTATTCGATGGATCAACAAGGTCAACCACAAATTTATTTTTATATGATGTGCTTGAAATAGGGCCCACAATTCAGTCTTCATTAGTGGAAATAATTACACTATTTAGACAACACAAGTACGTACTAAGTGGGGATATTGAGAAAATGTACCGGATGATTTGGGTTCACGAAGAGGATGCACGGTATCAACAAATACTTTGGCGATCGATACTCACAATAACTTATGGTACCACATCCGCCTCTTTCTTGCCAACGCGACGCATAAAGGAAGTAGCCAATCGAATCGTATCGAGACATCCACACATTTCCAAAATAATTTCGAACGACGTTTATGTGGATGATTTAATGTGTGGATCCAGTACAATAGAAGCATTAATAAATCAAAATAATCTACTAGTTTCAACGCTAAAAGAATTTGGTTTTAATTTACGAAAATTGCGATCGAATAATCCAGGTATAACAGACAATGACAATTCGGAATATACCAATCTAGATAAACAAATTCAGTCGATAATGACCTATCAAAGGTGCTTGGGATTAGTTGGAATCCGCCCAAGGATGAATTCTCATTTAAATGTGAATTAGAGAAGGTTGCTTGTCTAACCAAACGAGGATTGCTATCGGACGCCAGCAAAATATTTGACCCGTTAGGCTGGATTGGTCATTAAAATAAAAATAATGTTTCAGAGATTGTGGCTGGAACCAATTACTTGGGACGAGGCATTACCTAAACAAACTCAACAAGATTGGTTGAATCTTCGAGATAGTTTGTCACATTGGAACAAAATCAAAATTCCCCGATGGTTAAATACTACTGAAAGCGTTGATCTGTGCGGATTTTGTGATGCTAGTGAGTGAGCTTATTCAGCAATAATTTGTGCCATTTCTGATGATGGAAACAATAAAAGGTCGAATATTTTGATTGCTAAAATAAAGGTTGCTCTGATTGAACAAATAACACTGGCACGGCTCGAACTCCGAGCAGCACATATGTTAACCAAGCTCATGAAATTCGTATCAAATACCATAACAATTAAAATCAACAGCATTTCATTATGGACCGATTCAACACTGGTACTTGATTGGTTATCGTCATTGCCAAAACGCTGGAAAACATTTGTTGCTAACCGGACTTCTTACATTTTGTCCCATTACAAGAACGACAGTTGGCATCACGTTATTTCTGAAGAAAATCCAGGTGATTGTGCGACTCGAGGGCTGAATATTAATGATTTGGCTGAGCACCAATTGTGGTAGAACAGGCCCGCTTGGCTGCTTGAAAATAAATCTATATGGCCTATTTACGCCACGAAACATAGAAGTGATATTTGTGATTACGAAAAACGTCCCCAGGTGAACGCCTTTATAATCGTAAATAATATCCAAGATTGGCTAGCCAAGTGGACCAATAGAACCACTGACTGCAGAAGAGTTTCAACTGAAATATAGAAAAATGTACTGCACTTCCAATTAGTGCGGATTAATTTTAGTGCGGATTCACTGAAACCAGCAATCAACAGAAAGTTGAACGATTTTAAAATAAAGTTCTCAGAAGGATTGTAAACACTCCTTGGTACACCCGCATTATTGACCATCATAGAGATCTCGGAATGGACACAGTTGCAAGTGAAATAAAGCAGTGTGCTCAAAATCACGAGGAGAGGCTTCATCAACATCCTAAAATGAGTTTGGGATGTCCCTAAAGTTTTGAGTAGTAATTCGAACAACAATTCCTTTATTGTTTCTTTAACGGTTTTACTATCAAGGTCGTTATGTATGTTAGTATTTCGTTAGCATTAGCGATACATCGGAATTTTCGCTTGAGTTCGTTGCAGGTTTCTCTATTTGATGCACTGGTGGATCCCCATAACTGAATACCATATGTCCAAATTGGCTTGGTTAACGCTTTGTATAGTAAGACCTTATTATCTAATGATAACTTGGATTTTCTTCCTATCAGCCAATACATTTGGGAAAATGTTATTTTTTTTGGTTGCACTTTGCTTCAATATGTTCTTTCCACGTTAGCCGTATATCCAGGAGTTTAATTGTACTGGTGAGCAGGAGCGTTTGTTCAGCGTGAATGTAACATGAATTGATTTTTTTTTCGTTACTTTTATTCGCCAGATCTTGAGCCAATCCTCAATTTTGCTCAGATGACTTTGCATTTCTCTTGAGGCTGTTTGCGGGTTTTCGTGTGATACCAAGATGACTGTATCATCAGCAAATGTTGAAATTATTACATTGTCGGTAACAGGTAAGTCTGCCGTGTACAACAAGTATAAAATAGATCCCAGGACGCTTCTTGTGGGACTCCTGCGCTTATATCATTTAGGGAAGTCCTAGCACCATTTTGTTGGACCATGTATTGCCTTTGGAGGAGATAGTTTTCCAGAACTGGGTGAATATTCTTCGGCAGGAGCGCTTTAAGTTTATATATTAGTCCATCGTGCTATTTCCATGAAGACAGCAGAACAGTATTGCTTTGCCTCAAAGGTCTGTCTGATTGCATTTACAATTCTATGCACTTGCTCTATGGTACCATGTTGGTTTCGGAACCCAAATTGATGGTTTGGAATGATTTGCATTTCTTCTAATACTGGTTTCACTTGTGTTATTAACATTTTTTCAAACAGCTTTGAGATTGTGAGAAGCATGCTTATTGGACGATAAGACGAGATTTGAGTTTCGTTTTTCCCAGGCTTCTGTATCATTGTGATCAAAGATATCTTCCACTTTTGAGGAATATGACTAGTTAGCATGATTGCATACAAAATGTAGGTTATTAGTTTTATGCATTTGCCTGGTAATTCCTTACGCCTTTTTCGGGCTAATGCACGTTTTAATTGTGTTTTTAACATTCTTTCATTCTAACTTTATAGGTTTAAAGAGTGGGTCATCATCCATCTGGTGAGGCGGCACGATATTATTAGTTCCTTCGTGTGGTGAAAACACCGTCTTTAGATGTGCAGTGAAAACTGTGCAGTGAATTGACTTTTTCTTCATCGCTTCTCGTCCAGTTTGCAGTTGGTAATCTAATCGGTGGATTCGACTTTGTAGGCCTTTTTAGGTTTTTTGCTGCTTTCCACAAAGAATAATCAGTCTTCTCTGTTGCCGAGAGTTCACTTAAATAATTCTGGACACATTGATTTTCTTCTTCCTGCAGTGCAAATTTCAGCGTTTTGATAGCTCGGTTTAATTTGCATTTCAACAATGTTGTTTTAGTTTGTTGCCATTGTCGTCGAATTTTCCACTTCTTCTGGATTTGTATTTATGAGATAAATTATTAATATTTTCAGAATTGTTGATGATTGGTGAAGCCTTTTCAGCTGATATTTTCAGTGCCTCTGTTAGCTTTTCTGCAGTCACATCAATATCTGCTGATGTTTTTAGCGGAATATCAAGATGACAATTTAGTTCGACTAGTCTGCTATATTGGTTCCAATCAGGTGGTTTGTTTGTCAGACGTTTCGCTGTTTCTGATTTTAAGACAACAGTACTCATTGTTATTATTATCGGTGAATGATTAGACGACAGATCATAGCAATTGGTAGCCTTAACATCCGTTCGCGCGATGCCTTTGGTTATGGTTAAGCAGAAATCAATTAGATCAGGTACATTCTTTTTATCCGTGGGCAAGTATGTAAGATAACCGCGGTCGATAAAAATCCAGGGACTGTTCCTCTATAGCTTTATAAAGTTGTTTGCCTTTAAGCGTTGTTAGTCTTGAACCCCATTGAGTATGTTTGGCGTTGTAATCACCCCCCCCCCCCCCCCCACGAGAAATTTATTACCCAGCTGACCAAAATAATAAATAAACTGCAATATTTTTATAGCGTACTTTGGAGGGCAATACACTGCTGATATCACACAATTTCCAGACCATTTTTGTAGACAGATGCTCGTTGATTGGATATGATCTTTCTCATATTTCATAATTTCATAATGTTTTAGTCTTCTCTTAATCAATACAGCAGTACCACCGTGCCACCAATTTCAAAATGTTTTTGTCTTCTCTTAATCAATACAGCAGTGCCACCGTGTGTTTTGACATCCGGATGCTTAGTGTCATAAATAGGGTACCCATTAATTTTGAAGTAGTTCTTGTTGGTGGAGCATTGGTGAAGCGTGTTTCAGATATTAACATTATGTCAATATTGTGATCGATGAAGGAGAGTCATTTTTGATTTTTAACAACTAGCTGCATCAGCGTGTTTATATTTTGCATCATTAGATCCATAGTTCTCTTTATCATCGCAAGAATTAAAATAAATTTTAATTAAAAATAAATAATAATGTTACTGCATTTCTCCCTCGTCAATTTTTGTACTTCGTAATTCACCAAAATTCTCTCAAAAGGAAAAATTGCCAACAGTGTTTACACAACAAATTGGGAAACTTTGATACAAAAAATTAGAACCGGAAAGCACTACTGTTTTCTAAAAATAAAAAAACAAAAACCAAAATCCGGGTTTTTTGAAAACTTTACGAGAGGGTAGCAAACTTTGAGTAAAATTAGTAAGCACTCGCTGTGTCTGACCAGAACAGTCTAGCGCGTTGTTTGAGTAACAACATTCGTACGATACTTTAAATTATAAAGAAGAAGAAATACTTAACAATTTTGACTTTGATACTTTAACTCGCTTGAGACATATGTAAACATACATAATGCAAACGCTACAAAACGAACGAAGTATTTTGATTTTAAATCGGCTGGATTTTTCTTTTTTGTGACTGTGAAAATCAATAATATATTATTGTTCACACACAACAATAAAAACTACCTGATAACGTGTGAAAATTCCCACAACCATTGTTTCCCGAAGAAACTGTTTTGGATCAACCCGGAATAATGATAAACGAAAAGTAAATAGAAAATTGCAAATAATACAGTTTAAAGCACAAACGAACATAGAGCGCAAATAAAGGCAATTCGGTTATTATACCAGCAATCACAAACTGTGTGTGATAATTAAAGGAAAAACGGAATGGAATTATTTTTGTTGGCTTTTATTTTCAGTTGCACACGATTCCCATCAACAACAAGAATGCATTTAATTCAACTTGTAATTTCCATTGAATTTCGTTTTTGTGTTGCGACAAAATTACAACCGTACATAACATAACCAGTAACAGTATAAAAGTTAAATACATAAAGGAGAAGGTTAAAAATATAATTAAAAACATATTTATACAAATCAGAATAGTTTTTAGTCGTTACTGCACTTAAATAACATTACACTATACGAGTACATAAGTGAAAATGTCATGCAATAAAATTAAAAACATTTTATATGTTGGTTTTAAAAATTACTTTTGGTAATTACATCATTAAATTAATGTTTCCAAAGGGGATTATAGCATAATACGATTAATGTCGAGAACAGCATGGTAACTGAGAATGCAGTGATAGAATACCAAACACATAAATGTGTCATGATATCACAAAGATAAAGGCTATTCAAAATTGCTTTACATCGTATGTGCATATATAGATGGCTGAATATAAAAAGGCTGACTTAAAAAAGGTCATACCTTATGATACTTTTAAATTATTTATGAAAAAATGGTTTCCAAAAAGCAATGGCAACAATTTTCTAAGTATTATCCCAAAAATGACCACTAAATGGCTTATGGCCCTTAGAGGCAAAGATCAGTCTGATGGCTTACAAATGTTCAGTCATTTGGGCGTCTAATCCTTGCCGGATATTGGTCGAAAATCATAGTCAATTATGTCTAGGAAAATACGACCAACTTCGGTAGGTCAAATATACTAATCATTAGTTGGTCAAATTTGACTGCATAGAATATTGGAAGTCATAGTTGGCCGACATAGGCAAGACCATTGCTGATGGTAAATTATAAGCGAAAACCAACAGATGAGAACCAATTCCGATGGTCATTTATCAATACAGAAAGGAACCAATAGCACATCGATACTAACCAACGAATGCGATTCGAATCACGCGATCATTTGACAGTGTAGTATCCTAAATAAGATAGCTCGGTTCGTGAGATCAAATGGAGGTCAGTTAAAATTTTAAATTCAGTCATACGCAATGGCATTTGGCATTTGGAGGACGCGGCTATCTTGGTGTTACCTAGATATACACAGAGACAGCCGAAGCCCTCTGAGTACCGTAGGCTGAGGGGCTGGCAGCTATAATTTTTTTTTGTTGTATGTATTTATTTATTACAACTGATTTACAAATCATCTAGTAATTTATCTTTCATAATTTATATTCTTGTTTGGAGGGTTGTAGCCCTTTGGCTAGTCCCCTTTACAATTTTATTATATTTTTAGTTGATCCTGATTGGATGTTGTAGATTATGCGGTTTCTTCCTTCGCAGCCGTCTTACTGGGTTTGAATCATTCAACATACGACGTATCTCAGCATTTTGGTGTAGACTAATACGTTGCATGTGTTTTCTCGCGTGTTTACTTATTTCTTTACTAACGAAATCCATCTTCAGATGTCTATGGGGGTTGTCATTTCTAATGTACCACGGTGCATTAAATATTCCACGAAGGACCTTGCTTTGGAATGACTGGATGATATTGACATTAGTTTTCTTTGTACAGCCTAGAACTGAATACCGTAAGTCCACACAGGTTTTAGGATTTGCCGGTATAGTACCAATTTATTATGTAGAGTTAGCTCACAATTTCTTCCTAAGAGCCAATCCATCTCTCTGTATTTGATGTTTAACTCTTCTTTTTTCTTTTTCACATGCTCTTTCCATTTTAGTTTCGCGTCTAGAGTCATGCCTAGATATTTTGCCGTATTTGCATAGAGAATTTGCTGGGAGTTCAGTTCTACTGGTATCCAGTTGACCTTCTAATTGGTAAAGTTTACGTGAACAGATTTTGTTTCATTAAGTTTTATTCGCCATCTCTTGGTTCAGGTACTGACAATATTAGTAGCTCTTTGCAATTTGCTTGTAGATTCTTCTATGTAAGTAGCAACTGCTAAGATGGCCGTATCATTCGCAAACTTCACTATGTTAGTCTCCTCTATCGTTGACAGGTCCGAGGTGTGTAGAACATATAAAGTTGGTCTCAGAACACTACCTTGTGGTACTCCTGCTGATATTTTCTTTATTTCTGAGTATTCGCCATGTAATTTAACTCGAAAGTGGCGGTTAGATATGTAAGATTTTAGAATTTCATAAAACTGCTTTGGTAAGTCTCTTTGAAATTTATATTCCAAACGTTTATGCCATACTCTGTCAAAGGCCTGTGCCACATCCAAGAAGACGCTTGAACATACTTTCTTTTTTCAAGTACGTCTTCTATTATGTTTGTAATTCGGTGTACTTGTTCTATTGTTGACTGGTTTTCTCTGAAGCCAAATTGATGTGGAGGATCAAGATTTCTTTCTGCTATTATTGGTTTCCATTGACTTGGAACATGTTTAAGTCTGAACACTGCATTAATTATTTGGAGTAGTTTACGTAGACCTTTTTCAGGAAGAGCTTTTACTATTTGTCCTGTAATTAAGTCATATCCTGGAGATTTCCTTGTATATTTAGGTTGAGATTGATTTCCTCTTTTAATTCTTGTAATGTGACAGGAGATATATTGCAGTTATCCATTTTATATACTGGTGGTATGTTTTCCTCTGCAGTTTGTCTAGGTAGAGGCTGAAACGTGTTCTCGAGGTGGGTTGCAAACAACGAAGCTTTTTGCTTTGTACTTATAGCCCATGTGCCATCTTCATTTTTTACTGGTGGAATTTGTAGTTTAGGTCGTTTTAAACTTTTTGTCGCTTTCCAAAGGGAATACTCGGTATCTTTTTCCCCAGTAAGGCCACTCAAGTATTTATTAATGGATTCGTTTTTGATTTCTTTAATTAGCAACTTTAGTTTATTGGATAAAAAATTAAGAGTTGTTTTATATTCTGGCGCTCGACTTCTTTGCCAGACTTTTCTTGTTTTTCGCTTTGCTGCAACCAGTTCCCTAACTTCTAGAGGATAAATAGCATTTCGGCGCATTTCCTTTGAACTTGAGGAGGTACTACTCCACGCCGCTTCTTGTATACTGTTAGTGAGTTGTTCTAGTTCTTCTTCTAGCTCTATCGGGTTTTTAATTGGCACCTGAAGATCAATATTATCCTCAACAAGTTTCTGGAATTTCTTCCAGCAGGTTATTTTGTTTGTCAGCGAAGGTGGACTAGTTTTATTAACAATCGTTGCGCTGATTGTCATAATAACAGGCGTGTGATCCGACATAATCCCTTCGCTGCTTTCTAGGTATAGGTAGTTTTCGTCTATACCTTTGGTGATAAAGATGTCAATGATATCGGGTATCTTGCTTCTATCCGTAGGCCAATAGGTTGGTTGATCTCCAGAATGAAAATCGCAATTGCATAGTCTTCCTGCTGCAAACAGCTCCCTTCCTTTTTTAGAGGTTACTTTTGATAACCAGTAGGTGGTTTTGCATTAAAATCACCTCCGATTATAAAACTTGATCAATATATATTAACGATACACTATATATATTCTTTGTTATTATTTATAAATACTTTTAAGGTGACTACTTGCATAAATTCCTCTTCAATTTTAAGATCTATAAAGTGTTTGATGTTTTCTTTTATAACCACCGACGATCCTCCCCTTGCCCTTCCTGCTGGATGAATGGCGTGGTAACAATTGTGTCCATATATTTTGAGATATGAAGTTGAAGTAAAATGGGTTTCCGATACTAGGCATATGTCTATTTTTTCAGAGTATTGAGAAAATTTCTAATTCTGGAATATGTTGCATTAGCCCATTTGCATTTCAGGTTACTATTCTTAATGTTTTATTTGTTGTTGTTTGCATCATTTTAATAGAGCATGGATTTCATTTCATTTAGAGAGTCTTGCTTATCTAACCTGTTGCTTAAAGCTTGAAGGAATTTTTCTTGTTTAGCTAGACGAATGTCAAGAGCTTCCATGATTTTTAGTATCTTTTGGATCACTGCTGTACCTTCAGTAGTGTCCTCCGAAATAACTGGTTTTGTCATGACTACTTGCGAGTACAGTTTTGGTTTTGGTTCTCCCGTTGCGGGATGTGACTTATTGCAATTGACACATTTTGCAGCAATATTTTTACTAACCGGGCATACCTGAGCATGATGCTTTCCGGCACATTTCACGCATCTGGTCTCTCTTTGGCAATATTTCTGCGTATGATTAAAACCTTTCCATTTTTTGCACTGCGATATTGATCCGTTATTCTTTTTCAATGGCTCTATTTTAACTCTCATGCTAAGTATTGCCTTGATATTATACACATCTTCCACTTTTTGTTTGTTATTAAAAGTGAGCATAAGTAGTGGAAGCCCCCACTTTGTTAACTTAAACTCCTTGTTCAGTTTCGATTTTTTCTTTCTTAATAATGTTTACGGCGTTTTCTATTTGATAACCCTTTTGCTTGAGATCCTCAGTAATTTCCTCTTTTGCACAGGTTGGGTGAAGACCTCTAGCCATAACTTTAATTGGGCGATCATTCTTATCCTCATAGGTAAACCACTGATGCCTCTCGGAATTAAGCTTTGTAGCCAAAGCTCTATAAGTTTCAGGGTCTACAACAATAATTTTCCAGACGCCGTTGTTGAGAGATACGAGTTTGTACTCGGCTATCGTAATCGATTTCATAATCGATTGTATAGTGGAGAAATTTTATATTCCGACGATATTTATTGGTGGAGGTGATTTTTCTTTTGGTTTAGCTGGTTGTTGTTCTAGAGCTAGTTGTTTCTTGATGATTAAGTGATTTCTGGAAACCTTTTTTGTAGTTGATGGTAAAGTCACTGCCGTTTCTGGTGAGTGTTGCGCTTTCCTTTTCTTGCTTGGTTTTTTATTCCGGTTCAACATCCAATTTGTTTCTCTTTCTAATTCTTCTTCATCCGTATGGAATGGATTAATGCCATCATCGACTGTTGGGCTAGGTGTCGTCTCAAGTTCTGCACCTGTTTCAACTGCTTTTTGAGTTCTTCATTTTCTTTCTTTAAAATTGTAAATTCTTCTTTTAATTTAGTAGTAAATTCTTTTAGTTTTCTTAGTTGTTCACGGAGTTCGGCATTTTCCTTCTCGTACTGAAATATATTTCCAGTTGAAGATCTTGGTGATCTTGATAATTTGAAACTTCCTCCAAATGGGTTAAACAATGATTGGCACATCCCAGAATGTTGGGCCTGCCTCCGAAGAGTGTGGATTTGGCAGCATATCTGCTGCTGTACCACCTGGGGTATTACATTCCGTATTTGTTGTACTCATTGTTTGTTTTAGCCAATTTTTACCACTGGCACTTGGTCCCCGGTAGCACTTTGCTACTGTCGAAGTAGTACCCGCCCCCCGCGACGAGGACGCGGCTACCTTGGTGTTACCTAGATATACATAGAGACAGCCGAAGCCCTCTGAGTACCGTAGGCTGAGGGGCTGGCAGCTATAATGACAAGTTTAGGAAGTTACAAATCTACGTTTTAGAATCAACTTAACACTAAAATTGTTGTTTATTTTCTAGATGTGATTTGTTTTTTCTCGAATGTTTTGTTTGTCCAGATGGATGCTCTTTGCGATTTTGTTTCTATAATAAAAGCTAATTGTTATATAGTTCACAGGCCACGTTCAACTTTTATGTATTTATTTAGATAATATCGAGAAATTCCTAATTTTAAAACAATTTATAAAGAAATTTGGATTATTCTGGGTGATTGCCAGATATTGTTTTTACATCTAGGTGAGGTTACCAAAAGGTTGGAAGTTTGGTTTCGAACTAATGAATTCTTTAATTTAAAATCTATATGAAACCCAAAATAAACCAAGTTTCATATAGAAATCGCTTGTATGCGTCAAATACAATCAAATTCGAGGTTACGAAGGGGTTGACAATTACGTAGCGAAAAATAATAATTCGCTAAGGTATTGTGATTATACTTTGTATGTAAGTGCAAAGTATTTTCAATATTTTTGTAGTTTGGTCACTGCAGTCTGATGAGACGACCGAATTTTTTTAAATTAAAGAATTCAAGTTTCATTAGTTTGACACCAAACTTCCAACGTCTTCGTAACCTCACCTAGACGTAATTTATAAAGACTTTTTAAGATTGTTACTTTTTGGATATAATGTAATCGTTCGTATTTTAAGTGACTTAGTTTTGAAGGAAATATAATCTTGACTAACGGATATCTGATAATTTCTGGTCATGGAACAAAGGAATGTATAAAGTCTATTTGACTGCGGTGTATTATGACACATTTAGAAATACTGGCCATTGCGACAAAACTACTTTACTCTACTAATTTTAAATCAACATTTACCTAATCACACTATTTTAGTATACCATCTGCGCGAGCTCCATATATATCAGCTAGTAATCTGAAATGGACGATGTATCCATGTCGGCCCCGAAATCTGCACTCCACCATAGGGCCTTAGTTGTCTTTATTAAATAATTGATCGTAGTTGATGAGAAAATTGTATCGAATTTTTAATTTCCTGGCTCTGGTGTGACTCGAACCCCGAACCAAGTACCTAAACTTTTTATCCACTACACGACTTTATCCGTTCACCACCGATGGAACATAGTTTATGAAAAAAAATTAAATTGTACTGCAATTGTTCATATAAAATAAATTCCCACTGTCTGCAGCTGAGATGTATAACTGAAAGATCGGTTCGTGGGCGGCACAGGATTTATGTTAGGAAAGAGTAAAAGAGTACGATTATACAACCCTACAATCAACTTATCTTAAATATAAAGGTTCATTTCTCAGTTGTGCTTTGTTTGGCGTATTCGCTGCATGTTTCCGGCAAAGATTTGTGCTACGTGGTAAGACACTTTTTCTTCACAGTATCAATATGAAATTTTAAACTTAATACTTTTAACAGTGTTAAACAATTTTCTTTCAAATTTTGATTTCTACATTTACATAAAATTTGCGAACTTCACTCAAAGAACTTCACTGAACCAATTTTTAATTTATGGTTTATTAAAGCATATAGTTAGTTACCTTTGGCAATATTAATTGCGTCTGTCTAGGTTATTCTTGAATTACATGGACTTTAATTAGTGTTTCCACAATATTTCTGGCGACTTTCTTGCCCTCAACTGATAATATCTTCATTTATAAATAAAAATTCTTCACTGGAATATAGATCAGTAGCACCGTGTTAATGAGTAAAATTCTCGAATGATAAAATGTCAGCTTCTGAAATAGTTGCTGTGTTGAGGGAAATCTTATCCTTGATCTTGGGAATAAAATCGTCGGGTTAAAGTTCAAGAAAAACTTTATACAGGATCTAGCATTCATATGACCAATTCACAGTATCAGTATTGCCTGCACCATTGCTAGCATCTTCAAATTGTTTTAATTTGTCAGAACCTACCAATTGTGAACATGTTTAGTAAGATACATGTTTATTCATCTTTTTAACAGGTTCAAGAACTGGTAGATGGCTAGATGTTGTTCCTAAACACCTGGAAAACCCCATGGCATTACAGTTGAATAGAAAAATTATACATGCTCGAAATCCATGCTTAATTATTACCGGATCAATACTGGAATCTATCACTTGGGCAAGCAAAGGAGTAAATTTTGACCAAACACAAGAATTCTCCCGGATTAAAAAATTTTTTTGTTCCAAGTATTTTTTAAAAGCTTGAATGCGCTTACATCGGCTGGTTGGAGAATTCGGGTTGCGTTGGGCACAAAGCAATTAAAATTATTCCTAGCTGAACGCACAGTTTACTCACAGGTAATGTTTGATGAGTGGTATGTCCGTCAACAAAAATATGATCGGAAATGATATGCATCTCTACAAAGGCTGATTGATACAGTCAACGCCAATATTCGCGACTTACTAGCATTAGGTAATCATGAACAGCTTGTGAACGCATTATTGCTGCATTTCGTATTTGGAAAACTGGATAATGCTACTCAAATCAAATTGGTCAAAAGATGTCTGATCTTAGAAAATTCAAATGCCAACCGATCGCAAAGATCGTCCAATTCGTCGACTTTTCGAATTGCTTCGTTAACCACAACCGTCAATAATTAAGACAATTTGCACTGTGTTTTTATCATCAATCTGGTCAATTGATTTATAAATGTTCGATTTTTCTTGAATTATCGCCTCCATAAATTATGCATTAATTGTTTCAGTAAGAACCACCGAGTTCATAATTGTCGTGGGGTTAGATGTCGCACATGTCATTAGCGACATCATAATTTATTGCATATGGGAAGAAATTTTCAACCATCACCAACGTTTAATCCATCGTTACCGTTGTTACCGAATCCAAAAGCTGTCTTTAAGATCAACTCACTAGAACGCAATCAAGAGGCAGCTGGTTCAAGTTTGACCGTACTTCATTCTTATAATAAAGAAGGTCAAGCTGAACACAGTGAAGGTTCTATTATGTTAACTACGGCTGTCGTTCTAGTTCAAGATTATGCTGGGCAATTCGTTAAATGTCGTATGTTATTGGATCGGCATCTCAACAAAATTTTATATACCGAGTGTTGGGCTGGGCTGTTGCGTGCATTAAAACGGAAAGTAATTTTTAGATTAGCGGAATAAACGATATCTGCATACAAGTTAGTCTAGGGGATCATTCGTGTATTTTGTATATATTAGTTCTGCCTAGCATTACATCAAATCAACCCAACACAAGTACCGAAATTGAAGGTTGAAATATTCCATCCGATATAGTATTGGCATCGATCGGTAACGATATGAAAGCGGTCAAATAAAATTGGCTGAGAATCTAACGTTACATACGTTTCTTGCAATTCGTTGTCTGCATCAATTGGATCACGACAAGATGTTAAATCACTCTATCGGATCGACAGAAATTCTAAACGACTTCTACGTCGATGATATGCTTAGTGGAGGTGATACATTCGAATAAGCCTTGAAACTAAAGAAAGAGGTGTCTGAGATTTTAAAGTGTGGCTGTTTCGAGTTACGTAAATGGGTATCAAATGGTGAACGATTGCTGAGAGATGTTCTGGACGCGCACCCCGATACATTCAAAAATATCGACAAAAGTATCAAAACTCTGGGTGTTCCATGGAAACCTGACATAGATGAATTTCAGTTTGTATACAGGCAGAAACATATCGAAGTAAACATAATCAAACGCCAAGTTTCATCCGACATCGCCAGTTTGTTTGATCCACTAGGATTAATCAATCCCATCATCGTTGGCGAAAATATTGTTGCAATTGTTGACAATACGTCACACAATAGGTTAAATTTTGAAGTCAGTTACTATTGATCAACAACGTCAAAGTTCCTCGCTTCGTTGTGTCGCCAAATCATGACACAATTGAGATTCATCGATTTTCAGACGCATTAATCACTTCATATGGATGTTGCATCTTCATTCGTTCAATCGTACAATAAGAAGTTTCGATCAGACTGTTGTGCGCCAAGTCTCGTGTTGCTCTTTTAGCAAAATTGATGGATCGTATTAAGTCAAGCCTTAAAATCAACAGATTAACATCGCATTGTGGTTAGCAGCATATCCATCAACGAAGACTACTGTCGATTCAAAGGACAACCCTGCGACCCTCCCACGTTTCGCGCGGAGTATTGCCAGAAAAACTGCTTAACAATAAACTATGGGTTTCCGAACCGGAATTTTTATCGAGCTCGTCATCCAGTTGGCCGAAATTTAACAAATCATTTGATTCGAACTTGGTCGGGGAAAAAGGAAGAATAATGATGTCGTCATTGTTGCAGTGCCTAATGATGTCGATTGTGTTGAAAAAATCGTCACCAATCTCCGAGTACATATTTGGGTTTGTTGCTCGATTTGTAAACAATAGCTGGTCCAAGTTCATATGTAAACCAAAAACATATGGCTGCTTGACTGTCGCCGAACTGAACCAATCACTGAAGTTTATCGTCAAAATCATAGAATTTCAAAGTTTTCAAGAAGGATTTTCGCTGCTATTTTCCAATAAACACATTCACTCGGAGAGTTCGATCAAAAATTTAAATCCATTTCTCGACGACGATTGAATCATTCGAGAGGGAGGCCGATTGCAGAATTGAGATTTATCATTCGAATCTAAACACCCGATAATTTTGCCGAATTCTTATGTATTTATTTTTTATTTGTGTAGGCATTTCCACATGAAGAAATGTCATGCTGGCCCTCAAGCACTGCTCGCTACTCTGAGGCAACAATTTTGGATCATTTGCGGTCGTGATGTAGTCAAGAAAGTGGTATACAAATGTAGTTCGTGCTTTAGAGCTCGACCGAAGTTATATAATCAAATTATGAGAAGCTTGCCAAGATATCGAGTAGAACCTGCAAGAACTTTTTGCATGCAGATGTTGATTTTTGCGGGCCAGTCTGGGTTCGTTATAAGAGCGTGGCCAGCGGTCGGATAAAGCATATATCGCAGTGTTCGTATGCTTTGTGACGAAAGCCGTTCACATCGAAGTTGTGAGCGATCTGTCGACCAAAGCTTTTCTCAATGCTCTCGATCGCTTTCTTAGTCGCAGAGGATTTTGTCGGTACCTTTACTGCGATAACGGAACCAATTTCCTTGGAAATATTAGAGAGCTGAAAAAGCTACGCAAATTATTTTTCAATCAAAACATGGATGATTAAATAGTTCGATTCAATTTGTTCACTTCCTCCCGTGATTACCACATTTTGGTGGTCTGTGGGAAGCTACTGTTAAATCCGCGAAGCATCGCTTGTATCGAGTATTATCAGTTTCATCGTTGGCATATAAGGAGTTAAGCACTATCACCGCAAAGATTGAGGCGTCGTTAAATTCACGGCCGCTGACGCCACTATCGTCGGATTCATCTGACTTCGGAGCCCTCTCACCGGGCCATTTTTTGATAGGATCTCCGCTCGCTGCAATCGTCAAGCCTGACCTCACCCAACTAAACAACTGACTTGATCGTTATCAAAATCTTCGCCAGCTCTGAAACTGGAAAACATTGTCGAATAATGTCACTGTGATGGTAACTAAAATTTACGTTGACCATTTGTCTCGATCATTTTGTGTCGTTGGTTTACTATACGTAAACACACTCGCTATATTGCTAAAGTGCGAAAATATCATTTTTAATGTGGATGAATCTGTGCAAGTTCCATGCATACTGAATGTTCATAGCTAAGACTAACTGACTGCGTAAAAACTAAATTCGGTCCACCGGAAGAAGTAGCCTCCACAGGAGATAACTATTTCATTTTTCGAATAAAATTCGACTGTTATTTTTGTGTATATGAAAATTGACGAATTTTACTTGCGAGCTTCTAAATCAGAATCGTATAATGTGGATTATTAAATTTTATATTTGTCGTATAATGGTAGCCTTAATTTACAAGGTCGTAACGTCTGCACCGTTGGATGGATTGACTAACAGAAGAAATCGACATGTGTGTGAAGATAGCCCAAATTCCATCCCCGAAAAATGCGATGGCAATACTAATTGTTGCTATCATGACACTTTTTACTCTCAGCCCAAAAAATCTCCACATTTTTACTCTCAGCCCCGAAAATACTTGCTATCACGATAGTAAGAAACTGTCATGACAGCTGACGTTTTCGGAGCTGAGAGTATATATAATATGAACAAGTGCGATTTTTTTAGAATTTCTCTATGTCTAGTAGTTGAGATATAGTCCATAGAAGTTAGGAACTATTCGTTGGCCCAAGTAGCGGTGCACATCGTTTGATAGGTGAATGTTTAAGGAGCATGTGCGATTTTTTTAGAATTTTTCTATGTCTGGGAGTTGAAATATACTTCATAGAAGTCAGGAACTATTCGTTGGCCCAACTAGTGGTGCACATCGTTTGATAGGTGATTGTTTAAGGACCATGTACGAATTTTTAGAACATTTCTTTGTCTAGGAGTTTTTTATTTATTAAATTTTTGACATATAAATGGTATAAAGTATACGGAGAGTGCTATAATTATAATGAAATGTCGTAATAGTATAAATAGAATTAAATAGTATTGCCATAAGCACCTGTTTTTATTTTCGGGGCTGGAATTTTGGGCTGTCTTCACAAAGGTGAAATCGACCCGATTAATTTTGAAGAAAAGTCGCGGAAAATAAATTATCTTTCATGCTACATAATTTTCTAGTTCGAGTTTTATCCTATAGAGAATTCCGAAACGAATTCCGAAAAAATTAAAAATATTCCCAAAAATAAATGAACTGCAGCGTCCGATCGTTAATATTTTTTATTGAAAAATAGAAAAAACAGCGACAAAGAGCAAATCAACTGATAGTGTAACTGTAGTGGCTGTTGCTTAAGGTATAACTAGCTGCTAATTTAATTTTTAAATTTATTAACTTAAGATCGATATTATGTTATTAGTTCTAGACGCCAGTTTTGCATCTTATAAGGAATTTTTATAAATGTGTATTTGTACCAAAAGCCATCATGATTTTTATATAAATTTTCTAGGATATTTCCACGGTCGTAAATCTTCACGATTACGAATTTAATATACATATTACGTACACGGGAAAAAAATTAAGATAACATCCAAAACGAATCCATAAATATAAATTGCTTTAAGTCAACATTCACCTGTATATTATCGATAAACGAAATTCATATGCTATTAACCTTATGTATCAATAAATAAGCAAGAAATTGGAAATGCTTGTAGGTACATATGTATGTATTCAAAAACTGTGTATAAAGCCTAAGAAAAATTCTGCAAACGAGGACCTGGATTGTATGTGTGGTATGTGAGTTCTTACACATAACTAAAATTGGAAATACACACATGTATACTGGTATCGTACCGACCTTATATTTTGCTTTGAGAATTAATCATTTGATTTTTTCATTATTCGCCTGTCCCAAGAAATCAATTTTCTAAAGATTCGTTTTTTTTTTGTTTGTTGGTTAATTCGGGAAACTAAACAATATTTCATTTTCTCGTGAAATCCCGTGACAGATTTTCTGTTTTTCGTTTTGCTATTTATTTATTATTGTTTTGTTGTTGTTGTTGTTATTACTATATTTTTTGTTGTTTTGAAAATATCAAACCAAAAATTAAAAAAAAATCCAGTCATGTCAAAATGATTAGTGGAATGACGAAATGGAAGTGAAAATTATTGTGTAACAACAAGGGTGTGAGTGTACATGGAAATGGTACAATATAGCTCGTTATATTTTTGTTGTTGCTGTAAAAACAAAATATTTTTAAAACAATCGATGGGAAGGTTAAGAGTAACATGGAAAAGAGCAAAAAGAATTATTGTTTTCCCACTGACATAACCTACCCTCCTTGAATATTTAAGGCAAAGTAAAACTTTTTTATTTTTTGAAACTGTACTGTATCTATCAAAAAAATTGTGAAGCTACAATAAACATAATCTAAAATTTCTTAATTTTAATTCTTTTGTTTCATTAATTTTTAATTTTATTCCTTTTCTTTTGATAAATAATAAATTATTCATATACATCCCACTTTTTGTTTTTATGTTTTTTTTTTAAATATTATTACAAATATTTTTTGTTGAACTTACTAAAGGTTTTGACAGTACAGATTATTCCAATCTGCAGGAAAATAGCCATAAATGGCTACTTTATTTTAATTTATATGTGTGTATGTATATGAATGTCGAAGATGATTTGCATATTATCTTGCTCTGCTTAAAGAACAAATACAACATTTACAAAAAAGCCCTATAATCGCTTTTTTTTGAAAAAGAGACAAAAGGACAAAAGTTTTATATTATTTAGTTCTCTTGGTGTGTTATTTTTATGACCCAAATAAAAATTTATATCTGCGTGAAAATTTTTTTTGGTTTTTGTTGTTGGGATTACGAAAGATGTAGGTGAATTGACCTTTTTTGCTGCTGTCAATTTGACATAGTTGTCTTTATCATATCGTCATTATTTTGGAATATATTAAAATACCCATAAGGATTATAACAAATATTTTGCCTTATTGTTCAGCTATGAGTTGTACAGCTAGACCAGCATTTTGTGATGGTACAAGGATCTCTGCTAAAATTATATTTATTGCTTCCAGAGCTTAAATATTTTATTGTTTATTGTGATTACATTTGAATTGTTATATTTAAATAATTTGAAAAGAATGTATCCTTTGAATAATTTAGGGATTAGTTAGTTGATTGTTGCTTTAGAAAATTTAGTAACTGGCCACCAAATATAGACCGAAGGCGTAACTTAAATTTTATTGTTTATTAAATTTGAAGAAGGTTAGGAAAAATAAACGCTTAAAAAAATTATTTTATTTGATTTCATTTATTTTTTTATGTCTTTACAAACTAAGTTTAAATTAATAACTAACTAACTTCTACTTTAATACTTTAAAAGATACATTTTTTAAAATTGCAGTTCTGTATTTTTTATACGTTGCCAACCTAGTTACAATTAAATGTATCGTCACACGTGTATTGTGACTTGACACCTTTCGCGTGTGCGATTTGGAATGTTTGGTGTCATCGCGGGTGTGGAAAGAGCGTCCTCGTTCTTTGTTCTAATTCCAAACTTTTCCAGTAGTTGCGGAAATTTGTTGTTGTTATCTGCGTTGGTGACTTCTATTTTCAGATGATTTGCTTGATTCGATGGTTTTGTGACTTGTTGACGTATATTGATGTAGATACAAAGTACTATTATTCCAATTGATGGAATGGATAAACCTCCTGATAGCGACCACATCCAGATTTTATGATTCTTCTGTTTTTTGTGTATTGCTGTTCGATTAAATCTACGTTAACAGTTTTGATTAGCTTCCGAGTTTCTTTTAGATTATGAAGGGCACCCTGTATTTCTTCCGTATCACTTTTGCCTTCGAACGATTGAAACTTCTTATTTTTTATTATTATTGCACAGTTCCAAAATGTCAAAAGGAAATTACCCGTTAGTGTGCGGTTATTGGGTACTGAAGTGCTTCTTCTGACAATGTTATGTTGACTCCTTGATTTGTCATTAGGTCTTTTATCATAATAAGTTCCTTTAAAGTTAGCACCTTGTTGCTTGGTATTCCTAGCAATAGCATCTTGTAAATATATCCTCCAAAATTGTGTTTATGGTGTCTATGTTGATGATTGCTGCTATCATTTCCATTTCACTGATTATCGCTTTATTGGCTGTGTTGGTTGTAAACAGACCCTATGTTGGGAGGAATAAATGGTGGAAGGGAGGGGCAGAAACTAGCTGCATGCTCGTGAAAGTTATGTCGGACGATAGAGAATACAGTTCCTGTTAACTAGACAACGCTATAACCTTCCAAGTTAATTTGCCATACACCACTGAACAATTCACAACAGGATTGAACAACATCTAACAACATGGCTGCTATAACCTAACAAATTTCGAGCGTTCTTATTGAAAAACCCTTTACAATATTCAACATCATTACCACGCAATAAAATGGTAAATTTTGAGGCAAATAATGACCATACGAATACAAGTTCTAGGTTCATAATCCTAATAAATGTCAAAATATGTCCGAATGCTCACTTGATATTTTAAACAAACAATATAGAAGCACAGAGAGTCTACTGGGCTGGACCATCAAGCTCTGTTGAGACTTTTCGAGTTGTTTCGCTTCCGCTAGCATCGTTCGATTCCATGTTAGAGCTGGTCGTCCGATTTTCCTACTCTCTTATGGATTCCATTTCAGAGACCTGCTTGTTATTTAATTTTGCGACTTCTTCCCCCCTCAATGTGGGCAATCCATCTCCAAGAGCTCAATATTTGTTATTTTGTTGGACCAGAAGCACCTCAGTATTCTCTTAAGGTATTTATTTACAAACACTTGTACAGTAACACCGATTTCACATACGAATTAAACATTCTTAGTTTGGTGTTTGTGGTATAGGACAGATGTGTTCCAGGTTTTATGTTACATGGTCATTGTTGTTCTGACTTTGTTGATTTGTATTTTTATTTTGAGGCCAACTTCTGAACTTAGCTTGTTCCTGTCTTAATTTCGGGTTGACTGTCGATGAAATTTTATAAAGAGTGAGCATTGCTATGATATTTTACCAGTTAGTAGTCACTGTAAATGTCTGCACCACATTTTGCCCTGACATTTTGTAATGACTTAAAAAATTTCTTGTTGGTCATTATTACTATTAAGCACAGAGTCTATAATTACTTTTGTTTACCCATATGATGGTTAATCAGGTCGGTTTTATAGATAATATATTAGCAGCAAGTAATTTTGCTTCTGTTTTGTTTCGCCACTGTTTCTATTCTATCCCTAATTATTGCTAAGCCTTCACGTTTCTGTTAGAGTTTTGATGTTTAAATTTCCGGTTCGTGTCCGGGTACGATAGCCGAGTATCGGATATTTCCCGGGTTACATTATATATTCTAGTATTGGTTTCTTAATCATTTTACAATACGAATCAGTGAAGCCATAAAAGCTTCTCAATAAGGTATACTGGCCGGGGGCGAGATTTCATTCCGCTTCATTATTCGGTTTTTATGATGTTCCCATGCGGTCACCCAACCTTGTAAAATAATTAAATCAATGGTTGCTTGATGTTGGCGATGAAGCTATTGTTGTTTTATCTATCTCGGCCACTCGGCCCCAATTTCAAGAAAAATAACTCAAGTGAAAAGGACCAGGAAAAGCAAACATTGATTGATAATCAATTGGTGAATCTCTGAGACAAATGTAATCCTGAGCTAACCTAAGTAAAATGGATATCGCTTACATTAAAAAGCCCTACCTGTATTCTTGTGCAAGAGAAGATCATTATCGCAACTAATTTTGATCAAAATACAACCAAAAACAGTAAACAATCAACAAAACTCATTTACGCTATAAGTTGTGTAGTAACCCCGACTACGTTGCTCAAAAACGGACGTTAAAATCAAAAATGAAGTATTTATTTCGAAAATGTTCATGACAGACGTCATATTTCGCACAGCGAAACCATAGCCGAATTTAACCTCGTAAATCTATTATGAATTTGCTATATTAAAGACATCGATTGACGAAAATGTTCAATCTTAGCTATTTGTTTAATAAAAATTGAATTTTAACTGCCAAAATATAGGTAAAACCCAATTTAAACTGGAAAACTAAAAGATGACGACTTCGTACAGAAAAGCAATGGAAAAAACAACAAAAAAGTAATAATCTACATTGTCTACGAATTGTTTACATATTCTACCAATTCTCGACATGGAGTGTATACACAAAAATCAATTGTTTACGCTATTTTCGACACCAACATGTAAACAATTATGCAATATGTGTAGACGCATAACACTGGAAATTAATTTAAAGTAAAATAAATTTACCACGTAAAATTAAAAGTTGTTTTCCTTTCTCCAGTCCATTGTTTAACACAGCCAAAATTGGAGATTGCTTTACCAACACATTAAAACGAGCATTTTGACGAAGGTGAATCGCAAATCGGTAATCTTCTGAACTTTCTGATTTTCTATATCTTTGATGTTCTATGCAGTGATTATTGTATTTGGTTTGCGGCCTATTCAGGATATCTTCAAAAATGTGTACGTCGTATGCAAATATGAGGGTATTTGAGTATTTTATTATGTTCGTTATGCTCTCGAAGAACAATACAAATTCACATTGATAATCTTGTATTTCTTATTTCCGATTTACATATATTACTGACGGTTTATTAAATAAGACTTGAAGCAATTGACGTATTCGAATGAAAATTCAAGGCAACATCAAATGCCTTTCTGGTATCTGCGAAATTCACGTTCTACGTGGTGATGCTTTCCAAACTAGTTTAGTTCTTTGTTGGCCCATTCAACCAAGAAGAATGTGTAGAGTGGCCAGCCATACCACGTTTGTTCGATTTATCAATTGGTGAAAAGTCTCAAACGTTTTTAACATATAGAAGATGTTAGTATGGCTGGCCTCGTAGTAGCAGACTGAAAAAATTCTGCAACCTAATGAAGTGAATATGTGTGAATATGTTATGGCCAACACTCGACTTTCTTTTAACACGAATATGTACATAGATCTCGATTACACCACTTTTGATTTCTAAAGCAAAAACCTAAGCGGTACTTACATGTATGGTAAAACTGTTTTGTATAAGCAACAAAGCAACAAGGTCAATCCTTTTTGGCTGAAAATCTTTACATTTATTTAAATTTTTTAATTCTTTATCGTTTTTGTAAATGCTAAATTTTTCAAGCGGCCATTTCCGGTACACAGAATTCTACCAAATTTCTCAAGTCGAGATGCAAAATTTTGGCGAAACAGAGATTTTTTTTTATCAAAACTCGTTATTTGCGGCAAAATTAAACTCTGATCTGAACTAATTTTGTTTGAAATTTAGTTCTCTTTATCGCGAGAGATTCTCATCTTCACGTCGATTCAAGTGATCAGGGCCCAAGGAAATCTTAGATATACCTGCACTTTTAGTATTAACAGAAATTGTATAAATCTAGTAATCAACAAAAAAATTTAGAAGTTTTAGCCATTTGAATGACAATCCAAGTTGTCAATTGTAACGTTTACCATACATTTTTAGTCATGGCAAACTGAGTAAATATTTAAATCAATTATTGAAGCGCATTGCCAGTATAACATGCATCAACAAAAAGACAATACGTTCATCAACACCCTGAGTGCGGGATGGAGAAACGAGAACGGAACACTGCCTTTTGCCAGATCCTTGCCACAAACTATGGATAAAACAATAGAATAGGTCGTCAAAATCATTCAACAATATTAAAGACCTATTTGGCTTTAATTTATCTAAAAACAATTTCAAAAAAATTCCAAAGAATTATTTTTTAAATGTTAAATCAAAGTTTTGATTTTATTTTGTATTTTAATTGTTTGTTTTAATTTAACTTTTACTTTCAAGTGAATGTTGTAGATTCCGTTGTAGATAGACAGCATAGATATCTTTAATAAGTAAATAAAAGTAATATCTAGAATTACTCGCTGGTTGACTACAATACCAACGATTTATTGACAAACACGAAATTTGAGGTGCCAAGGCCGACTAAACAAACTTTCTGTTTGCAGATGCTCTTGGCATGTAAACAAAAACTTTTCAAAATTAAAAAAAATTAATGAAAATATTTTCATGAGTGATAACGCTACCATGCAGAATATTACAAAGAAAATAGAAAAAAATGCCAAGCCTAAAGCAGCGCTGCCGTTAAACCAAATTAAACCAACTCCACATAATTTTTATTTGAGCTGCAATGGGGTCCAAAGTTTTTTTTAGTACATACTTAATTATTTAAACTGGTTTTAAATGGTGATTTTGTTGCTTTTTGTTTTTTCATGTATATGTTTTGACACATCACGCGTGATTAGGGACATCTTTCAAATTGTATTGTTCTCAGTTAGCATTGCAATTTTATTTTCAAAATTCGTGTTCAGTGAAAAATATGTTTCTCTCACTTCATTCATTTTATGGTCTCTCTGATCGACCTACTGAGCAAACGAGTCCAATTTCACATTATTGGACATCAATCCACCAATTCGTATCTACGCTCGTGCGTCTTCATCACCACTAGCGGCTACAGCAGCAATATTCTCCTCTCGTGCATACAGCGGAAAATATTGCGCTACAGCAGCTAATGTTGATGAAGAAACAACAATTGGTATTATGTTATTCCACTACGTGGAATGTTTTACGCAAAGTTCTTGGTCTGAAGGCTTATAAAATACAGATCGTGTAACAACGAACAACTTGCCACAGCGTCGAAATTTTGGTGAGTGGCCTTAGAACATCTTGAGGAAAAACTGTTTTTTTTGTACCGAAAAATTGGGTTCCCAATGCACCCAGAAAAAAACACTGTTTGCTGCAGTTTATGGGCCGGTGGAAACGTCGGTCCGCATTTTTTTAAAGATGACGATGGCTGCAACGTTTCCGACAATGGCGCTCGCATCGTTCGATGGTTTCGGACATTTTTTTTTATCTAAAATGCATGAACTGAATCTGGTCGATACGTGATTTCAGCAAGACGACGCCACACACCACACAGCACGCGAAACCAAGGACTTATCGAGAAATGAGTTCGGTGAGGGATTTATCTCACATTTCAGTCCGGTGTATTGGCCGCCTACATCGTGCGATTTGACGCCTCTTGACTATTTTTTATCGGGCTGCGTGAAGTGTCTCGTCTACAGACAACATTAAACGTATTATTAGCGAAAAGCCAGCGAGTTTTTATTTTGCGGCACGCAAGAATCACTCCAGGTTACAAGACGAGTAAACGGTAATGTTTCAAAAACCTTTTGAACAATTTGTAGAAATGCTGATGCAATGTCATTGCCTAATCTTCCTCCAGTACATTCCTCCCAAATAAAACAATAATTTTGCCTTGAGAATGAAAGATGACACGCTGTCCAATTTCCTAGTTTCGTACATAAGCTACATAACTTTGTTGTGTTGGTCTAGAGTAGATTGTATTTCTGTGGTCAATTTATTATTTCTCTATGCCACAGTGTGAATTTCGCATATTGCACAGCAGTCGGATCGTGGTTTGTGAAAATCTAAATTAAATTTAGTACAGAAAATGTTTCGATAATAGCTGGTTTTATGTGTGGTCATATTCTCCTCTTCACATTTTATTTGATATAAATCGTAGAAGTACTGATATTCAGGTTTGAATCCAAATATTGTTTGCTCGCTAAAGATCGGCGATAATGTGGTTGCACTATAGAAAACGATGAAATGTGTATAATAATGAAAGCTTTGTCAACTTCTGAAATTCGATTTTTATGGTGTGTCCCTATTTCCGATGATTTTACAACACCAGTAAATTTTTTCTTTGAGTGTGCCGTGTAAATCGGAGTTTGGCTGATAGAAAGCGCACATACTTGAATAATTTGGTCTTTAACTTCAAAAAAATATTTGTAAGTATATTGCCGTTTAGTTTTTTTGTATTTTGATTTTTCTGGCTATTTCCAGTTGTTTAGTATATTTGATTAGAAAATCATATTTTCGGTGTTGGTCTAACTTATAATAATCAAGAAAATTTTGTTTCGATCATTTTTAGCAAGTGTAGTGCTACACTTTAGTTTACAGTCCTTCCAACATTCCTTGTTATTTGACACTTCTTTTTTGCCAACCAGTTTCCCGACAGAGTTTACATGTTCTTCGTCCGCTTAATACTCCGAAAAGAATTTCGAATATTAGTCGAGGCAATGAAGCTCAAAAGTTCGGAATTTTTGCCATACAGACGGATCGGAATGCGGTTTTTTGCATTCGCTTCCAAAAATTATTTGTAAAAAATGTACCTACTTTATACCACTGACATATCGGAAATTGCATTGCTGCAACCAAAAATGCATTCAAAAAATGTATCTTTTGAGACGCCTTTTGGAAAATGTAAAAACTTTGTAAATGAGAATCAGAACTGGCGCAAATCGAGTACTCGGTGGTTTTCGAGGTCGCTGATCACTATTATGATGTTCAAATTGACCCCCCGAACATCTGGAGCTCAGGAACGCCTATTTCATATCCGTGGGACTCTCCAGAAAATCACGTGGGGAACGAGAAAAACTCAGCGCCCGGGAGTTTTTCGGGTCGCTGAATTCAAATATGGCATCGGCAAACACCCCCCGAACACCTGGTGTACCCGAACCTGGGCTTGGACGTCATCCCCGAGAACTTTCTTGACAATATCGACAAAAACAACCCGAAAATTATTGGAGGCGTGTTTTTTGAGGCGCTAAATCAGAATTTCACGTCGAAAACGACCCTCGCACCACCTGGTGCGCCTGAACCCGCGCCTGAACGTCGTCTCCGAGGGTTTTTGAAACACAATCGAAAAAGGCAAACCGAAGATCGTTATAAGGGGTTTTTTGGGCCGCTTAATCCGAATTTTTCGTGGGAAACGCACCGTACCCTGGCCCCGAACGTCTTCTCCGTGGGGCTCTCCCAAAATTCTAGCGGGGAAGGAGAGAAACTCGGCGCCCGGACCATTACATATGACCACAAATATTTTCAGAATGTGTCTATGACCCATTCGCGAGTAAACGTGGTTGCCGCATTATATATCAAAAAATCAATAAACTTTTTTGAGTCGCTCATATGTACTAATGGATCGCGGGTGATTGAACCTTTAATTTGTCAACCCCAGAACTTATTTTAATATCTAGGTCTATAATATATATTCTTTGGTTAAATTGTAAACATTATTTGGTAGCAACTACAGAAAAAACCCGTATGTCAAAACAGATATTGTTATTTTGGAAACTGTTGGCTTTAGTAACATTCAATCATGTTTTGAAGAATTTCATAGTCGACGATGTACTAAATGCAAGGAATTAATGAAAATTGATGATGTTGAACCTACCCAAGCAATTGTTTTATCAACCGAATTTCGTGGTACGCCACCAATGTATGACTTATGAAATTGTAGCAGTAGTAAGTATATAAATTCGACGGCTCCGCATTATATAAGTAACTGCAAGCGCGATCTAACGTGTTCAAAATATGGCGACTTGCAATCGTTAGTAAAATATTTGAAAAATTACACAACAAGGTTACCTCATTTAATTTTCTATAGGTAGAAAAATTCTCGAAAATGAATAAATTATTCAATATTTAATTCAAATTTGTTTTAATTGTTAAATAAACTTGAATAATCATTTTTAATATTTGATGTATTTGGTACATCTTTGAAACGGACTGTTAATGGTAAATTAGTTAATACACACTTCTGTGCTTTTCAAAATAAACTTTAGTAAATCGAAGATTTCTTTCACTAATTTACCTTTAAGACTCGGTTTTAAAAGAGTAGAGGCAGGAAAGTTCGAGATGCATACCTCTTCGTGGCGCTCCTTCGGTAAGGCCAAATGAATCAGGTAATGTAGTTGGAGGAATGTAGGTGAAAATCTGCGCATTCTCAATAAAACTACATTTCAAAATAGGACAAGGAATTTTTTATGTTTATTGACTGTATGTAAACTGGATTTTGTCGGGTGTCAATCCAACTGAAGGATTTTTCGAGCAGAATGCGATGGTAAGTTAAAAAATTGTACGGACATAAACATTTCCTTAAACCCTTCGTCTCGCAAGACGGACCAGTTCAGTTTTCTTAAGAGTAGACAAGCAACCTGAGCGAAACAAAGAATTGTAATGATTTGTATGCACAAATCACGCCTACTCGCGAATGGATTATAGACAAATTCTGAAAATATTTGTGGTGATATGTAATGGTCTGACCTAAGCATTAAAATAAATTCTGAGGTTGACAAATTGAAGGTTAAACCACCTGCGAACCATTAGTACATCTTGATGAAAGTATTACCACATGTACATTTTTAAGAAAAACGTTCTAACTTTTCGTGCTAGCTTCACATAGGTTTAGATGACCTGAAGTTTGGTCAAGAACGAATGGAGCCCAAAATTCTTTATTGGGGCATTTGATTAGGCTACAATGGGCCTAAGATTATTTGTTTGTCAGTAGATCAAGTTTCTCGTTTTAATTTCGTTTTTGGTCCGATTTTCGATTTGAGTTCAGCTAGCTTTAGATATTAAATGACCTGACGTTTGGTCAAGAACGAGTGGAGCCCAAAATTTTTTAATGGTGCATTTTATTATGCCATAATGAGCCCAAAATTATTTGTATGTCAATTGACCTTGTTGTGGATTCTAATTTCATGTTTGGTTCGATTTTCAATTTGGGTTCTGCTAGCTTTAGATTAGATGACCTGAGGTTTGGTCAAGAAAGAGTCGAGCCCAAAAATGTTAATGAGCTATTTGATTAGGCCAGAAGGAGCCTAAACTTATTTTAGTTCCAATTTCGTTTTTAGTCTGATTTTTGATTTGGGTTCTGCTGTTACAATTTTTTAATAAAGTATTTAATTAGCCTATTATTAGTCTATAATTATTCATACTATCTTGTAATGTTCTGCTGTATGAGTTCTGCTAGCTGAAGAGACGTTAAAATTTATATGCCACAAAACTGTGTATTTCATATTTTTGTTTTGATAACACTTAAAATCAAATTTCCATTTAATTGTATGTAGTACATTCAACACGGGCGGAGTGAGAAGTCTGGTAAAAATGAGACAAGGAATAATATTTTCGGCCAAAACAATTATTTTTCAACGTAGTCGCCTTAGTCGTAGTCGCCTTCATACACTGAGTCCAACGATTTTTCAATTTTTTGATCCCTTCCGAATACTACGATTTCTCCAACCCTTCAAAATAGGCGTTTGTTGCATCGATGATCTTCTTATTAGAACCGAATCTCTTTCCGCCTAGCCATTTCTTCAAGTTCGAAAACATAAAATAGTCGCAGGGGCAAAGTCTGGAGAATATGGCGGATGTGGAAGCAATTCGAAGCATAATTCATGGATTTTGGCCATGGCAACAACACACGTTTGCACCCGTACATTGTCTTGTTGGAAGAGAACTTTTTTGTCGCCAAATGCGGTTGTTTTTCATTCAAAACGTCGCTGAAACGCTCCAATTAGTTGTAGTAATATTCGCCGTTGACTGTTCTCGTCTTTTTCAAGATAATCGAAGTGGATTATGCTGCATCCCACAAAATTGTGGCCATGGCCTTGTTGACCGATAAAACCGCCTTAGCCTTCTTCTTCGCAGATTCACCAGTAGAAATCCACTGTTTAGACTGTTCTTTGATCTCCGGTTTATAGTGAAGGATCCATGTTTCATTCACAGTTATGAAACAATGCAAAAACTCCTTTTTATTTCGCTTGAACATCGCCAAACCTGCCTCTGAAGTTGTCACACGTGTGCGTTTTAGGTCGATTGTAAGCAAACACGGCACCCAATGTGTGGATAGACTTTTCATATACAATTGTTCGTGAGTAATATATTGCGCACATGTTCATCTGTGATACCTCAGCTATCTCAAGCACATTCACTCTGCGAACGTTCGGCATCAGTTGTGCTTGTACGACCACAACGAAAATCAGCAAACCACTTGTGAATCATTTTAATCGATGGTGAAGAGTCCCCATAATATTTATCAAGCTTTGTTTTGGTTTGCGTAATGGTTTTTCCACGCAAAAAATAATGTTTAATTAACACACGAAATTCAGTTTTTTCCATGTTTGCAAAAAAACAATGGGTTTTCAATGGCTGTTTTCAATGGCTGTCAATACAGAACTAAATGACAGATCTGTCTGAAAATTTTAATTTGGTCTAGTGACAGATGGTATTGACACATGACTTCTGGAATTTGCGATTGTGGCGCCCTCTGTTGCAATTTTACCAGTCTTCTCACTACGCCCTCGTATCATATAGCAAATAAGGCATACACTTCTATAAAACGATGTGCTATTTAGTTGTAAATGCTTGATACTATTACAAGTGCCCAAAATTGTTTCACTTTTACTGTTCGATACGATTATCTGGCGCTTAAATTTTAAAAACGAAAGAAGAGCATTATTGTTAATTGCATTAGAAAGGGCGTGATACTTCAGTATGACTCTGAATGACGAATTTATAATTTTAAGAGTTTCAATGGGCTCCGCAGCTCAAAAATCGTTTCAGAGCTCCATTTAGGTACGAAATTAGACAGCGATGAGCCTAAATGATGTGAAGCTCTTAAAAAGGCATGAAAAATGGGGAGGTAACCGATCTCCCAACAACAAATATTCAAAAATGTTATCGTTAAAATCACTTTAAAATTTGTCAAAAAATATTTTGTTCAGGTCATAAAATCTAGATTTCAAACCCGGTGGTTCTTAAATCTACTTTAGCCGGAGAAGCACTTTCACGTACAAAAAGTCTTGTTCTAGGTGATTTTCGGAGTCCAAGCTACTTCAAATGGTGTATTTTAATTATATTTTTTTTAAACAACGAAATTGCTAAATGATTTGAATTCATTTTTATTCTATTCTAAATATCTCGAAGCATAAGCGATAAGCAGGATGCAACCACATTGCGGGGTGTGTAGTGATTTATTAATATTACAAAATGGGCGGGGTAAACTTCGGCAACCACTAAAATTACAAATTATACGTATTACTAAATACACATGCATATAGGTGGTCAACCGAACTAACATATTTAACACGAACAATAAATTGAATTTATCGCTGCGGCTATGGAAAACCATACCATCCCATACGAATTAATTAACTTTATGCTTCCGTGTTATCATCCCAAAAATATTTTAAAATGTTTCACAAAATTTATAACACAATACCTGGAACTGGGACGTACAGAATACACAATATATGTATTCCATAAAAAGGCAAAACAAGAACGATACATATTTCTCTATCAAATTAATTTTGTTGGAAGACAAACAAACAAAACTGGATATCTCCAGACAATTTTACGTAATTTATTGGAATAAAACTATTTTGTGAAAATGAAAATCGTTTTTGTAAAATTAATTAACTGTCTATCACCGTACTGAAAAACCGATTATGAAATTATATCCGGTAGAGTTATGTAACATTGCTTATGTACGTACCTAAATCAAAAAACCTCAAAAATTTTATTTGTATATTGCATGGCCGGGGGTAAAACACAATTACACAACTAATTAATTGCGGCAATATTAAAATTTTTAATGTTATTACTTTTTCTTAAACATAAACCGAATGATTCATATAAAAAACTTATATAACTCTTAGGTACTTTTTATGTCGGAAATGTGATTTAGTAAGGAAATAAAAAATATTGTATTTAATTTCTAGGAACTCTAATTCAGCTTTATGTCATCCTGCTTGTCATGTAATTTGCAGCCCAGTATACATAACGAAGAAAATGTGAAGAAAACTCAGCAATAAAGAAAAATATTTTATTGTCATCGTGAGAGAGTTGACATTATAAAAGCAAAACAAAAATAAAATTTGAGAGGATAATAATAAAAAATGGTTGTCATTTTTGTTATACCAAATCTAGGCAAAACAAAAAGTATTTCAGTAAAATGAAAAGCACAAAAAATTATTTAGAAGTTTTCCTTTTTTGGCGAATCGGATATGAAATTAGAAAACAACGAAAGTACAAAATACCTACGTATTATTTTAATATGTTTGGTCGTTATGACAACCAAAAATTATGACAAATTGCACTTTCGTATTGCGCCCACAAATCAACCATCATCTTAGGATATGTACACCGTACACTGTACACCTTAGCCAGGTAAATGTATGTTAGCCGAAATAAATTACAGGATTAAAACAAAATAACATTAGGAGAGAATTTTGTTTTAGCACGAGTTAATTTGAAATTAATGATGGGTCTTACAAAAATTGTATACAGTACGAAATACATTTCGGTCGGAATTTGAAATGAAACACCAACAACGAGCAAAAAATTGTTTTAAAATTCTTTGAGCATTTAAAGTAAATTGTTATATAGTGCTGAGATGTACCAAGCATGGTTGTGTAAAGGTTGCGATTTAAAATAATATTAAATTTTATAAATGCGGTAGTGTTAGGTACACATAATTCTAAAGCGCTGGGTGGATTAAAGGATATTTTTATTGAGAAAATTAGTGTTATTATTTGGTATTGGTCCAGGAAAATTAAATTGAATTATATTTCACGCCACAAAAGCAAAGCATTTGAAAAGCAATAACGCAATCCATACCAAAAAATTTCTTACATACAGGCGTATATCTATTAAAGCTATTTCACACAAACAAACTTTAAGTGACAGCTTAAAGTCTTTTAACAAAATATTTTAACTGATTTTTGGCCCATTTAACCCATTACATCCTGCTACCCGAACAAATCATTCAATCTTAATGATTTTTTTATTTTTGAGTTCTAAAGTTGAGTTCTAATTCCGGAAGCAGGTTGACCTAGCACCAACGGGTTCCGTTCTGGGAGACGTCAGTTTAAATTGACGCTGGGAATGAAACAGTGACAAAAACCTTCTTACCTTGTTATTATGCAGCCCTCCATGGTAAATAGGTAAACATTTTGTAACTATATTTTATAAAATAAAATAAAAACTTGTCTTCTGTCATCAACCATCTTACCGACAATTTGGCAATACCAAAAAGGTTAAAAATAAAAATTGTGAAACCCAGAGTTTGGGATTTTTATTCTAACAAAAATTAAACCAACACCAAATTCAATTACCACCTTTTGTGAACTGGATATTTATTCGTGGTACTCGCATCTAGTTCGCAACATTGGTCCTTCGAACCGGATCGTGAATCTTGGAAATTTTGCCGGCAGAAATTTTGGATCATTTTTCATCTTGAGGAAATACCGCTTGGAGTTCGAGTCTGAAAAACTCACAGTCTGGATTAAGTATACCCAACAACTTATTATAAACCGCAAGTATAACGATTATATTAAGTCATTTTCATTAATATTATCGGCCACTAAAGTTACGTAAAAATAATCGGTAACTTAAATTACAAATAATCGGTCGCTGGAAGTGAATAGTGCAGTGAAAAATTTTATTTCTTAGTGCAATCAAATTGGCGGATCTTGCTACCTTCAAGAAACGTCGCGCCTATATCAAAGGTAACATGACCAAGACGTTAAATTATGTAACCGCAATAAATAATGCTACCAATGCCGAAGATATAAGGGTTAGACTAACGAATGTCGCTACAGGACGGAATTTATGAACATCGAGGGCAAAATAGTCGATCTAGACAAATCAGAAGCGTTTGATGAAGAGTTCGAAGAAAATTATTACAAGGCTGGGAGGGAATGTGGATGTAAAATTCCCAAAAATCGGAATTCGATGTTTTTCGGAAGACTACACAGAGTGACATTCCTTATATGATTTGATCAGTGCAACTATCCACGACAATCAAAGATTAACACCCTCGCAAAAACTCCAATGCCTTAGAGGCACATTAAAGGGCGAAGCATCAGGATTACGGAAACACTTCAGTATTACGGACGCCAATTATATAGAAGCGCTTAAAAAATTAAGAGATCTTTACGATAGGAAGAAAAACACGAAATATTCGGTCATTAAACACTTTATGCCTCAACCAGTAGTAAACATATCTACCAGTTCAAATATTCGGCGTTTACCCGATACGTCCGACGAGGTGATTCGAGGACTAAAGGCGCTCGGAGAAGAAGCGGAGTCAAGGGACCACTGGATAATATACATCATGGTTAACAAACTGGATGACGAGACCAATAACCTATGGGCGCAAGAGTCGGCAGAATTTACCCAACCATCACTCAAACAGTTTTTTGATTTTTTGACAATACGAATCGATGCACTTGAATCCGCAAGAGGTACCAACAAACGATCAAACGCGCAAGCTATTCAAACGAAGCCTCACATATAGAGTCATATCATTTCGAGCGTTCAATCCTGTTCATTGTGTCCTGAACAACAGCATAAACTGTTCGAGTGCATTAAGTTCAACAAAATGTCGGTACCGCAGCGCAGAGAGGTGTTGAAAGATGAAAATCGGTGCTTTAATGGTCTTAACAACAACCATAACGTATACAACTGGAAGTCGAGGTTTCGTTGTAGACAATGTAACATCCGACAAGAAGTTCAATTCTCCCTACGGCATTAATATATGTAAAAGACGCAGATCATCAAAATCAACAATGTCGAGCGTTATAAATTTCTGGCTCTCAGGTGTCTTTTATCTCTGAAAGGTGTGTTCAGAGGTTGCGTTTGAAAAGGAGAAACGCCAATCTCGCTATTACGGGTATCGGAGCAACAACCAACGGATACACCAAGGGACTAGTTGCGTTAAAAATTACACCATGGCATGAGGGCCAACCATGCTTACATATTGAAGCCTATGTCTTTCCTAAATTGACCGCCTCAAAACAACCTAAGATCACACAATTTATTAATATAATCGACTTTCACCATTATAATTTAACAGATCCATATTTCCACAACGGCGCCGATATTGATGTTATCATTGGTGCAGCCACGTTTTTTTAACTACTTTTCGAAGGAAAGGTGATCACAACCAACCACTTAATCCTTCAGAATACCGTATTTCGATCACTGTTGCCAATTCAAGTGAAAATCTAGACAGCATACTTAGAAAGTTTTGGGAAATGGAAACTATAGACGTACAAACTCCTAATCTATCAGAAGTAGAGTGGTCGAAGAAACAAAAACGTTAGATAACACAGGTCGCTTCACACTGCGTTTTCCATTTAAATTATCACCGTCTCACCTTGGAGATTCATTTCGAACAGCACTTCAACAGATGCGCTCTATGGAGAAAAAAATTGCGAAGGATAAGGAGTTTGCATTACATTACAAAAATTTCATGGCCAAATGCATACAATTGGGATATATGAAACCAGTCCACAATCACGAAATCAACTCTAACGGCTACTATCTGCCTCATCACGGCGTCATAAAGAGCTATGCTTCGATGGCTCTGCCCCAACAACCACCGGTAAATCACTAAATGATTGTCTTGCCATCGGGCCAAATATCCAATCCTCACTATACGAGATATTGTTACTGTTCAGGTTGCACAAGATCGTATTCACGGCCGACGTCGAAAAAATGTACGGGTAGGTACGCATAGCAGTAGACGACACAAAATATCAACGCATTATATGGCGAAATGCACCAAGCAAACCATTTGCCACATACGAATTGCAGACGATCACATATGGCACCTCAAGCGCCACCTATCTAGCCACACGTGCACTCAACGAAGCATCAGAGCAGCATAAAAATCGAGGCTGCACATCACATCAAAACAAGTATGTACGTCGATGATCTAATGTTGGGTGCAGAATCAATTGCGAATGCAACCAAGTTGAAGGATGAAATTGACACCATTCTATCGGGTTCCGGGTTTCGTCTAAGAAAATGGCTAGCAAACGACGAGAAAGTGCTAACTAACACCATTCCACTTACCAACGAAACAAGCACCTTAGCGATAGCAGAATCTAAAGTAGTCAAGGTATTGGGGCTTTATTGTGATCCGAAAATAAATTTTTTCCCTTGAATTGGAATACATTTAACCGAAAATCTAATAATCCCAAAAAGAAGTATTCTATAAGAATCCAGTCGATTGTTTGACCCCTTGGGATGGCTTGCGCCAGTGACGATCGCAATTAATATCTTTTTTCAAACATTATGGACAGAGAAGTTGGGCTGGGACGAGAAATTACCGCACGATATTGCAGATGAATGGTTGCGAAAAAGGCAAAATTTGTACATGGTAGAAAAAATTAAAATAGATCGGTACGTACATACCAGTCCAAATGACAAAATCATTCTTCACGGGTTCTCGGATGCATCGAAACATGCTTATGGAGCAGTCATATACCAGATAATAAAACCAGATGAAAGCTCGATCGTTAAATTACTGGTATTCAAAACCAAGGCAGCACCGGTAAAGCAAATTTCGATTCCTCGACTAGAGCTGTGTAGTGCTTTGCTATTAAGTAGACTTCTGTCATCTGTAAAAAGGACCTTAAAAATCGCAACGGTGGAAGTTGTAGTCTAGATGGATTCTACTATTGCGCTGGACTGGCTCTCAGCACATCCTTCCAAATGGAATACATTTATAGGCAATCGGACCGGAGAGATTCTCACAACAATGAACAGAGCCCAATGGCATCATGTAAATTCTGCTAACAATCCCACTGACTGTGCATCCAGGGGAATCGAACCGTAGAAGTTGGAGGGTCATAGTTGCGATTTAACAGCCCTCTATGGTACATAGAGGGCTTATGGTAACATTTTGCAACAAATTTTATAAAATAGGGTTTGGGATTGTTATTCTATCAAAAATTACACTAACACGAAATTCAATAACCACTTTTTGTGAACTGGATATTTGTGCTTAGTACCCGCATCTAGTTCGCAACAGTGTTCATATATACATAAATAAGTTATCACATAATTAATCAAGTAGTGGAATTGTAGTTATTAGTTTCTGAATGATACATTTTGGAACATGAGGTATAATGCGATATTACACTTTGCACAAATATATTTTGACGTTTTTGGACAATATGCACAACGCCGTTTGGTTTCGTTCAAATGGATCCAATGGTTTATACCTTCGAATCTCAGAGCTGACTTTACTACCTATTCCATCTTTCCCGATTTTGCTTGCATCAAATATTGTTTATTACTAGCATCGTATTGTAATAAACTTTAGGCAATTGATCTGATGGAAAGAAGTACTGAAATTTTGGGTCCCTGTTCGCTATAAATCAACCATTGGTTAGCTAGGCTCGCATTAAAAAATAAATCGAAATATCGGCCAACTCCATTTACGAGTTCTGGTCAAATAAATCCACCCCTCCCATTCCACTATTATATAACTTTACTATGCACGGTTGTGGTATGTTAATTCGTTTGGATTCCCTTGCAGTCTCATTCAAAATGGTCTCATTCAAAATAATTTCAGGATCAGTTATGTTAGTGATCATTCCTGACTGTTGTCGTTCCAACGAATAAGATGAATTTTGTCGGCTGAATTATTTAATGCATGAATTGTCCCGCACTGGGTTTTTTAAGTTCTGGAGAAGATGCGTTTTCTACAACCACTTTAAAATCATGATCGTTGAAAATATCTATAAGCCCAAAATAAGTAAAAAGGTTATCCATAAAAACGATTGATTGTTTAGGCACCAGGTCTTGACATAAATTTATCGCAACATTTGAGCCCAGTGGAATATTTTTATCTCGAACGGTTTTGCCTAAAACAAAATGCTTATATTAGTACATATACGTTTAATTTTTATATTTAAAACTACCTGTATATGGTAAAAATCGCAACAAATACCCATTTGTTGTATTTAGGCACCAAAATTTATAGCCAAACCGTATACGTTTTTCTCGTATAAATTGCTTCATCCGACATCTCCGGTAATATGAATCCATAGCCTCATCTAAGGAATAATACTTCCCAAACGGTTGTGCGAACTCTGCAAATTTGCTTTGGTATGGTCAATTAACGGACGAATTTTATATAAACGATCATTAGAATCAATATTGCAATTGTCGTTAAAATGTAAGAATTATTTTAATTTTTCGAATTTATTGCGAGACATAGCTCATGTAATATGTATGTTGTCGCTGCCTTCCTCTTGTTGCCAGTACATTCGATAACAGGGAAAATTTACATAACGAAATACAATTAGTATTCCGAAAAATACATATAATACACCTATTGTGGTTGAGAACTGCATATCTCCTTTAGGGTTCGCATAAGAATCAGTTTCACTGCACATTTTTTCCATAACGCCGAGTCGAAGACGTCTTTGAATAAATCTACGGGCGACTTTCCGTTTTCGATTACACTTTCGGCATACCAAGACCGGTGTGTTAAAGTTTAATTTGGGGTGGCTTCCTTTTTAAGTGTTGTTTCATCCAGCAGGTTTATTCCCTCCAACTTCACAATTCAGTTCCTTAAAAATTTCGGTGTCACTTTGACCGATTGACGTAATAACATAATTTGTTAATTCAATATTTTCGCCTTCAATTATACCATTTAGTTCTCCCGGTTGAGCTAGAATTTTTTCCCCGATTCGAACAAATAACACAAAATTACATTCTTGTTTTATCAATATTATTTCTAGTGAGCTTACCAAGATGATTGAGCGAGAAATCGGCTTCATTTTCGCTTCCAGCACTATCCGCATCACTATCATTCTCATCATCTGGAGGAAACAATATGATTTCAAAGCTTTCGGTATTTCCTATTTGGGTTTGCTTCATTTCCTCCAAACATGTCTATAAAAATTAAATTGTTGTAATTCAATTAATAACAAAAATATAATTAATAAAATTAATAATAATTTAAAATTATAAAATATTCCATTAACGGAAATTTATAATTTTTCAGTTTATGATGACAGTGTCAGTTTAAAATTACACTGGGAGAAAACGATGTCAAATGAAATTTAATATTTCGCATTTGGTTCTTCCCATCGTCAGTCATAACTTGCACCATAATTAAAATTAGCTGTATAATATTCTAAATCACTTTTGTAATTATTTATTTGACAAGAATATTTATTAAATTTCACGAATCAATAATGAAAAATCCCGATTTACGTATTAAAAATTAAAAAATAAACTTACCACTTCCGATTTTTGACCGCTGTATTTAAATAACAGTAATTTGCGCTATTTACTACTATTTTAATTTTTTTTTCTCAAATAATGTTCCTAGGGTATGTTCTGTTACATCAATTACAACGAACTTCAGAAAATGAATATGCGTTTACATGGTACGATAAATGCAAAATTTGCATTTTAGTGTAAGTTGAGATTTACACTAGACACTAATGGGTTAATCTGTTCACAAGGATTATTATTAAAACACTCTTTTTAGTCTTCTAAATGATGGTCTATTTTAAGGCCTATCGGGAAGTTACACTTTATTGCATAAATACACCACTGAAAAAGAAACCGATTTAAAATTTTGTGTCACCACAAAATTTACAGTGGGTAAATCCAACACGTTGAAGCATATATTGAACAGCTCTTGTCAAATGTGAGTGAGGCCTAAACATTTTGAATTCATCTAAAGCTAGATAATAAGTAAATTATAATTTAATATTTCGGTGGTCACAAGACACAACTGGGGCTGTGAAGAAAACTAACATCAAAATAATACAAACTTTCCAGAACATAGTGCTACGTGGTATAGTTAACGATCCGTGGTACATTAGGAATGATGACCTTCATTGGGATCTAAATATCCATAGACAGTTCAAGAAGAAATAAATAAACTTGCAATAATTCATGGACAACGTATTTATCAACACGTAAAGGAAGAGCTTCGTGGTATGTTGGGCACTTCACATGTAGTAAGGCGATTGCAGAGAACGAAACCAACTGATTTAATGGACTAAGGACACCAGTGTAAAGACTACTTCAGTAAATAACCTTTAAAAGGAGCTGGACAATGGACCTCTTCCCATTCACAAGTGACTAAATTAAGACAGATACATTACTAGATGAATTGTATTCAGTTGTAATAATTTAAATAAATAAAAAAAACTTATTGCTTCGTTTAGCTTTATTAATATGCTTGTCTATTTGTTATACTTTTTGAATAGAAATAATAAATAATTAACGGAAAAAAGGCAAAGTGCAGACAAACTAGAAATTTCGGATACATTTTGTTATTATCAAGAAAACGATCGTAAACATAAGGCTTATGCTGTTCGCTCGTATTTATTATACAAGGGCCCAAGAGTTTTGGAGACTCCAACACAAAATCCGTAGTAAGAGTTAGCTTAAACGCTTGCAGTCTAGGGGCAGGCAGAAACCGATATGGTGCACCACGGAGTTGGGGACCTATCGGAAGTCGTGTAGGATAGCCTTTAATAAAGCCAAGAACACAAGGGAGGTTCGGGATTGGGACTCCTATAAGGAGGACCTAAGCAAGTACAAAAAAGAGTTGAGGAAGGCACAAATGAGGTCTTCGAGTTTTTCTGTTGTAGAGTGGAGGAGCCAGTCCTAGTTATTTAATTAGACCGGACGGGTCATGAACAGCTTCAAGTGCGGAATCATTGGAGCTTCTCATGGATACCCATTTTCCTGGAAGCTTTGATGACACGATGGAGCCTGGAGCTTATCGAGGAACACCTAGATAGATATGGAGAGCATCGTGGACAGGGAACGAATCCTGTGGGCGCCCGAATCGGATTATGCCAGCAGAGATCCAAAGGAACTCGGCAGTCATCCTTCTCTGGCTGAAGGTAATTTTCGGGGAATGTCTGAATCTGGTCTATATTCCTAAGAAATGGAAGGAGGTCAGAGTAGTCTTTATCCCGAAATTGGGAAAGAGCTCACATGCTTGTCCAAAGGACCTGAGGCATGTAACTATATCATTCTTTTTGTTGAAAACTTTGAAAAGTCTGGTAGATGTAGTTATTCGAACAAAAATTGAGTCAAGAAATTGGGCAATGTCGCAGCACGTGAACTGTAAGGGAAAGTCGGTGGACATAGCTTTGTACGATCTAGTACGCACGACTGAGGAGTCAATTTAATGGAAGGATTGTCATTTGACATTTTTGAAGGTGGACTACCCTATAATTAGGTTGATAAATCAGGTGCTGGTAAGCAGGATTATTACCTCGGAACTGGGGGAGTTCACCATTAGAAGACGGGTGGTTAGCGGAATCCCGCAGGAAGGTGTAATGTCCTCCTCCCGTGATAATTGGATTGCTATTGGAATTGGAGAAAGAGGGAACAGGGGTGGTGGCGTATGCAGATGATGTAGCCATAGCTGTCTTAGGTAAATATCTGGATATGATTAGGGATGTTATGCAGAATGCACTCCTGATCGTTACGAAATAAGCCAGCAAATGTGGATTAGGGGTCAACCCTTCCACGATGGAGCTGGTACTATTTACTAAGAAATACAAAATTCCGGTAGTTAGCCCTCCTACCATAACAGCATTAGACGGGTTTTTGCTGACAGAGCGAGATTTTTGGGCATAATCTTGGACAGTAAGCTCAGCTGGAAGCATAACATTATGGAAAGGGAGAATAAGGCTAATACAGCTTTTTACTCGTGTGGAAACGCCATAGGTAATAGATGGGGTTGAAACCAGAGCTGGTACACTGGCTCTATACCGCAGTGGTAAAACCTGTGCAGATGGACGGGGGGGCATGTGGTGGCCAGCTCTAGACAAGGTAACATATATAGGGATGATGGTGAAGGTGCAAAGAAGGGCCTGCATGCTTATAAGCGGGCACTTCGAATTTCTCTTCGAATTCGAATTTTTTGGTAATCAGATGGCAGCCAATGTGGCGACGATACTCTCGGTTTCCTCTCAGTGGAAGTGTCATCAGGCGGGACAATCAGGTCAGGTCACTAGAGGCGGTTTGTCTGAAGTCACGGATGGCACTGGATTGCCGATCATTTCTTTATGAGATGAGCGAGTATTTTAGAATCCAGATATGCTGGGTCCCTGGCCACTCGAATGTCACGGGTAACTGCAGGGCGGACGAACTAGTTAGGTACGACTCTCCACATGCATCCGGAAAGTACAGGGCTGAGGAAACCTAAAGCAGCGATCAAAAATGTAAGATTGGTCGTAGGGATACTGACAAGACATTGCCTTTTTAGGGAACATGCGAAAAGGCTGGGTCTACAAACGAATGGCTTTTGTAGAAGTTGTATGGACGATGAGGACGAGAAGACTTTAGATCACTTCCTATGCTCGTGTCCGGCACTATTAGACAGAGGGCATAAGTACTTGGATGTGTACAGTATGGACATCCTTTTGGAACTCGCGGACTGTGGAGTGCGAGATATTTTACGCTACATAAGTAGCTCTGGATGCTTTCAACGGGAGTAAAGGAGAGATAGGATCCTGTGGTATCACAATGAGCCACTTTGGCCTTAGTATGCGATAGCAGCCACTCTAACCTAACCTAACCTAACCTAGCTTAAACGGAGGCTCGAAGAAGAAAAGGGGAAAAATTGGGTTTACCATTACCAAAAAATTGGTGGATTCAATTCCTCGAATATTGGAGGCGATGTTAAGACAAAAAGGTTATCCAACCAAATATTAATGTTTAATGAATATGAAGTTAGACACACAACTTTGTCTGTGTCCGAATATTAGTTGCCCTTAAATTGAAGTGAATTGATGAATTGAATTCTGTTAGTTTTTATAATAATAAATCGAATTCTACAAAAACTGATCAAAAAATTAATCGCATGGTCTTTTATTTTAAATTTAATTTCATTATTTTCAGTGTCAGAATTTCAAAAACACTCACTGTATACCCCTCACAACATGTTGCTATCTTTGTAAAATAAATTCGGTGGAAAATTCAAGTCCCAAATTTATAGTCGTAACTTTTGCTATAAATATGCTTTCCATTTATGAAAGTCAATAGATTTTGTGCATTTTCATTTGTTATACATAAGTATTCAAATTATATACATAGCTTCAAGAAGGTTCTAACCTACACAGTCAACCTAACCTAAACAGTAAAATTTGTATTGTGAATTAATTCACACCGACACGTTGTAAATTTTTTCATTATATTTGCCTACTTTAAATGTGCGCTAGCATTAAGATGTCCAAAATCAGTATTGCTTGTTGTAGATGTTATTTTTTATTAACTCTGCAATTTGTTCTGGGGCCAAGGCTTTCCCAACTCTTTCCCGGTTTGCTTTTTCCGTCCTTACTTTGACGCCAGTGTCATCCAAGTCGAGGACGTACGGTTATAGGGCCTATATTAGCATGGAAGATGGGTCGGCCCATGAGTCTTGCACTCCGACAGGGGGTCATAGGCTGATGAAAATTCCCTTTGCATCATGCCCCTATCGAGATTCAAACCCGGTACCACCCGATCCAAACGCAAAAGCTTTAACCACTGTGCCATTTGGTCGGTATTGTAGATGTTTCAATGAACATTCCTTTCCAACCAAACATGATTCTCCGGTTCAACATTTTACTGTAGTTAAATTTGCAACGTAATTATTAAAAATCGTAAATTATTACACATAACTACATTAAGCCAACCAATTTTATTTTATGAACTCCATCTGCCATTGTGTTGAATGTGTAGGCTGAATTTAAATTAAATCAAATACCTAAATAAAACAATACATTTATCTTGTTGTGTTCCGTCTCATTATTTTTTAAACAAGCGCTCCCAAAACAATTATTTTTACGGCCGAGAAGTACATCGCAAATAAAAATTATTTTGGGAAATTCTAATTCAATTTGGTATATTCAATTTGGTATATAGGCCAGTCGTGTACATTACGTTTGATTTATCTAAATGAATTTGTTATTAACTGGTTTGTTTAAATAAGTTGCATCAAATTGTTGTAATATGTTTGTGTTTCATTTTTCGATTGTCCTTAATTTCGTTCCTCATTTAGATTTATGCTCCTTTGGTTGATTAAAAAATAAAAACCTTTTCGCCCTCATAATTTGTAAAATGTCTGCATTAAAATGAAAAATAAATCATAAAAATATTAATGGTAATAAAGTACCATGGCGAAAAGCATCAGCCCAAGATTTAAAAATAAACTAATGATGTAATTATATTCGGCCAATGCAAAACCGTACTCCATCAAAAATTTTAATGTGTGTATCTACTGTATATACCCTCTAATGTCATATATAATTAGGTTACTTGTGTACCACAGTGTTAATTAAATTACACGATTTTAACCGGATTAACGGTAGAAACCCATAAGCATAAATCCTACCGTACTATATTTTACGTATTCATTCAACCCTACATTTGTAAGTGCTTTATAGATTACATTAATTTAAAATTAATTTTCAAAAAAACTTAAACACAAATAATATAAAATTAAATTACTTCATGGACATTAATTTCAGTATTGAATTCCGGCAAAAAACAAAAAATAAATAAAAAATTATTATTAGAAAATCGAAAATACTTTCCTTTTTCCCGTCGTGAACACCAATATTTTCAAATAGGTTCTTTATGTATTTTGTTCGAGCTCCCCTTTAGCATGTTTTCATATTCACCCATTCATTTGGGAAATGGATGTAAGAGAATAGACCGTATATGAAAAAATTAAAATGGGAACAATTGGGAAATTCTTCGTTTATACGCATGTTCAAAAAGCGTATAATTATTATTCCGAAGTGTTGAAAAGCGAAAAGAAGAAATTGTATCAAACAGAATGAAAAACATGTTATTCGTAATATTCGGATAACGTTGTCCGTTTCCCAGTAACACTCAGTTAAATAGGGAATTAGAAAATTAAAATATTTTTTTTTGTTTTTGGGACGATTGAAAATTAAGAACAACAATAAAGAAAGGGATCTTAAATTGTTTGCGCTTTCTGAATCTTTAATTACATATTTAAAATGTCAAATAAGGGTGCAATGCTTTTTTATTATCTCTTGGCTTCGGTCAATGTTGTAAAACATAAAAATATGCTAAGCAACAATCGTTGTTCCGGAAGCTTGCGGAAAATAAAATTGAGTAGCACATGGAATTTTATAATACGAGTACTTTCGTTTGTTGTTGTTTATTGTTTTTCATATGCCGACAATCTAAAAACCCAATTTCCTTTTCGTTTGTATTTATGATGGCAGTAACCCGTCAAAAATGGCGAAAACAATTTACGAGCTCAGTTATTTATTCTTTTCAAAACCAACTTATTGGGGAAATAACCAATGTTGTGCTGTATTTGTCTACACCGCGTAAATAATTAATATTCTACATGTGTAGAGAATGCATGTAGATAATTAAAACAGTGACGTCGACAATGTAGAGAATGTAATTATTGTTTCTGTTAGAAATCGGCAAAATTCTATGATTTCTTTGTTGTTGGATCCATTTTGCCATTTGATCTCCATTTCGATAGATATATTTCTACCTCACAGTTGAAAAATTGTACCCTAAGTTTTTATATGACAATGACGTACGCGAACATATATAATATGTGTTGCCAAGTTCGGAAAACGGAATAATAAGAAATAGGATATTTCTTAGACGTTGGCGGTTTGGTTTCCAACTAATAAAACAATGAATTCTTTAAATTAGAATAAAAAATTTGGTCGACTCATCAGAGTGCTGTGACCAAACTACAAAATAGTTAAAATACTTTGAACTTACATACAAAGCCTCAGAAAATTATTATGTTTCGGTACGTAATTGTTAACCCCTTCGTAAGCTCAAACTTCTATAGGCTTTTCCAATAGGAATGATATGATTTTTAAGTGACGTTTCGGCCATTTGTAATATGTCATTTTTTGTTTCATTGTATTCAGTAATGTTTACAATTTCAACATGGTGAGATATACTCAAGAACAACGTTTACAAATTATTCAGCTTTATTATCAAAATAATCGTTTTCCAATTGCAACTTTTCGAGCGCTTTTGCCATTTTATAGTCGTAATAATCGTATAAGTGTGCTCGGTATTCGTCGAATTGTTGAAAATTTAGAGCGTACATTTTCTTTACATAATGTTGAAGTACCTTTGTCTTAGATTCGCTCGAAGTAATGCAAATATTGCTGCCGTTCAGGCAAGTGTTGCTGCAATTTGTCGATTCCAAGACGTTCTCAAGAAATGAGACTGTCTCAAACCACAACCTGGCGGATTTTGAGTAAGGATTTGGGTTTGCATCCGTATAAAATTGTTCTCACTCAAGACCTGAAGCCATTGGACCACCGTAAACGTCATGAATTTGCTGATTTTGCCTTGGAACAACTTGAAAACGATAACGATTTTTTTAAGAAAATCATCTTCTCCGAAGAGGCTTACTTTCATCTGAGTGGTGCGGTAATTAAACATAACTGTCGATTCTGGTGCGAAGAAAATCCACAAATTATTCATGAAAAACCATTACATTCACCTAAATTGACAGTTTGGTGTGGTTTTTGTTCTGGTGGAATCATCGGTCTGTATTTTTTTCGAAATGAAGCTGGAACATCGTTACTGTCAATGGAGATCGGCATAGATTGATGATAACCAACTTTTTATGGCCGAAATTGGAAGAAGTTAATCTTGACAATAGGTTGGTTCCAACAAGACGGGACTACGTGCCACACAGCAAGTGCAACAATTGAATTATTGCGAGAAAAGTTTGGAGATTCGATTATTTCAAGAAATTGTGATATTGAATGGCCTCCAAGAAGTTGTGATTTAGCACCATTAGACTATTTCTTGTGGGGTTGTTTGAAGTCATTGGTCTTTAGCAATAAACCAAACTCTCTTCAAGCTTTACAAGTCAATATTGAACGTGATATTCATGATTCATGACATACGAATTGATTTAGTGGAAAAAGTGCTCGAAAATTGGGTTCATCGAATTCGTTCCTGCAGAAGAAGTCGTGGAGGCCATTTGAATGACGTTTTATTCAGAACTTAATTGTATCGATTGTACTTTACATTAAATAAAACACTTTTCAATTTCCTTAACAATTAGTGTGTTTTTTTAAAAAAGAAATGTATCACTCTTACTGGAAAACCATATATATGCAATTTTTGGTTCCAGATATTTTTACATCGAGGTGAAGTAACCAAACTTCCATCGTCTTGGTAACCTCACCTCGATGTAAAAATAATGTCTGGCTGTAACCCAGAATAACCCAAAATTTTAAAATATTCGAAAAAAGTCAAAAACCAATACTAAAAATTTTAACTTTATAGACACGATACTTCAATGAACAAAATCATTCCTACTCAATAAAATGTTATAGCACAAATTCATGAATAACAGCGAACACACAATACACGTTTTATGAAAACTCCGGTAAAATCTCATAAATACCACAATATTTATATGAAGTTTGTGAATCTAACAAGCAAAAAAATTCGATTGAACACAGAACCCATTTATTTGTATGGCGCCGTATCTGTATGCTACCCTTTTGCTTAACCCATTAGTTCATAACGACCGTTTAATCGGATATCTGATTATTACTGTTTTCCTGTGTACTCCCCTGCTGAATAACGAATGTGAAGTATGTCCTAAATTTGTCCTAACTTTTGTCGTGAGAATGTATTAGTTAATACTTTCGCTATAATGAATTTTAATATTCGTAATAATTGTAAATGTTAATAGAAAATACTGAAGCAGTTAAAGAACGTTCATTAGAAAATAAATTTTCAGAAATAAATTGAATGAAAAAATAGTGGTTTGTGAAGAATAAAACCGGTCAGTTAATAGCTTGTAACTAGCCACTAGACGTGAGATAGTAAATTTTCAGCACATCTATACTTAAATTTGTATTCATTATTAAAGGTAATTAATAAGCACTTCTCATATGTCGGTGAAATAGTTAAACTGTCTCTAATAATCTGTACGAATATCGAAACAATTCTATGGCGATGAAAGGAAATACGATCAAATCATCGTACTACAGTATAAGCGATTCACGGTTGTCTATTGTGTAACGAACACTTAATTCCAAATTTCAATGTTTAAGGCGATTGACGAGCACTTTGTTACGGTTGTTTCGGAGTCACTGCACGATTTTATAAGGGTAAGACTCAGTGGAAATGGGTGGTTCTTTTTCTCCAAAGCAATTGAAACCGTAGCCATATCTACGTGCAATGTCGTTTTCTAAATTTAAAACCAAGCACCTTATTGAAAAACATCACCACCGAAATACTTAGGAAATTTATTTAAAACATATTGTTATTGATGCTAAAAAAAAAGAATCGCATTTCGTTGATTTAAATTAGATAAATTTTATTATTTTATTTTGTTACGTAATATTTCAATGGATTACAAATTTGCGGTAAAAAAAATGTTGTGACCTTGAACCATTAAAGTTATAATATATAGAGGTTCTTAACCGAGAGCCAGTTACTTCATGCGAAAAAGCGAGTAACGTTTTCTTTAATATTTTTTTTTTGGTGAAAATTCAAATTAACCTATTCTGATTTAAGTACTCATCAAAAAAAAAATAATAAAAATGTTATATTTGTAAAACACTTACCAGAAACTCCCTTTGAAGCGCTTCAATGCGGTGTTTGGTGTGTGGGTGAAATTTCCCGCTAAAAATAACAGTTAACTGAATTTCCACTACTGATTGACCGATTATTAAAATATCAGCTGGCTGATTATTTTATAACTGTAACTGTGTAACTGTCCATAACATGATCACTCTAATTTATTCAAAAAAAACTTTATAAACTACTCGACTTATTAAGACTGAAGATATTTAAAAAAAATAAGCAAAACAAATTCTTTCTAACATAGGACGCTATTTGTAAACTGGAAATTTACACCTTAAGCACTTGTTAAATATATCACTATGCCAATAGATGCGTAATGTAAAATGGCAATATGTATAAGAAAATTAATAAACTAATGAAATGATTTTTTGTTTAAAATCCGTGACCTCCGCGAATGTGTGCTTGCCGCCACATTTTATCCAACTGTCGCCTACTGTTTATCTTGCTGTACAGAAAAAATAGGAATAACACATGGGAAAATTAGAATAAAGAAATAAATTAACTCATCTCAGATAATTACCATTCACATATAATTGTTGTAGGCACTATCCCAATGCCCCCAAATTTAACTGCTCTTGGACAGATCTAAATTGCGTTACACTGCACTAACTTTTCGCTAAACACCTAGAAGTAGGTGTACGGGATTAATTTATTTAATTTCTATTTTATTTAACACAAAGCCATACGTACTGACTGAAATCAATCTAACACGGAAATTTATATTTCTAATCTTGCTTACTATTGTGCTTTATGAAGAGGCCAGGGCACTTAAATTTCGATAACTTATGTTACTTAATATATTTATTTTTTTTTTTTTAATTTAAAATTCGTTTCACTTCGAATTTGTGACTGAAGCTTTGCGCTTAACAAATATTTAATTTTTTTTTTTTTTTTGGTGGCCTATAGGTAAATGCTTTACACACACTCAAACTAATACCAAGTTTTACAATTGGCCGTACGCAAGTGCGAGTGTATAAACAAAGTATATGCAATACATTAGGCTTAGTAGATTATTATATAAATCGTCATGTAAAAAATAATGATGGTCAGCTGTGTCATCATGTGTATATGATTGCCAAAATAACTAGCCGCTCAACAGTGGTGGTAATTATACCTATAAAGACTATTATAATTACACAGACAAATAGGCAACCAATCGAATTACAACCTACCACGCCCGCTTGCATTTTCAAGTATATATTCGCATCTTACCATCTCACATTGATGTTTATGCAAACAGGTGTGAGTATTATATAGTACGTTTATTAATATATTGCCTGCCGATGCCTAACGTTGCAATACCGATATCATTTGTTACAACTTGTCATATGTCGTTGGATTCGTTTAAGTGTTTACTACTAATGTTATGAATATCGAGCTAATTCTATGACGTTGAAAGAAAATACGATGATTTGAGTGCTACCGTACAACCGACTCATGAATGTCTATTGTGTAACGAAGAATTAATTCCAAATTTCAATGTTAAAGTCTAATGGAATTAATTATTCGTTACACAATAGACACCCATGAATCGGTTATACGGTAGTACTCAAATCATCGTATTTCCTTTCAACGTCATAGAATTGGCTTGATTTTCATAAAAGTAGTAGTAGACACTTAAACGAATCCAACGACATATGACAAGTGTTCGTCAATCGCCTTAAACGTTGAAATTTGGAATTAATTATTCGTTACACAAGTGCTCTATGCCGTTATGCTGGCATCTACGAACAATCTTTTAATAATTTTAAATTTTAATCGAAATATTATAAGTGTTTTACGTTTTGATTAATATTAAAAATCATTCGAGGATTGTTCTTAGATGCCAGCATGAGAGTACAAAGCACTAGCTACGAATTACATAGGCGTACCTTTACAAATTTAAAATTTAATTACAAAACATATGGGATCATATCCTCTCGATATAGCTTAAAACAATTGATTGCATGTCTGGGTCTTTTCGAAAATATTTATGAATATGCTGTTATGTACATAAATGTGGCGTCTAACCAAATATGTAACAAAACTCCAAAAAAATTGTATTAATTATTTATTATACTCATAATTTGATGATGCGTTGTGGATAATTAATCCTGCTCAACTTAATCCTTAAGTTCTAAAAATTTAATTATTGTAATATTTGATATAGTGGTTATTACGAAATATACATAGATTTTGTAATTGGTGGATAGTTTGGACCCTATAATAGCTAATTGATTGATGAACCTTTTAAACCGAATGGTGAATGTCGTATGTAGCCTGGTAGCCAGCTCAACGAATCATTTTCCACACAATCGAATTTCTTGCAATACGATCCCATTTAGAATTGCAATAATTTGTAGTTAGCTTTTGAAATGCTTGGGATCTCTTCGTTGTAAGAAACTGATTCTACCAACTATTACCTACTTACCACAATATTTTAATAAAATTGAAAATATTTGTATAATTTTTTCAAATGTCAATTTGTCTGCGAAATAAAGTTGATGTCTCCATCTGAAGCCTTGTTAAGAAATATATTTCACAATAGTCATACTGGTCTGCACATGACAATATGTCGCCAATAGTTTTCCAATCTGATCATTTAAAATAATTAAACCTAAATATATTTCAAAATTCATTATAAAGAGCAAATAATTTACCTTTATTGGTTTATCCGAAAAAAGTATATTATACTCACTTATACATATACAATCTTTTAGGATTTAGGACAAACTTCACGAATTTGTAGAGAAACGTGCAGTTTGTCCTAAATTTGTCCTAATTTTTTGTTTTGTAATTTTAGGACAAAGTTAGGACATACTTCACGGGAATGCCGAATATCAGTATTGCACCTGACTTCATATGTATAAACCTCGGTATTGTTTATACTGTGGTTATGTGGATCGTTGAATCCAAATGAATTAGTCTTTGGTAAACTAAGAGGCACCAAGAAATCTCCGGCTCCAAGTACCAAATGAATAAAGCCAATAGGTTGCGGGTTCCACGTTTCAAAAACGAATTTACAATTTTATAATATAACTTTTATAAGTAATTTATGATGATGTTACTTAGTTGCTGGTTGATGCAAGAAGGGAGATTTATTATTTAATGTTATAATTATTTTACATAATGTATACAATTATGATTCTAAATTTATGCATAGTTACCACCTATGCATAAATTTAGAATCATAATTGTATACATTATGTGTTATTAAGATAAACAATTAATATTTTTCGGTGATGACTATGATGAAATTATACACTTCATATTGTTAATTAACCACATTTTCCATTTCTCATTATTCGGCTATTCGTAGCGGTAGTTTTCATTAAAAAATTCAATTTTATTTGTGAAATGGATTCAAAAACTTTTTACTCCGGCGAATAAAGGCAAATAAACCTAAAATTTCAGTGTAAAATAACAATTTTTCAACAAGTTTAGTTTATAATGTGATTGTGAAAATATCAATAATAAATTTGGGACAAATAAATAAAAAATATACAACTTGGATTTTGATCACGATTGTGAATTTGATAGTTGTCCTTTATAACGGACTGAAAGAAAATTTTACATTTTAGTAAACTGCCGTTACACGAGCTACTTGATCTTCATGAAGACAATAATAGCTAGGGAAATCTACTTGATACCTCCAGAGGAGCAAAATATAGAAACCGAAGAAGGTAGTGACCGTTCAGATGATGGGCACGTAGAGGATATCAACCATCTTGGACACGGTCTATTGAAAACAGTTTGTGAACTGAGAATTCATGCATCTGACTGGGGGAGGAAGATGATTTACCACTGTCGTCATTCTTATCAAAACGACCTGAAACTTATGAAAAAACAGAATGGTTGGATGCTGAATTCTCTTTGAATTTTGTTACCAACTGTGAAATAATGAGTCCTTAGGAGGTTTGATGTTATCGGGTTACGCTAAATATCCAAATAAACGAATGTATTGGTCAAAAGAACCTGATGCACCTTCAATACTGGCCGATAGTATTTGGCTAAACAGATTTGAAATGATTTTACTTAACTTACACTTGAACGATAATTCAAAATATAACCAAACTGACAAACTATATAAGTTGCGCCCACACATAAATTCGTTGAATTATAATTTTCTTATAAAAATTGGGCGATTTGTACCTCTAACGGATATATGTTAGATTTTTATATGTTATATTGGAAAAACAGAAATATCACCTTCGAGAGAGTTTGAATTAGGTAGAGAAGTCGTGCTTGAATTATTAAAAATGGCAGAAGTTCCACAAACTACAGCCCAATGCCGTGTGTTGACGAAATCTATTAGTGTTTAGAAGAAATTTGGCAACAAGACTGCTAAAGTCATATGGGACAAAATCTTTACAAGGCAAAGTTTCAGCTCAACCGAACTCTTTCACAAGATACGACGGAAAGAATGTGCTTTTTGCAAAAAAAAAAGCAAAATTTCTTTGGCAAAAATGTCAGGTTGGGCTTCATTCCAAAGATTGCTTTATTAGCTACCAGGAAGTATAAATTATTGATATAAGGTATAATGCATAACGTCCGATTACGGACGCGATTATGGACACGGTCTAACGCATGAAATAAATGTTTTGAAATATTGAATCGATGTTTTATTTGTTATTTGCACAATTTTAAGCAGGCGGTAGATATGATATCACTTTCAGCCAAAAATTTAACTTTATGCACTAATGTGTTAAGAAATGTATGCTGAACTTCGGTAATGAAAGGGAATACAGTATGCGTTTCGAAGATGTATATAACAGACGGCATTATACGAGTTTACATCTTCATTCATACGAGTATAGCCGGATATAATTTCAATCATAGCCGGGAATCTAGCATCGTACCGTACATATTTTATTTGGTTTCGTTAAAATAGGTTTAAAATTTCTAATTTTTTTTAATGCATCCAGCAAAATTTCTTTGAAAATGCTAATATTTTCCGGGTCCCTTGACTAAACTCGAAGTGGATTACATCGACGATTGTATAGTATCGATAATATAAGTAACAGGATCGAGTAAAACTATAAGAGAACATGTATTACCTGGCGTCGGTACGAAATCCCGAATTACAAAAGACCGAATTATCAAAATCCCAACAAAAAAAATCCCGATTTTTAAAATCCCGAATTTCCAAATCCCGAATCATTTTTATTAAGAACTCGGTTTTTTTGTTTTTTGATCGATTTTGGTCAAATTCGGATTATCGGATATAATTTGCATTTTAATGTGAATTTTAGTAGAATTTTTGGAATTAGATCTGCTCAATTGAACTTGACCATTCGTCAACCAATAATTGTAAAATTTAATTTACAAAATTGGATTTGTATAAATATGTTCTTTTAATAAGATTTATTTTTGGCCGTCCTGAAAAGAACGCTTGGGTTTTTGATGAAATATTTAATGATAAAATATATAAATAAATAAAATTAAGCGCTATTAATGTAACTTTATAGCATGAGCAATATTTTTTAAATAATTAACTTTATCAGTATTGTTTCTATTAACAACAACATGTAAAATTTTGCTATTCCTTTCCACATTTTTTTTTGAGTGGAACGCGTTCACCAGTTTTCCATTTCTCAATGCGTGTTTTGCATATCATCATCTCCTTTGCTAATTCCTTGATTAATTGATAGACCCCAACGTGAGGTCTTCGGACTATTATTTTTAGTCGGGCGTGCCAGGCCTCAACCGAGTTTTAAGGTTCCAGAACTCTGGACTGTATTGGGGTCTCCCTTGGTATTAGCACACCTTATATAATTAGTTTGGAACTATTTTGCAATTCGCTTGGCGTCTGGATCAAATTATTTTTGATCGCGCCAAAATAATCGGAAACCTCTTCAGGAGGTACGAATGCTAAGCTTTTCAACATGCAAATTTGCATGTTAAAATATTCGTCGTTTCCCAGTTTAACCTGCAGGTGTTCAGATTTTACTTTCCGCCATAATATTTGGCCGAAATGGAAAAGGTATCCTTTGAATTCAGTCAACGGAAAATATATTTTAGCCGCAACTACGCTTCCTTTTTCAAAATCTGACACAATTCTCTTTGGATTTAATGAGATGTTCCAATTACAAGTAATTTTACAAAGCTCAAAGAACATCTCCGAGTAACTTCTGTTAATTTTGAGCTTATTATACAAAATAATAACGGCACGATCTGGTCGCCAATTTTACCATGGATCGAGAATAACTGTCTTATTATAGGTGGCACAACCTCGAATGTACCGTCCATGAGCCAGCATTCAGTCTCTGAAATTTCATTTAAACTTTCCGGCTCTTTCAGTGTTGTGGCTGTTACTCGACCAATTTTTTGTTTTTGTGCTCCGTTTGAAGGCAAATATAATCTACAATCGTGGTCGCATTAAGCAATACTCTCTCTCTCTTATTATTTGAGAAGGTCGCAGTTCTGGTATTTCTGCTAAATTTTTTACGGTTTCATTTGCCTTAAAACAAGTTTTTCTGAAGCCACCGGAGTGTGATTATGATCTGATGGTTCCCTTTTTAATTCATGTTTTTCTTCTTCTAGTGTTGTGGTTGCTCTTGTTCTACACAACAGGTTTTCCGTTCGTCGCAACACCATCGATAAGTTTGATTTTCGCCCACCTTCGAGATGGTAAGCGTAATCATCAATAATCAGCTTATCTTTAGTTTTGTTCGTTTTGACCAATGAGATATTCATTTTGCTCATTTTATTATTATTTTTAGTTTTTTGCTTTTTTTTAATTAGTCTCTTTTATTTATTTTTATTTTTAATAGGCCACTCTTATTTAATATTTTTTTATAATTTTTAAAATTAATATAATCCACACAAAATTTTTTGTGGAACTCTATAGACTGTATCGATAATACGGTTTACAAAATACTAATGTCAGAAAACTAAAATAACTCCATATTTATACAAAATAAAAACCAAAATCTGCTAGTTTCAGGTAGATTTTTGTGAGTCATTATAATGTCACATGTCATTTTGGATAAACAAATGACGCAGTGGGAGTAACATCAATTGTACAGGTTGTTGTTGTTTTTTTATTGCTTTTAATAATTTTCCAACATATTTAATATTTTTTTATTATTTAATTAGTCGTAAAAAATATTTTAAAAGTTTTTAAAATTGTCTGTAATTGAGTAGCCTTAGTACTATTGCGTCATCTGTTACGGCTTTACCCAACCATCAGGTGCATTTAAATCCTTTTTAACCATTTAGAAAATATTACTTATAACATTATGTTAAAAATATGTTAGTTTTCTTATTTTAAGTCGTTACCACATTGCACTCCTTAGAAAAAGATTTTTAAAAGGCACCCGAATTCATAAAAAAAATTTAAAAAATCGGGCGTTTGAAAATCGGGATTTTGAATGTCGGGATTTTGAAAGTCGGGATTTTGAAAGTCGGGATTTTGAAATTCGGGCAAACTACCCCAACCCGTATTACCTCCCCGGATATTACCTCCGCGGACAATACCTCACTGCTATTACTCCGGGTAATTACTCCCCGACCATTACTCCGCCAACCATTACTCTTCCCGATCATTACCCCTCCCTTTCCCATTACACCCGGTCATTAACCCCCCCCCCCCCCCACGCCATTACTCTCGGTCATTTTCCGTCTCCAAAAAGTAACTGATTACGGGACAATATATACGATTTCGTCAGGACTAAAATTTTGTATTTTTTAATTTTTGATTATGACGGATTCAAATTCAGCGTGAAAAGCTGAATCAAAAACTATAACATACTACTAGTATATGCCGCAAAAAATTGCAATGTTAAATCTCTATAAATTCAAAAATCAGTGTAAATTCAGATAATTTATTGTACAATACCTAAATATGTAATTTAACATAGTCATGCTATGGTCCTTCCTCTATCTATAACAGTAATCCGTATCATGATATTTTAACTAGGAGCAGAGATTATGATTTTTCTCGAAAATCGAAAAGTACTCTTGAACAATAAATATATTTGGAAATTCACATAGGTATTTTCTATGTCATGCCGAGCAATTCCGTAGAACATCATTTTTACCTAAAGGTACGGGAAACTACCCAAATCTGGGCGATCAGTTAGGACATTTTTGCTACTATGAATATTTTCTGATAATACTCGTACCATGTGGATTTTCATGACGATTAGAGCATTTTTACAAAATGGCCATTTATATGGGTAAATATTGTTCAAGAGTACTTTTCGTTTTTGGAGCCTCCAAAATATCCGGGGGGTAAAGGCAGGCGTAATGGGCCCGGGAGTAACTGGTCTTGGGTAAAGGAGAGGGTATTGTTCTCGGAGTTAATATCCGGGGAGGTAAAGTCCAAAACCTGTGTGACATGATAATTCAAGTAAAACCTAGAACGTTGTTTACTATTGCTTTGGCCAATAAACTTGGGCAATGCACCTACTTTAAAATAGGTTAAAATTCCTGGCCAGCGAGAAGTATACTAATAAAGCTAGATATAATTTTAAGCAAATCAACACAGATGTCTATGAAAATGATGAAAAATATTGCATGCAGAAGCTCTATATCGAAAATAAACGATTTCTGGAAGCCGTGCTACATATAGAAGGAAGCATAATAAGTATCGTAGCAACTATAAGGTTCAGTGTCGAACAACCTGTTAAATAAATGTTACCTCAAAAATGTAAAACTAATGTTTTAGTAATATTCGACAAGTCCGAATTACGCGTAGACGCACAACACCGGAAATAATTAGTGAATCGAATAATAAAATGTTGGAAGGGATAGTTTTTGAATTTATATCTGCTCCGTTTCATGGAAATTAATTAATTAATTCAAAATGAATCTGATCCCAATTAATGGAATAAGTTAAACATAAATGTTCCTCTAGACATTAAAGCTTTCAAATTTGAAAAAATTATAAGGTCGATTTTCGCCGTACAGCTTTGATAGTTCAAAAATCTTCTATCAAAGTTTAATTTCGTTCAACGTCATCAGTATTCGAAATATCGTAGCTTTACTAAGAAAACTCTCACTAGGCTTTGGGAATTTTAGGGCATAAAAATTAATTATACTACAACTTCCGGTTGGTTGTTTGCCGGCAAATCTTCCACAATCGGGGCATTGCCATGAAACGAAGTTATTTTAATTTATGTCTTCCATTGTATTTGACCGTTAATGGTACGGTCTCGTGTAGTCCAGATTTTTGACAGTTTTCGACAATTTTTGTCAAGTGAGCTTTCAACTTTTTACTTTCTTTTACATAGTAAAATAAAATAAAGTAATCATGTAAATTTTCACCTTGCGATTCGGCGGTCTAAAAACGTGGTTTAAAAAAAATATATGTGTGTGTGTGTGTATGTGGTGCCGTGCCCACTAAATGTTTGTTGGTCCTCTTCAACTCCTTTTCTCATAAATTATGAAATCCTAATGATTTTTGGCTGAGCTTTTTGTTTTTTGCAAATATTTCGAAAAGTAAGCCATTTACGAGAAAAACGATTATAAACGAAAAGATTCTAAATTAAATTTGCAATAATATCGGTAAAGATCATTTTTCCAAATTTAATACTGCTACTGACATTATTGAATTTTTATCTGCATTTTTATTCCAGTGTAACTATGCCATTTTGATATAAGAACTGACTATTTTCTCGTATAAAAAATTACACTATGATTAGTAGTTTTGTCACATGTTAGGTGTTTTAAATTTAATTAAAAACTATGATACTGATTTTATAGAAAACCAATTAACAATTGATGGTAAGTTATACACAAGCCTAATATGCATATTGAAATACATATATTCACTTAATTTCAAATTAATAAGTTGAACGTCTTCGAAGATAACCCAAAAAATAGTCTCCTGTAAAGTTAATGTTTTTAACTTGTCATAGTATTAATTGGGCGGTGAGATTCTTGCCTTAATTTTAATAATCACTCCCAAAAATATTAATTCGTTCAGCTGCGAAAAAATAAAAACTGAACGTTGTTCAGTTGTAACTCTATTGAAAATAATTTTTATGAGTTGACCATTCGATCCAATTTCCAACATAAGATGCCTGGTTTATTTAAAACCTAATTTCATTATGATAAAAATCTTGATAATTAAAATTAACCATCAAATAAATTAATTTTTGTGTCTTTAACAATAATCTAGCCTATACTGACTGGGTGGGAAATTCGTTGGCTATTACAATTGGTTTAATTCGAAATGTATAAAATGCTCTGCAAACAACTTTTATCTTTTAAGTTACTCATTCCTCAAATTTTTCAGATTTCAGATTCCTATTTCAAAATCAAAATAATTTATTATATTCTGATTAATAATAGAATACACAATATCTGAAGATTTTATAAAATTTAAATGTTCGCATAAAATAATTCTTTGTAAACTCCCACAGCTAGCATAGCAACCTTACCGCAACAATAACAAACATAATCCATAACTCATTTCTAAAAACATAAAAAAAAAAAATTCATTCGCAAAAAACCATTAAACAAAAAAGAAATCGTGAGTTCCACGAATTTACAGATCATAATTTTTAAAATAAATCTTATAATTAATGACACAAATTATGACTTGCTATATTTACTTGTTTTTATGTTATTTTGCCAGATACCTTGGTGACCTATTCAAATTTCGTTTGTACTTAATTTCCACCTAGGTACTCGTAGGTTTATAAAAAATGAACTTCATTAGAAAATTACATTACAAACTTAATTAAATAATTAAAAATTAATAAGTACACAGTGACTAGTCATCCCATAATATGATTAATATTTTATTAATTAAATATTTATTAGATAAAGGGCGATAAAAATTAATCGATTTTTATTTTTGTTTTTTCAGATAACATGATTGGGTGAACTTGAATCTGGTAAGATAATTGGATATTTTGTTAATAATTCTGGGTCTATTCTTTTATCTGGTTAATTATCGTATTGATTGAAATTTAATACATTCGGCTTACTGTAAACGTAAATAGTATTTATGATAACAAAAATACCATCCCTCCTTATGTGATAATGCTTGTGATTCTAGTTTTCTACGAACAAAAAAATTATTGATTTTTGGTGTTTTTGCCTCGCTTAGGGAAAGAAAATGTGATACTCATTTTATGAATTTCAATAATCATATATCATTTTCAAGGATTTCTTCAAGTTCTACGCGATTAAATATCTAAATATGTATGTACTCGTATTATGAGGAGCGAGAGATGGTTTGAATTTTTAATTTTTTCTTTTTTTTTTTTTTTGGTTTCTGCTTCTATTTTTATATCAGTCATGTCAAAGGTACGTCTCAAATTTCGTACGCCCTTAAGTAAATAGAATGTACACGTGGATAACATTTACGTAAGTTGGATCGTATTTTATAGAAAATTCCTGCTCGATAACCACGTCGTGGTTCGACGAGGGGATAGAACAATGGTGAATATTTTTTTCTCAGAAGGGAAAAGTATGTTGCCTCAGATCGTTTGGGAAAACACGAAATGATTTCAAAAATTTTAAAATTCAACATGTTGATGATTCAGTTACAAGTATTTCCTAGGGGGTTGAATTTAACAAAACAATTAACCCAAGAACAAAGGCATATGAAGTTAGTCCAGTTTAAGTTGAGTAAAAACAACAAAATATCCACCCCAGAGTATTCCATTTAATTGTTGGATTTGTACTCTACGAATGAATTAATAATTATAAATAGTTTTTCTAAGTGATATGATTTATAGGTAATAATTGTTTGTTTTGATTAAAGATAGCGATTGGTACTGTCTTAAATTGGTAACAGTGCGAGCTTACAATGACTAAGAGGGCAGTACCAGCCGTATGGTAGTATTGGCGCAAATGGCCATGTTCCATATGGGCCCATATAAGAATATGAGAAAGTTGTGCCATTTTCCTAGAAATATGATTTGCCGGAAATGATTCTTAATGTTTTAAATCTATGTATGTACGAGTATATAAAAATGGATCGTGATTTGTTCGGATGCTTAAAACTTGAAAACGACTGTACCAAAATGGGGTACTTCCTTCTGCGGGTTTGTTCATAATTGCTACGCGAAGGTTTAGGAAAATAGAAAATTCAGAAAAACCCAAAAGAAAAACCGGAAAATCGAAAAAACCGAAAAATCGAACAAAATATGAAAATCAAAATTTGCATTGGGGCAAGTGGTGTAGTGGTTAAAGTAGAGGTACTGGGATCGATTCCTTCCAATTTTCTATTTTATTTTATTTTTTCTCCTTCTATCTTCCATCTACATGGACATTGATTGATTGATGGATTGGACTGTAGAACCAAGTACTGGACAAGTGTCCCGGATAACGACGGGCCTATTCCTACAGCCTGTTTACACATAACAATAGGAAGGATAGGAACAGGTTTTTTTTTGGGACGGAACGACCCGGTTTCAGAAACCTAGCGATTGTATGGCACAACGCAATTCTAATCTACTTCTAACCTACTAGAGGAAGGATAAAGGCCTAATAAATAGGTTTAATGGATAACGATTGTATTGGTCTTCAACAATTGCTTCTCTAAATCAGCAAACTTGGGGAAAAATATTATTATTTCACGTGCCAATAATTCTGCATTAATATTTTTCGGGTTTGATTGATTTAATCGTCTCGGTTACAGACACCTAGATAAAATCAATAGTTCGTAACACAATGACAACTCAATTCTAATCTACACAATCAACAATTAGTATTTGAAAGAAATATTATTTCACATGCATCTGTAGCTTTCCTGAAATTTAATTCTAAATTAATATTTTCCAGTTTCCTAAATAATGTAGACATTTATTAATTTGATCCTCCTGCAATTCCACAACTTACAATCGAATTTCCTGAAATTTTATTAGTTATTTAAATTATATTAAAAATTATTTTAAACATTACTCTAAAATCTAAAAGTATTTAACCCTTGATTTGACAACCACGAAACATCTTTCAAAAAATAGCAAAAAAAAAATATGTGAGGCATCCCAAAGGCAATGGTTCCCGGAAAACTATCATTGTTATTCAATGCCACATTAACTACCGACCGGATTGGATATTTCAAATAAATTTAGCTTATTTCACAAAAATATCAAATGTTTTATTAATTTTGATCATCAAAGAATATTCTCTTAATTAACAAGTATAATTATACTGCACAGGACATATTATGCAATGCTCAATGGAGCTTTACCACTCCTCAACCAATTACTGTCAAATAAGGTATGCAGAATTGGATTGGCACTCTAACATAATGCTCAATGTAACTAGGCGATCTCTCAACAAATAATGGTCATATTCTGTATGCAAAGCCCAATTACTCATATACGATTTTATGAAGTTCTACAATTCGACCATTCTGAATGGAACTTGACCATATCCCAAAAAATAAAAATTATTATCAAATCAGGTATTCAGAATTGGATGAGGATTTAAAAATGGATTTTTAGAGAAGTTCTGGAGTTCGCCCGTGCTAGGAAATTTGTTAACTAATTATGTTCGAATCTGGTATGTTGAGCTGAATCGAGATTCCAACATAAATCCTGGATGAAGTTCTGGATTTTTCTACAAAATAAATTTGAAAATAATCGGCCAAGGAATTATCCAGCTCCTCCATTCACTATAGTCAATCCAAATTTGGCTTTAACCCGCTAAGAACTGGCCTAGTCAAATTCAGCTTCCCCAAAATTAAAATTTGCTACAATTCCAGTTCAGCCAAATCCGTACCCAAAAATTAATTTATGTATTTTCCGCAGTATATTGTCTAGAAACAGATTACTGAGAAAATTCCGCACATCTCAGTTAATCAAAAAAAATCAAAAGTTTAGATGAGGTGACGGCACGAATGGAAGATAGGACCACGCGGAAGGCTTCTTACGTAATTGGTGCATGAGCAAGTTACTGAATATGATTTAAAACTCAAATCAATTGATATTCGTGTCTGACGTTCCCATCATGCAATTGCGAAGCTGTTTCGAGAAATATTGTTGAGCCAGATAAATTATTTTACAGAAAATAGCGCCGGCAGTAATCAATCTAAAAAAATACTCAATACTAAAAGGTCGAGGGATATCACATCAAAGACTTACTTATTGTAGCAAACGAAAATAAAAATTAAGAACCATTTTCCCTTTGCCATGCCGTAATACGTATGATGTTTCACCCCTTTAAAAGTCTACATATGTTATTTATATTATTATTTATATTATTTGAAATTGGAAAGAAAATTAATTAAATTAAATAAATAAATTATAAACCAATTAAATAAGCATTAAAATCAGATAATAAAAAATAATAATAACACCTGTATTTACATATACTACATAATATTTACAATACTTACATGGACTTAAATTTCATTGGGCGACTCCACACGAGGACTCCTTTGAGACCGGTTTCTGGTCTCAAAATACCGTTCGCATCTACACACAAGTCTCATGAGTCCGGACTCATCGATAATCGAATCATTTTTGCAATGTCTTCGCATAGTTTACCTATCGAACATAATTGCTGTGTTCTTTTGAAAAAGCTGCTCTAGACCGCGATAAATTATATTTTGATTTTTTAAACAATACACATATTATCAAAATATTTGTGCTTCGGATTTACTCAATCGAATCCTAAAGAGCTTATATTGAATCAATATCTTGCATTATATTATCCAATAAAGTTTATTTATGCTTGTTCTCAACAACTCTGAACAACTCTTGATATTATGTAGAGTACAAACGAGTTCATCAAAAAACTTAATAATTCCTGAGCTGATGAAATAGGGAAATTTTTTTAGTACACAATTATTTGATTGTTCCTTACTTCATTTACAACTGGAAATTTGAAACAATGAAAATGAAATGACTGAAATGTATTTTTAATAAGGAAAAATGGATACCTTAATGTTTGCTGGTGAAATTAATTAATTTATTTTATTATTGGATATTATTGTGTTTAATTATAAACCAAAAATTAAATGTCAAAATGATTGACTTGAAGTTAGTTAAGGTGTTTGTTCTAAATTTGTTTGCCTAAATTTCCATGTATTTTCCCTATATTTTATCGCGGTCTCGAACACAATATTTCAAAAAAACGCAACTAATTTACACAAAACCTCTATAAGTGGAATCACTAATTGTCAAAATAATATGTTTGAGTTAGAGAAACTCGAGTAAAGAAATTAAAAACGAATTTTACACGTGTTATTCGCGTATATTAAGAAAAGAAGATAAGTATATAAATTAATCTTAGCTATACACAATTATTAATAACATTATTAAATTCAGGTAATATAAAAAATTAAATTGTTTGGTGGTACCAAACACATATTGATACGCATAGAAATTTTTTGAATCATTTAAGAAACTCTTGAAGCGAGTATTAATCACTTTTTCAACATCTTATCAAATACAGATAATGTTGAGATTGGCCTGTAATTAGAAATTAAACCTTTACCGCCACTTTTAAAAACTGGAACGACCTTGGCAATTTTTAAAATATCCGGATATACACCAGCCTCAAATACTGTATTAATCATTCCATTATCCGGACCACCACCCTTACTACCGCCCGCACTTATTTCCGCCCGAGAAAGTTCTTAAGAGACACAAATTTTTATTTAACTTAACCTGAGATTTTTCAACTTTGCCATTTCCTAAAAATTGAAGATACGGCTGGTGCTGGCTACTTGGCCAGCATTCACTTAGTTACGTGACATCTCAAAACGTCAATCACTGTTTCCGGCCCATATCGAAGCTGGAAGACGTCTGTGAAGTTAGCTCAAAAAATATCCAGACAAACACTAGAATTCTAATATCAAGACAGTTTTCAATGGCATCCCGAAAAATCCCGACACTATGACTATTTTATATATCATCCCGGAAAAAATTTCACTATCGTGACATTTTTTTTATATCAGCACGAAAAAAAATCTATCGCAACAAGTTTTTTACAGAGTCATCCCGAAAAAAATATGTCACGATAGTTTACATCATAAAAGAGAGATAATAAGCGCCAAATTAAAAAATTCAGAACTATACAAAATGCAGTAGATATTTCTAATTAACAAGTAACACATTCTATGCGGTTTTTATAGTAAGTGAATCCACGATTACACAAAGGAGATAAATATCCACAAATAAAGACAAAAACGGGCGTGCAGTTTTTAACAAATAACAAATATATCATTGTATTAGTGTTACACTGTTAACTAATTTCTAATAAGAATTTTGAGCGTAAATTTTTTGAAAAAACATCAAGTCAATAAAATAGTTTCAAGTGATAAAAGCTAATAGACCCATATGCCAAATTATATAACATCCTCCCGATTTCTGAACTTTTAAATACTCGTAACTACGTATAACATGAAGATTTTACTGTTTTAATAGCTTATATTTCGAATAATATTATAAGCGCCTCGCGAATTATTCTAAGACGTCATCAAGAGGTTACAAGGTTACAATAGCCACATGTACTAAGTAATAACCTGTCCATATGTCATGTCCCAGTCTCCCAAATTTTCATATTTTTTATGTAATTTGGATGGTATACCGATTTCACATGTTTGAGTAGTTTATATGGCGACTAAGATTAAGAGGACCACAGGGATTCTTCTAAGACGTTATCAAGAGATTACAATAGCTCAATGTACTAAGTAATAAACGGTCTATATGCCATGTCTCGGCGGCCTCCCTAATTTTACTTTTTTATTTAACTTGTATGGCTCTACGCTTTTACCTGCTTGAGTAGTTTTTATGTTGACTAAGATTATGAAGTTCACAGGGACTTTTCTAAGACGTCATCAGGAGGTTACAATAGCTCAATGTACTAAGTAATAAACAGTACATATGCCATGTTCCGGCGGTCTCCCCAATTTAATTTTTTTTATTAAATTTAAAAAAAGTACATTGAGCTATTGTAATCCCTTGATGACGTCTTAGAAGAATCGCTGTGATCCTCATAATCTTAGCAGACATATAAACTACTCAAACAGGTGAAATCGGTATGCCATACAAATTAGATAAAAAATTGAAAATTGGAGAGACCGCTCTGAAATGGTATGTAGACTTTTCATTACTTAGTACATGGGCGTATTGTAATCTGCTAATGACGCCTTAGAAGAATCCCTGTGATCCTCATAATCTTAGGCGACACATAAACTACTCAAACAAGTGAATGCGTTGTACCATCCAAATTAAATAAAACAACTAAAGTTGGGGAGACCGTCGGGACATGGCAAATGGACAGTTTATAACTATCGCTTTTTAACTTTTTTGTCACATCTTAGAACAATGCTTAGTACCTTTTTGTTAATAGGCAAAATTTAAGATACAAGAAATTACTCATTGTAATAAATTTAGTCTTCCGTGGATTTTTTACTATTTTTTTATAAAATCCCAATTTGAAAAATATCGGAAATGGATAATTCTTTAGAAAGAGATAGGACTTCTCATCTCTTTCTGATTTCATATATCTGTCTCGTTAAAAAATACGTTTTTACAGTGTACCACTAATACATGAAAGAAGTTGAATAATCCAATTGGAATCATATACGTATTCTTGTTGATTTTTTGTTAGAAACTTCACTGCTTCATAAAACTATATTAGCGGTGTTAAGCAATCATGAAACACATATTAATGCGGGTTTCGTAGGGTAGTGGCTATCATAATTATATTAGGCGATTGTTTTATTATTTACCTGAATTTGTATTTTCTATAAAAATAAAAAAATTTGTATAAATAATTTTTCTAATTTGCTATCGTTCTTTTAGATAGTTTTATTTCGAGATAGTTTCATTCATACATAACAGCGTTGTCATATTAAAGTATAATCATTTTTTGGAATTTTTTTCTGGCAATATTCGTATAGGTAGCTGGAAGAATATGCCAATCCTAACATGGAAAGCTAACTAAAAGTTAACCTAATTATTCTCAACTCATAATTATTTCGATCTTAAATTATTAAGAATTACTAACCACATTACAGCATTTCAATACTTTTGTTTATAAAAACAATATATAAACGACAAAACTGGGATCGACTTTTTTGTTGTTGTGTTTATTATTTTAATCGTCTTGTAGAGATATAAAATGAAAAAAAAAACGGAATAGAATAGTTTCGTGCAAATAATAAAAATATCCTGGGATGAAAAACTGAGATAACTTCGTGTACTTATGTCACTCAAAAATTTTGTTCCAGATCAGTTTACCGAAACATAATCGGAAATGACGATTTTTGACGAAAAACGATTTTTAACAAAAATTCGGCGTCTATACACCCCAGATTAATTGATTGTTCGGGATGGAACTTCATACTTAGCTTTTCCACAAAATGGAAGGTCTCAGTGATGTTTTTTCGGAAATCGGTTTGTCTGAAGCGACAGGTTCCATAGCAATATAACGATTTTTTGACTCTTTTTCAACAAATATTCGGACTTTGTACACAGCAAACAGATTGATTGATCGGGATTAAACTTCATACTTAAGCTTTTACCGAAAAGTTGAAGATTACAGTTATGTTTGGCAGAAATCGGTAAACCAGAAGGAGGAGCTTTTTCGATTTTTGAAAAACATATTTTAACAAATATATGATTTGCTAGAAAACCGACAATAAACTGTTCAAAAATTTTAAATTAAATTTGTAACAATATAGGTCCAATCAGTTTTCAAAAATACAAAATGATGGGAGGATTTTTGAGGGGAACCTGCTTTTAGCAAAAATTAGGCATTTGAACCGTCTAGATGGATTTATTAGCAGGCATATTTACTCAGTTATGCCTAAGTGTTTAATTTGATTTATGTTAGATTACCACTGGTGCGGGGTCTAACAATAGAGAACCCTTTAGCGATATTGTCGAGTGTCCGGAAACATTGTAGACTGATTGTTTTGCATGTTGTGTTGTTCTCAACATATTTTCCTGTTGACCTTATTGGTTTTCTGAAATCTTAACAGCAACAATGATTTTTATTATACAAGACAGTTTTACCATAAACCCGGTAAAGCTAGATTTGCTTTAGAAATCAAGTGTAGTGTATTCGAGATCTATGTGTACATTCGTGGTAAAAATAGAATGAGGTGTTGGCCACTAAATATTCACAGTTCATCATCCACTAGCCTTATCACAACAAAAATTTGTATCGTGTTGACTCGTATAAAGTGTATAGGTATATGTGGTTGGTATATATGTGTGTGATGGTTTTGCCATAAAAACTAATTTTTACTTTGCCATAGTTGTCACATGCTATTTGCATATGCTACATCACGACATTGCGTGAGCTTTAAATATGTATTTATACTTTGAGTTTTTTGAAAATGGGTAAGTCTGTTAGTTAATTAAACAATCCCAAAAAAATATAAAATTTGAGATGTGTGACAGGTTTTGAGTTGTGTTGCAGCAATTTTTAACCGTATTGTTAATCGTATTAAGACTAAATCTTAAATTTTCTCGAGCCTGTACTAGAGATTAATATGTGATTATTGATGGGGACTTTAATACTTGTTCCATATAATGGTGTAACACAAATACCACTGGCGTGAACATGGTCCTCGTGAGACACTTTTCTTTCTCGATATTTTCCTATGCAATAATGGAAACTCCTTGATGTTTCGCAGGGGCGAAACGAGTTCTATAATCGATATAACTTTCATCAGTAACAACGGCATGAGGGCCGCAATTAAGTTAAGTAATTAACTCAGGATGATGGGAATTCAAGCCTTTGCTAAACCGATCAACCGATACCAACCAATTCAATTCAAACTTCAAAGCCGAACTATAGCAGAAATTAAGGCAAGCCGACTTATGGAATGTGAGACTAGGGCTTGTGACAGAGAAATGCCTGGAAGATTGGTAGATAGTCGTCATCCTTGCTACTGGTGGAACGAGTAAACAGCCAAATTTCACAGTAAACTCAATCTTAAAGTTGTTCAGAGGAAGCAGAAATTTCACATTCAATATGTCACACAAAAAGCTAAACTGGATGTGTTGCGAGATCAGGCTTATCCATCTAACCGTAGAGGTAATAGTGGTTCGTCTGGTTTCCAATTCCATCCAGGTTTTAAGAACTTGTCCCCACTCGGCTTCAGTAGTGCAGAGATGCATAAAGTGAATTTTGCTCCTACACCAAATAAAATCAGCTTTCAGTCATTCGAGAACCCCGCTGTGGATGCTTTCTGCTTTATTTGACCAGCCAACCCAACTAAATCAGTATGTGCAAGAAAAAGTTACGTGGCCATGACCTGATAGCGTATAAAGCGGATAAAGGCAATACAATTACTGTTGTGCTGACGATTACAGTAATAAAATTTCTGATTTTATTGAGCATTGCTGATAGCAATGCTATAGAGCTTGGCAGAAATCCAACTAGGTCTTTTAAGAATTCGTCAGTAAGTGCATCAACCAATGTCAAAAGTTGTTTGATGGAACTGGTTGGAAGTACCCTGTCATGAATTCATCTGCTCCGAATCTCTATGGTTTACCAAAAAATTATAGAGACGGAATTCCGATTAGACCTATAGTTGCGTATTGCAATGCACCTGAGAAATATTCTTGATGAATAGATTTTGTTGTTTTTTAAAACTCTGGATTTTTATCCAGAGTCATTTTTCTAATTTTTATTTATTTCACACAAAAATATTACAATATTAAAAGAAATATGTGGTAAGTTTACGGTTATGAACACAATACACAAATCAGCTTTAATTAGCTGATTTCGAGTTTATATATTAATTCAACGTTTGTTGTTGTTTCTGAGTCTAATTTCCTCACGTGTTGCTGTGTTGCTGTTGTTTGGGTGTAATGTTTCCAATGTTAATTCTGGTATGGTGAATCCGGTGTAAACTTCATTGTATGGAGCATGTAGTTCGAAGTTTTCTTTGTACTCGATTTCATCCGTAGAATATGTTTGTGAGTCTATAGTGATAGAACAGTTGTTAAATTCCAATAATGTTTGTGTATGAATTTTGTTCGTTGTTTGTCTGCATGTTTATTTGTAGATGATCGGTTCTTCTGCAGGTTGCACGTATAATTTTCAATATGAGATGTTTCTCGGAAGTTACATTTAGCTGGTAGTTGGCCTAATAATGCTGGGGTACATGTCCCCTCTAATTGTTCTAATTTGAGTGACTTGCAATACGTGGTTCCATATCGAGTGTCACATTGGTTCGTGATATATTGATATGAGGATGGATTGGGGATAACTTCTTCAGGTGGGGTTGGATCTATGGTTTTGTTTATATGAGGAATAACATTAATTTGATAATGAAAAAAGGTATCTTTGTGAAATGTTGGACTTTTGATTACAAATATAAGATGTGTATTATTATAGAAACCTTTTAGTTCTAGAAGATTATACATAGCTTGGGAATTCTGTAGTGTTACTTCGTCTTGTTCGAGTATGTCGTGAATGTATTTAGTTTCGTTTTCCGACAGTAAGTGTTTTGATATAGTCTGGTATTTGGATAGAGATATGATTTCTAATAAGTCTTTTAAATGTGTGTGTAGTTGTTCTATGATTTGATTAATTTTATAGAAATGTTGGTCATGTAGAATTGTTAAGACGATTCAAATAGTTATTTGGAAAGTTCTGTTGAATTCGTATTGTAATGTGTATTTGACTGTTGACCTGGGAGTTTAATATGTCTTGATTTTTATTAACTTCGTCAATTGCCTGTTGTATGTCAATTAAATCCTGATTGTTCAATTGCCCGTTAGGTCCTTGATAAACGAACCGAATCCGTTACTTAATCCTCGTTTATGTCGGCTCGGTAGGATTTCCTGAAATGTTTTTTCTAATTGGTCTGTTTTGTATTCCGTTATAATTTGCTTGTCGTTTATGATAGTGAGGTATTCTTCGGAGGAAAATATTGTTCGTCCTAATGCTGTAACTTGCGTCTCAATGTCGGCTATCATTTTTGCGTAAGGGTCTAAGTCGATTAGGTGTATTATTTTTTTGTATCCGTTTATTAGTCTTGCGTTTCCTTTTTTGAATGCTAGTATTCCTTTGTTATTCTGGAGAGATGTCAGTTGGAGTTTTTGTTGGGTCGTTACTTGACACCTAGAAAAGACGTTTTACTTTAGTTTTGTGTACCTTCCCTTCGGGTGTTTTGATTATTAACCCTTTATCGTTTAGGACTTTTAGTTTCCTGTAAGGAGGTTTTAATTTTGACCTTCGTTTTTTCTTCACAAAGACAAATTGGATTGGTCGGATGGCTACCACAGGTTTCCTTTTAATATTTAGTTTATTTATTAATTTGGTCTTTTTAGTTATGGTTTCCTCATAAATTTCGTTACAAAGTTGTTCAAAGATTTCAGTATGCTGTGCAAGATAATCTATTTCATTTGTTGAATCTAGTTTGGTTTTAGCATAATGTCCTTTCAACAATTCGAATGGAGTTAATTTTGTTGTTGAATGAATAGCGTTGTTATATGAAAGGATAGCTTGATTCATAACATCCTCTAGTGTGAAGGTAGGTTGTTTACTTGAAATTATGCTACATAATTCTTTAAGTGTAGAGTGAAGCCTTTCAACGGAAGTGTTTCCCGTGGAGTTGTAACGGGTAGTAGTATGAATTTTAATTTGATGTTTTTCAGCAGAGTTTTTGATTAGTCGATTAGCAAAGCATATTTCATTGTCAAATATCATTTGGCCTGGTATACCGTGCAGGCTTGCAAAATGAATTAATTTTGAAAAAATAATCTTATCAGTTTTACTGGTAAGGTAATATGCAGCAGTAAATTTACTAATGTTATCGATGATGGTGAGACACGATTGTGATTGTAGTTGAAACAAATCTAAATGAATTATTTCCATGGGGCGTTTGGGAGTTTCCGTTAAGGAATATTGAAGTTGTGGTGGGTTTCTGTCATATTTTACCTTTTGACATGTCACACAATTGTTTATGAATCTTCTGATTAGCTCTTTCATATTAGGGAAGAAATATTTCCTTCTCATTTGATCATAGTTTTCTACGATTCCTCTATGATCGTTACTCTCGTGGGTTTTAATTATTTCTTCATCCTGGTCTTCTTCTTGTTGGATGTCTATTAGAAATGTCTTAGATCTAACTAAATTAACCTTAGGTGTTGTTGTCCTGGGTTTTGTATTAATCATTTCGTTGTACGCTTTCAGTAAGTATGTAGAGCACTCATCTGATGTATACACACATGTAAGTTTTCGATTTCTACCGAACAAATTCCTTAATTCTTCTTTGATTGTTGATGTAACCCTAATTTTCGCGGCATTTTTACCGCAACCCTTGTTTTGGTTTCAAAAATGATTTCTCTATTTATAGTGGTGTTTTCTAATAATTCCCTATTTATTAGTTGAAAAATGATTTAATTCTCGAACATATTTAGACAATTTTTTGTTGTGGGAATAGGATTTGTCTGAGTTGATACCATGCTGGATGTATCCTCTGATGATGATGTTTCAATATTGTTAACCTCAGTGATTTGGATCCGAGAGAGTGCATCTGCATTTGCATTTTGTATACCTTTTTGTACAGAATCTCATAATCGAATTCTTCTAATTTCAGTTTTCATCTAATTAGTTTGGAATTCGGTTCTTTTAGATTAAATAGCCAAGTGAATGGTCTATGGTCAGTGACAAAGGAAAACTTCCTGCCGAACAAGTAGGGTCGAAAGTATTTTGTAGCCCATACTATGGCGAGTAGTTCTTTTTCTGTAGTGGAGTAGTTTTGTTCGGTTTTGGAGAGGGTCCGTTATGCGTAACATTGTGCGAAGTTGTGTATAAATTTTCGATAATATCCGATTAACCCGAGGAAGCTTTTAATCTGTATTTCCGTTTGAGGTATCGGAAATTTTTGGGTGGCTCGAATCATATCGGGATTTGGTTTAACACCTTCTGATGTAACGAGGTGTCCCAAGAAAGCAATTTCCTTGTGTAGGAATTCACTTTTGTTTAATTGAACCTTAAGATTGGCTAAGCCTTTCGAAGACGTTTTTTAACTTTTCTATGTGCTCCTGTAGAGAAGTGGAAAAGATGATTATGTCATCCATATAACATAAACAAACTTTTCCTTGTAGCTCCTCAAGCACGTTGTCCATGACCCTTTGGAAGGTGCTGGGAGCATTTTTAAGGCCAAAGGGCATCCATACAAATTCGTAGTGCCCGAATTCTACGGTAAAGACGGTTTTTAGAATATCTTTAGGATTTACCTCTATCTGGTGGAACCCAGAAGCTAAATCCAAAGTGGTAAAGTAAACGCATTTGCCTAACTTCTCCAATATGTCCGTGATGTTAGGGAGAGGGTATCGGTCTGATACAGTTTTTTCATTAAATTTTCTGTAGTCGATTACCATGCGCCATTTTACTTGACCTGAGGCGTCCTTTTTTTGGTACAATATAGGTGAGGACCATGGGGAAAAACTAGGTTTTATTATGCCCTGATTTAGCATAGAATTAATTTGTTTCTCTACTTCTTGTTTGTGTATGAAGGAATACCGATAATTTTTGACAAAAACAAGTTTATTGTCATTAAATTCGATATCAAGCTTGATAAAATTTGTAAAACTTAATTGATCGGTTTCTCTTTGGAATACATCCTCGAATTGAATGCAAAGTTTTTCTGTTTTTTCTTCTTTGTTTAAATGAGATGTTCGAATAAGGTTCGTAATGTTCATTGGATTTTGTTTAATTTTTACAGGTTCAATATTGTTAACTTCTAAATGGCAATTCTTAATTTTTTCGCATTCAATAGGATGTTCTATTACGAAAGTTTTATATTGAGGACTGTAATTAATAACTTCTAACTATATGGGCGTAATTATTGTTACTTATATATATTCCTTCAGGAATAATAAGATTTCCGTGTAGGATTACTGGTTGCATGTAAATTTCTCCATTGGTTATCTCATCTCTGGATACTCTAGCTATCATTTTAGTTCTAGGAGCAATTGTGTAGACAGCTGACATGAAATTTAATTTAAATTGTAGTGGTATTTTGGTTTTTGATGTAATTAGGTATGGATTTCCAACGCTTACCGTAATTTGTAGCTGTTGCATCATTTCATATCCAATTAACCCGTTAAAATAGTCGTGGAACTTAAATAAGATGAATCTTAAATTTTCGTTGGTTTGGAATTATTTGAGCCCTTTAATTGTAACAGCTCTGTCCACATTTGTTTTGTTGAAAATGGTTGATATGGTAACCGGCTTCATTTCGTAACTTTTAGACGGGTTGATTAATTTTGGGTCTATGAATGATTTGGTAGATCCCGTGTCTACTAAAAATTTATACACTTTCCCGTTGAGAGTTAAATTAATATATGGCAGTTGAAAACCCGTTTGGTGACTGTTATGTAAGCTTAAGTATCCGTAGGTATTGCCGAGGCTTCTAGGTGAAAATCCTCGTCTTGAATTTCTATACTTGGGATGGCACGTGAATCTAGTATTTCTTCCTGTTCAGGGCAATTTTCAGTGATTTCCTGAGAATTACTATAATCGATGTGTTGATCGTATTCCGGATATTCTTCAGGCGAATGGTAATAATTATAATCCATATTAAATAATTCCTTGGATTGGAACTTTGGTGGATCGTATCTATTAAACTTATGTGGATTCGGATTAAAATTCTTTTGTTGAAATGGTGGGTATCGAGGTGATTGATTTATACTTCAAGTGTCCTGGTGTCATTGGTTCAGGCTTTGGTTTAGGTGGAGGACCTCGTGAGTTTCCAAATTGATTTGAATTTTGCTGCGTGAATGGTCGGTGGTTATAATATTGGGGTTGTTGACCAATTGGTGGTGATCGATATGGATTGAAATTTTGTCGTATTGGGAATCTATTATAATTTGGATAGTTATTAGGTTACTAGTTAAGTCTGCAACTTTATTCCTTAAGTGTCTTATATTTTGTTCTCTTATGCAGTAGGTTCTAGCTGTAGGTAGATCTTCTGGTTGCATAGACCAAACCATAGATCCTAAGGGTTTTTTTAGTCCCGCTAAGAACACAGCTAAACACATTGAGTGATACCAGCTTCGTTTGGCTGTTATTACATCGGCGTGTAAGTTCATGGGTGTATTTAATGAAGCCCAAGTGTTTCAACAGTTTAGAATTTCAGAAATTTTGGCAAAATACGTCTCTATATCGTCACCTTTCTGTCGTTAGCGTTATACAATTATATGGCGTCATTTGCCTTTCCTATTATTTTGGTCCTAATTGTCCTGATTATTATTATTTGATTTAATCTTTTTACTTCTTCTGTATCCTTTTTGTAATCTAATCTATATAAATTTAGAACGTCGTCTACATGTTGAATAAACTGTCGTAGTCTATTGGGACTACCTGAGTACGGCTGTATCTCTTTTATTGTGCATGGGATACTGAATGGTATGTTATCGTTCGTCATTATGTCTAATCTTCTATTAAATACTAAATTATGAAATTTGGATTTTCTTTGATTATCAATTTTGTTACTATTATATTTTTCACTATGTTTGCTTAAAAATTTAACTTTTAATTTAACAATTTTATTTAATAATAACTAGAGGAAAAGGAATTTTTGGGTGTAGTAGGGATTTGTATATCAATATTCACTTACCACGAGATTATCAGTAGAACCAAACTCTGATATGTCCTAATTGATGATTCTAATGCTTACTTGGTAATGATATTCTAGTTAAATTGCATGTTTGCGTTTAACTAGAATATGGGCTGCTTACTTGATATTCTTAGAATATCGTTTTTGTTGTTGTTTTCTGCTGTTGCGGTGTATTATGTAAGTCCTGCCTACGAGCTATGTAAGGGTTTCATAAATTGTTCAATTATCACATACTAATTTGATTTCGGCTTACTCGGTTAAGAACTCGGTAGAGTTGATTAGCAATATTCAAGACGCCGACATTCCATTACATTCAAAACTAGTTTCGCTTGAGGTTGCCAGTCTTTTCACTTGGTGATTTCTTCGAACAAATGATTCGATCAAACAACAATCCTTATTTTCGTCATATAATCTTTTGGCGTAGATATGTTAATGACATAATACTCTACTCGTATGTTTAGGGAATGGAACTGTTATACTGTCGGGCTTTACTTGGTTAAATTCTCAATATTCCACCATTGATTTTACGTTGGAAAGAGGAAAAAATAAATATATTAATGTTCTTGATATTGGGGGCACAAATAAGTTTCCAGGTTTTTTATAACTTCGAAGCTCATTCAGAGAAATTGGTACAATGTATTTTATTCAAAGTATTGTCCATCGTTAGCTATGGTTTTCCATTTTGCAGGTAGATTTTTCAGGCAGCATACTGATTCCGCGGCGGAAAAATTCCTCGTGTTTTGAGGCGATCCAAGAATCGATCCAATTTATGGTTTATTCGTAAGCAGTGAAGTGCTGCTCAGCCAGACCTTGAGTTATCGGCCGAAACAAGTGGTAGTCGGAAGGTGCAATGTCTGGTGAATACGGTTCGTGGGGTAGGACATCCTATTGAAGCGCCTCCAAAGTTTCCTTGACGACTCTTGCGACATGTGGCTGAGCATTCTCGTGCTGAAAGATCACTTTGTCTCGACTTTCTCCAGTGATGGTTTCGTTGGTTGTAGCAGCTCACAGTAAATCACTCCGAACTGATCCCATTAGACGCACAGCTTTATCTTTTTGTCATGAATATTCGGTTTGAAGGTAGGAATTTCATGCATGACCGGGTTTATCTTACGATTTTCTGTGCTTCGGGTTGTCGTAGTGAAACTATTTTTCGGCTCCGAGCAGTTGTTCGCACGTGCAAAAACACGAACCTTGCAAATCCATCAAAACTTATTTGTACCCCCAATACTTCAATATACATTTTCTTTCATTATTGACAATTACGCGATTCGTTCTTATAATGTCTTATGGTGTATGTGTCGTACATATATTTTAGCACTTTGGTGGGACCTAAAAACGGTATCAAAGAAGACTAAATTGTGTTGTGTCCTTATTAAAAAATTTATCCTTTAGGATATTTTGCTTAGGTTCTTGTTTTGCAATGTTATGAAGATTAAACATATGCCACGACTTTTTAACCCGATTGCTCTTCACATGGTATATTTGGCGTATGTACATATGTTTTGATAACTTTATAATTTCAATTTATAAAATTAGGCTGTGAATTTATGTTTTTGTTGATTTGGATTTTATTTTGAGGACCGAGACATGTACATTTTTAATTCCTTAATTTCAGCGCGTGTTAACATTTTCTATCTTTCATGCTTGTATATTTGCACAGAAAATTCAGAATCGAATCCGTTGTGTTGGTAAATTTATCACTCATAAGCCTATTAATACAAAAATATGAAATGGCGGTCACCTTATATTCAACAAAAACATAGTTCGAATATTTTTGCTATTACCAGAACTCACATAACACTTGCGAGAATTTATTTTATATGCAATCATAAAATTTATGTCAAAAATTATTCCCACCTTAAACGACGTTTGTATGTACATATTTTACCTAGAAGAGTGTAAATAATGACTTTTTCGCTGAAATGGTGTTATCAGGAGCGGTAATTGACATTGAAAACACATTTGACTAACCATATTAACATCGTTTAGGTTCATTGAGTTTTATGACCCGTTGCGCATAGGTAAAGAATCAATATTCTAAAAATAGCGAGAAGAATTTGCACAAGTTATTCTGCTGAATGATTTTATTATCAAGCATTTTTTGATGTTACACGGGGTGACTTTATTGTGATGATTATGGTGTTCATTTAACGATGTCTTTTAGCAGTATACATAGGTTGGTTAATTACGTGTTAATGGTAAATTATAACATTTTCATTGTATTAGAAATATTCCGCCATGCCACTGTCTGAAAAGCCAAAGCTGTTTATATTTTATGTAATTTTTCACGCTGAATTTTAATTTCTTCACATTTTTTCATTCGGTTGTAAATTTAATTTCCGGTTTATTTTTCAATTAAATTTATCGACGCGAAATAAAATGTTTTTGTCAGGGTAAAACGCAATAAATATGTTAAACAAGGATCTTGCTATTCCTTTATAATCTACAAGGCTATTATTGCCGTGTATTTAGAACAAAAAAATCTACGTTGTATAAAGTTCAAACATTTGGCTCTGTAATTTTCCACGAACTGCTTTACTTTTTTTACAAAGTAAAATATAGAAAAGTAATCATTTAAAAATCTCGGTGTATTTGTGAGAGTATGCGTAAGATTTGTGCAGACTAGAAGTTCGAGGCCTTCCCGAGCAATCAATTAATCGGGGTGACACTTTAGACTTAAGCTTTTCTCGTGATTTAGGAGATCCCAGTAGCAGCTTCTATAGGAGTTCTTTTGAATTTTGCAAACATTTTGAAAAGTTGTGAAAAAATCCAACTATGAACGGTCCAGATCAGTTTTCCAAAATTTAAGAGGAAATTACGATTTTAGACAAAAGGCTGTTTTACAACAAAACCTATACTCTTTATAGCCCAGATCGGGGTCGAACTTCATACTTAAGATTCTCCTATAAATTGGGGTTTCCATAGTTGTTTGGCCGAATTCGGTCAACCGAAAACGGCAGCTTCCATAGGATATTTCCCGTTTTTGCAAATATTTTGAAAAATATTTCATTTATGAGAAGACGAGAAGACGACCGATGTGAAGTACTAATCATTTATCAAAAGTGTATTTATACAATGTAGCAGGGTTGAATTTTCTTTATTTAATTAAAACAATAATTTTTTAGGTACCTTGAATTTAAAAATAATGATGAACAAAAACTACTTAAGGAATTTAAATATACATAGTTTGATAAATAATGTGAAGTTAAATGATATCTTTATGCAGTTGAAAGTTTTTATATTACTCCGTAGTTATTAACAGACAAACAAATATTGTAATTTGTCTGTCCCCGAAATATCGTGATTTGTAGATTGGAATGAATCAAAGAGATTGAATGAAATTGATTGGAACAACATAACATTAATCCACTCCATACGGATGAAGAAGAATTAGAAAGAAAAACGAATTGGGTGTTGAACCGGAATAAAAGACCAAGTAAGAAAGCTCAACACTCACCAAAGATGGCAGAAAATTTACCATCAACTTCAAAAGGGTTTCTAGAACCCAGTTAATCATCCAGAAAGAAGTAGCTGTTGAACAACAACCTGCTAAACCAAAAGGGAAATCACCTCGACAAATAAATGTCGTTGGAATATCAAATTTCGCCACTATGCAATCGAAGTGGAAGACGTTTATACCAAGTGTGTAAATATGAAACCGGAACTTTTTTTAAGAGTATTTTATTCACAGTATTTACCATTACTTAAACCAGTTATCTAGCCATTTTCGTAGGAAGTGAAGTGCTCCACAGCAAGTTCATGCCCCATCGATGCAAATAAGTGATAATCGGACGGAGCCAAGTCTGGCGAGTAAGTAGTCATGAGAAAGTATTTTCCAATTAAGTACTTCCAACGTTTCCATGACCGGTTTTGCTTTGTGTGAAGGTGCATTATTATGAAGAAAAATCACTTCGTGTTGCCTTTTATCATATCCTGGTCGTTTTTCACACAAAACTCGATTCCAGAGCTTAGAACACCGGAGAACAAAACAATTCTTAACAATCTAGGTATCAGTCTCAAATCTCTTCTTAAAGGAATTAAAAATCTCTCAATCAACAGATATCTAGTTCACTGTGGAAGGCGGTCCCTGTTGAAGGGACTGAAAAGACCCAAAATGCAAGTGCCTTCACTTAAAAAGGAGGATGCTACCAAGACAAACGGCCAATGAAAATATAATGTCAATCCACAAGTTAGATGATTTTGGCATACGCCCAGTAACTCTCAAAGAATTAAAAGAAGAAGAAAAAGCAACGTGAATGTTAAAAAGCTCCAGAGTATGACTGGATTACTTGCCAAATAATCAAGGTTCTACCAGGTTAAGGATTCCGTAAGCTATTACACATAATCAATGTAAGCTTTCGGTTAAAATATGTTCGGTGACAATGCAAAGTAGCAGAAGTAATCACGATATCAAAACCTGATAAACCACCTAACGATAAAAAATCATAAAGGCCAATTTCATTGCTGCCAATTACGTTAAAACTCTTTGAAAAATTATTACTAAATAGACTTAAACTAATAATTGAGGACCGACAACTAATTCCTCCACATCAATTTGGATTCAGGGAAAAGCACTCCACAATTGATCAGGTGCATAGAATCACCAACATTTTTCAAAGAACGTCAGAATGTAAAAAAGTATGTTGTATGAATACTCCGAACTAAAGAAAATCTCTGCCGGTGTCAAACAGGGAAGTGTCTTAGGACCAATTCTGTATTTATTATATACAAGGGGTATTCCAACAACAGGAATTAATGCCGCTGATGCAACGAGAGTGCAAACTCCAGAAGATTACCAATGCGGTTTGGAACTGGACTAAGCGCTAGAGAATCAAGCTTAATGAGACAAAATCCACGCATATTAGCTTTACAAATCAAAAGGCTTCTCATCTACTGATAGAAATTAACTCACGACCGGTGCCATATCCAAACAAAGCTAAATATCTTGGCATGACACTCGATGCCAAGCTCAAGTGGAGAAAGCATGTCAAAAAGAAAAAAGAAGAACTTAATATTAAGTTCAGAAAAATGTATTGGCTCATAGGTAGAGGCTCTGAGCTTACAATATACAACAAGCTTCTGCTATATCGGCAAATACTGAAGCCGATATGGACCTACGGTATTCAACTCTGGGGATGTACTAAGCAAACAAACGCCAAAATGATACAGATGTTTCAAAACAAGGTCCTCCGTAGCATCGTTAATGCTCCTTACGGATGGAATACATCAAACACATAATAAAAAAGTATGCCGCCAAACACGAAATAAGGCTCCAGGAGCATGGAAACCCTGTCGTTGAAAAAAGACTTTAAAGAACGAGTCCACTAGAGCTAGTAAACCAAATTAAAATTATATTTTAAATAGGTTTAATTAATTTAAGGACTAACCATTGGTTTTCACCCCAACAAATCAGAAATGTTTAAGAAATGTAAAATTTGTAAATGTGAAAGATAAATTGCTAGATAAGCACAGTCTTAGTTGTAATTTATAAAGAAAAAAATGTTCAACAATCCGTTGATTGCAGGCATATATACAACACATTTCCTTTCAAAATACAAAATACCAGCAATATTGGTTAAGAAATGGCCGAGTGTCCACTTACCCAATCTCAATATAATCGGTTTAGAAGTTTCTGAGTTACTTCCTAGATGACCATATTCCAGAATTTCTTCCAAAAACTGTTTTAGAATCTCATTTCCATCAAAAATAAAAAATCCCATTATAATCGGTTAATAAAATCAGTTAGGAATTCCATTTCCATTTATCATATCAAGTTTTATCATAATAGGAAGAAATTATGGAGTTCTGTCCCAGGTGGATATATTCCAGAAATTCTTTCAAAAATCATTTAAGTATCCTATTTCCATCCAACATGCACAATCCCATTATAATTCGTTTAGAAATTAACAAGTTCCATCCCAGGTGGTCATATTCCGGAACTTCTTCCAAAAATCATTAAATAATCCCATTTCCATGCAACATACTCAATCACAGCATAATCGGTTAAGATGTTACCGAATTCCATCCCAAGTGACCATATTCCAGAACTTGTTCCAAAAAGCATTTGAAAATCTCATTTCCATCCAACATAATTGGTTAAACAATTAACGATTTCCTTCCCAGGTGGCTATATTCCAAAACTTTTCCTAACATCTTTCTAGAATGCCTTATCCATCCCACATACATCCAATCTCATCATAATCGGTTAAGAAATGGCCCAGTTTTTCCCATGTGGTCATATTCCAAAACTTCTTCCAAAAATCATTTAAGAATCCCATTTATGTCCAACATACCCAATCCCTTCATAATCAATTAAGAAATTACCGAGTTCCGTCCCAGATGGCCACATTAAAAAACTTCGTCAAAAACTGTTTTATTTATTTATTTATTTAAAGAAATCTATTCTATGATTTCAGAATTTAATTTAAAACAAAAATATTAAAAAATCAAATAAAGAACTTTAAAACTTTAAAATTAAAAATTTTAAAAATAATTCTTAAGGATATTTTTGAACTTGTCCATTGATAAATTAAAGTCAAATAGGTCGTCGACGATGTTGAAAAATTTAGACGACCTATTAATGGGGTAAACTCAATAAAGTAAATTTATTCTTTAATAAAAAGTGCAAAACACTAAAAATAACTCCAAACTATATTAAAGTCAAAATCAGTGAAAAATCAGTGGCCCACAGGCAATAAAACACAATGCTGAATTAATGTGGTTTTCCAGAACTATAGGGTTTTCCAATAAGAGTGATATGATTCGCAATAATTCAATTGTTGCACTTGCTGTGTGGCACGTAGCCCCGTCTTGTTGGAACCAAATGTTGTCAAGATCAACTTCTTTCAATTTCGGCCATAAAAAGTTGGTTATCATCGATCTATCCCCATTGACAGTAACGGTCCCCATTGACAGTAACGGTGTTTCCAGCTTCATTTCTTCAAAAAATACGGACCGATGATTCCACCAGACCGAAGACCACACAAAACTGTCAATTTAGGTGAATGTAATAGTTTTTCATGAATAATTTGTGGATTTTCTTCGCACCAGAATCGACAGCTTTGTTTATTTATCGCACCACTCAGATGAAAGTGAGCCTCATCGGAGAAGATGATTTTCTTAAAAAATCGCTATCGTTTTCAAGTTGTTCCTGAAAAATTTTTAAACGTTGTTCTTGCGTGTATCTCACCATGATGAAATTGTAAACATTACTGAATACAATGAAACAAAAAATGACAGATCATGACATATTACAAATGGCCGAAACGTCACTTAAAAATCATGTCACTCCTATTGGAAAACCCATTATAAATAACCTTTACACCAAAATCAACGCACATCTCAAAATAACCAAATATCATCATCCCATTGAATACACAACAATAATAATTTAAGTGAATACCAAAGTTGATAAAGTAATAAAAGAGAAATGTATAATTGTCAATAAAAAACTAAATTATTTAAAACCAGTGAATAACTACAAAAAAGCGAAGTGCTAACATCTACACACAAATTCAACAAAAGAGTTGCCAATTACACCAACGTTGTGTTTAGTGATGATGAAAATAAATTCCGACAAAAAGGACTAAAATATAGTACACAGCCGGCCAACGACAAGAAAAATATCAACAAACACCTGTTCAACATCGAAAACGCCATATTAAAAACATCTACACAAGACCAACAAGGAATAAGAACATTAATAATCAGTGAAATCAAAAAAACCTTAGAACAAAACAACCAAATTGAAAATAAAAGCTCCGATACAAAAACAATCAACAATATCAACAGAAAATTACAAAGGCAAAGGCAACACAATATTCATCATAAGCAAAATTGAATACAACAACAAAATCCAAGAATACATCGATAACAACAGCATTGAGAAATTACCAGCAGTTCCAACGAAAGATTATAGCCTAGCTGATGCGCGTGTTTGTTTTCTTGCAACTGCCGCCATCAAATTAAATTTTTTTTTTTCCATTACATTTTTATATATATATATTTTGGGGGTTTTGGGGCTCGACTATTGTTTGAAGAGTTTATAATTAGATAAGTATCGTTCCTCTATTACCGTTTATATTGCTGGTATTATTTGGCTTTATTTGTTTTGTTTCAGATTTGATATTTGACGTTAACCTGGTTTTTGAAGACGAACTTAATTATTTATTTATAAATTGTTCATGTAAGTATTGTTGTTGAAGTGCGCCACGATTCGCGATGTCCACCGAAAGTATTTCATTGCCCTCCATTTTACTTAAATCCATGGTTCGGACTAGGTCCAATTTGCTTAATGTGGTTAGTTTAAACGTCCAGAGTCTTATTTTAAATATTGACGAACTTCGTCATACTTTTAATGGGGTCCCAATTGATGTAATTTGCTTATCGGAAACATTTCTATCGTCCGATATTCCAGATTCCGCGTTGGCCATTAGTGGTTATAATTTGTTCAGACGTGATAGAGCTAATCCACCAGTTAATTATGGCGAAGTATGCCTATATGTTAACGAGCATATGTTCGCGTCTTCGCCAATAAGCGGAAATTCCTTTTTGGTGTAGTTTATAATCCTCCTAAAACGAACAAGAGGTCGTATGCTCATTTTAAAAAATCGCTTTTAGACATTGAGAGTCTTTTTAGTTATTTTTCCTGTCGGTATGATGAGTTTTTCATTTCGGGTGAAACTTTATTTTCTCGTATCTTAAATAGCATTAATCTTTCAGTTTATAACACTGAAGCACCCACATACTCTTATGCAACCGCAAGTGGTGGTTCTTATTCTCTTGATTGATCATGTTGTCGCTTCTGCTAATAATTCCGTGTGTTTTTTCAATCAATTGTCTCTTGGTATTGGTTCTCATCACGATCTCCTTGTTTTTTCTGTTAATTATTACTCACGCCCTAAACCTAAAAGTTTCAACTTTAGGGATTTTTCGAAAATTGATGAATCTCACCTTTCATCAATTTGTGGCTCTATTCGTTGGGACGATATTTTTTCTCTTAGTACTTCTACCGATCAAATTGACTATTTTAACTCCTCTATTAATTATGTATTTAATAATTGCGTTCCTCTCACTACTGTTTATTTTAGACCTAGATCCCCCCCTTGGATGACGCATGAGATTTCGAATGCTATTTCTGTTCGTTTTTCCAAATATCGACTTTGGAAAATAAGCCCTAATTCTATTTCTTATCTAGCTTATAAGCAATCACGAAATAGAGTGGAAGTTTAATTTGTATCGCTAAGCAAAATGTTTGCAAGGATTAATTAGATCCCTCACTTCCCTCTAAGATATTTTGGCGTAACGTTCGCAATTTGGGCCTTGGTAGTTGCAAAGGGGTGCTTCGGTAAATTTCAAAGCTAATGATTTTAACCATTACCTAAGTAATTCTAGTTCCACCCATGATATTTCCAATATTGATTTAGTATCCGTAGAATCCCTAAATTCTTTTTCGTTTGCAAATATATCTATTGCCGATTTGCATTCTGCAATTTGGGAAGTTAAATCGCAATCCACCGGTCTAGATATGGTTAGTTTAAAATTTGTTAAGCGTATTTTTCCTAATGTATCAAGATACTTGTTACATATTTTTAATTTTATTTTAACGACCTCGTTTTATCCCGCTCAGTGGAAGTTGAGTAAAATTATTCCTGTTCCTAAAATTAGCAATCCTTCTGAGCTTTTCCATTTCCGACCTATTATTATTTTAAGTTCTCTGTTCAAAGCGTTTAAATTGGTAGTAAAAAACCAAATTCAATCTCATATCGATAGCTTTAATTTGCTTAGTATTTTTCAATCGGGTTTTAAAAGATTCCACGGTACTACCTCTGCTTTACTGAATGTTTGTGATGATATTCGTCGTAGTATGAGTAAAAGAGAAATGGCTTGCCCTACTTTGTTGGAGTTATCTAAAGCGTTCGATTCAATTAATCACCAAATTTTGTTTAATAAGCTTATTTCGAACTTTAATTTTTCTCTGTTTGCTGCTAAATTAATTTTAGACTATATTTCGGGTCGCTTTCAGGCAGTCTTTTTTGACAATTCGTTTTCTGACTTCTTACCTGTCTCTTCTGGCGTTCCTCAGGGGTCGGTTCTTGGTCCTTCGCTTTTCCCAATGTACATTAATGACGTTACATGTTCGATTCGCCATTCTTCTTTTCATATTTTTGCTGATGATGGACAAATTTATAGGAGTAGTCGCTTAGATAATGATTCCATTAACTCTAATATTTCTCTTATTAATGAAGATTTGGTAAGAATTTATAATTGGTCGCTATCTAACCGGCTCGCTCTTAATGCTAATAAATCTCAGTCTATTATAATTTATAAAAAATGTATAGATACTTCCTCTTTTCCTGGAATTTTTCTCGGTGATTCTTTAATTCCATTCTCTAATACAATTAGAAATTTAAGGTTAATTTTCAATAAAACTCTAACTTGGGGTGATCAAATGGTTAAGGTTAGCAAAACGGTTTTTGGAATGCTTAGTTGTTTGTATAAAGTTGTTAGGTTTACTGATAGTAATTTTAAAAAGCGTATGTTCCTCTCGCACCTTCTTCCGCATTTTCTATTTGGGGATGTTGTTTTGTTTGGTATGCTTCAGGAAAATATGAATGTTCTCCAAAAATGTTTCAATGCTTGTACTCGTTTTGTTTTTAGTATTAGGAAATATGATCACATTTCTCCCTTTTTGAATTTGATTCTGCGGGTTGTAATTTAGTTGATTTTTATGAACTTCGCGTTTGTCTTTTTATTTTTAAGCTGCTCAGCACTAAGCAACCTCCCTATTTATTTAATAAGTTATTGTTCAGTAGGTCTTATTCTTCAAATTTACGTTTACTTCCCCCTATAAACTTGTGTAGGTCTCTTAATACTTCGTTTTCTGTTAGAGGTATTTCTCTTTGGAATTCTATTCCATTAGATATTAAGAGATCGGCGTCGCTTAGATCTTTTAAAACGAGTTAGTTAGCGTGGCGCGCTTGAATGACAATACATGTTTGGTACTATTTTTGTACGTAGTTTTGTAAGCATTCACTTCTTGCAGTATCCTCCGTAACAAATGAGTTTGAGCTCAACATGGAGGGTATTAGCATGGAGTGGATTTGTTTTTTCAAAAAATCTGAGGTGTTTATGCCTAATGGAAGTATTTTTTTGTTGTTGATGTTCATTTATTATACTTCCATATGTGCTTTTCCTCTACTAAAATTGTTATGTCAATCTATCAATACATAAATAAAACGAGCAATCAACCAATTCATCAATATTCAAAGCGATAAAAGCATCCGTTACAACAAAGCCATAAACCAGCCGCACCAACCATAACAGGATTACCTAAAATTCACAAACAACAGCTGCCAATAAGGCCACTAATCAACTTTACCACAGCACCAACATACAGGATAGCCAGGCACATCAACGCCATGCTACAGGAGTATACAAAATTAGAAAGTAACTATTCATTAAAAAATAACCTAGATTTAGTAAATAAAATTAAACATATAAAAATACCGAACAACGCAAAATTAGCTTCTTTTGACATCACTAACATGTACACAAATATACTAATAGATAATCCAATAAATTTAATAAGAAACTTACTGTCCAAAAATAGAATCAAATCAACAGACACGAACGAGATAATTAATATCATTACAGAAATGACCAAACAAAACTACTTTACACACAATAATGACTACTATATACAGACTGAAGGATTACCAATGGGCTGCCCATTGTCAGGTACATTAGCCAAAATATACCTCAACGATTTTGAGAACAGACACATCACGAACGCATCCAACAATAATTTCAAAAACGTCATATACTGGTACAGGTACGTAGACGACATCATTTTATTATTCAAAGGATCGAACAGGCAATTAGACAAATTACACCAACACATTAATAGAAGAGAATCCAACATAAAATTCACGTTAGAAACAGAAAAAGTTAATAAAATCAACTTCTTAGATCTCACGATTGTCAACTACAACCAAAAACAAGCTTTTAAAGTATACAGAAAACCCACCGAAACAGATCACACAATCCCCAATGACTCACACCATCCATGTCAACACAAAATATCAGCATATAGCCACATCAACTGCTGGTGTTATACAACACCCTGCGATGCGGCTCTCTTCCCGCAGTTTCTCCATAAGCTTGGTCTTTTGGCCGGACCATGGCAGGATCGTCAATGGTCTCCTGCTCCAGTATTCTGCTCGACTGATGGGCTATTTAATCTTTTCCGTGGGCCTTTCCCTTTCTTCTTCCCTTACTGTTGCTACTTCTTCTTTCCCTGGCTCCACTGCCATCTTTACGGAATCCCTGGGAAAAGGAAAGACCATTGTTAGCAACAGCTGACTTACCGGTTCGAAATGGGTTCTGGAGCTATTCTCAGTCCATCTAGGTTTCTGTGCTACCCCTAATGTCCTTAGCGTATAATATGCCCAGCCGTTTTCCCTTCTCGTCAACTAACTCGTAGGCAACGTGGCCTACGCGCTGGACAACTTTAGCCGGGAAAAATTTCTTATCCAGCTTTGCCGAGTAATGTTGAGTAACGATGTTGCTTTCTCGTGGGCTTGCCGGAGGTGTGCTAGAACTGACTCCCTAGCCAACTCCAATCGATCATTTTTGCCTCTACCGTGAAGGTATCTAAACTTTGATCGCCTAACAGACACAGTTGTTCATACTGTGAACCGTGGTTAACCGTATGTTGACCGAATACTAAGTAGGATGGTGCGTAATCCGTGGAGGAATGTGCTGTATTTCTCAAAGCACTCGCAATCGCACTCAGATGCTCATCCCACGTACGCTGGTCTCCGTTTATATAGGCCTGGATTGCCGCTAGCACCGACCTATTTACACGCTCAGATGCATTGGCTTGTGGGGAGTACACTGGAGTGAAAACGTGTTTAACTCCCTGTTTGACTACACAATTCTCGAACAAATTTCACATGAACTGCTTGCCATTGTCTGTATGAATCACTTCAGGCACTGAAAACACTGGGAACACCTCATTTTCCAGGTACTCCACGACCTTTCTGGCCATTGCATCGCGTAGTGGCTTTAGCAAAACGAATTTAGACTATTGGTCCAGTATGATAAGGATGTAAGTGTTGCCGCTCTTACACCAGGGATATGGTCCTAGGAAATCCAGGTACAACTTCTGGAAAGGCCTAACGTATTCCACATACTCCCCCATATTTGGTCTTAGAAGGGTGTTGGTGGCTTTAGTCAGCTTACACGTTTGGCGCTGGTGCACGTAGCTCTTTGCATCTTTGGCCAGTGATGGCCAAAAATAGTATCGTCGAATGAATTCAATCAATTTGCCTGTGCCCCTGTGTGCTGCCATTGGTGGTTCGTGGGTTTGGATTAAAATGCTACTGGTTAGGCTACAAGAGACCCAAAGTTTCCAACTGGGGATATCGGTCTTGGTAACCGGATCTTTTGTTGGGTTGTGAATGAGTATCTTCCCCTAGACAACTTTGATGTTGTCTGATATGGGCTTGTCTGGACTGGTAAAGTCAGGAGCTTGCAGGTCTAAGTGAATAAGATTCCCAACTTGGCTTAAAGTTGATGCCTCATCTGAATGTATTCGAGATAGTGCATCAGGAACCACATTTCGTGCCCCCTTGCGATACTCTATGCGGAACTTGTACCCTTGAAGTTTCAAACTCCATCTTGCTAGACGACCTGAGAGTTAAGATTGGTTCATTAACCACTGGAGGCTGGCATGGTCTGTTATTAACACCAACTCGTATCCCTCCACATAAGCTCGGAATTTCTTGATGCTGAGAACTGTCGCTAGGCATTCAAGCTCGGTGACACTATAGTTTTTCTGTGCACCATTCAGTTTATGCGAAAAGAAAGAGATTGGATGCTCTCCAACTTCATCATCTTTCTGGAAAATAACACCGCCCACCACTGTTTTTGATGCGTCTACCTGGATGTAGAACGTACGCACATAATCCGGGTGCACTAATACCGGCGCCTCGGATCAGCATGATTTTAATTGCTCGAATGATTGTTGGGCTTATTCATTCCATTTGATTCTTCCATTAGATTTTAAAAGATCAGTGATCGGTGAGGCGATTGAAGAATAATTCGGAATGAATTTCCGATACCAACCACTCATTCCGAGGAACTGTCTGATGTGTTTGACTGTCTTCGGAATTGGGAAGTTTTGGATAGCCTTAACCTTTTCTGGGTCCACCTTAATGCTCCCATCCTCAATAACATGCCCGAGGTATTTAAGCCGTTTTAGAAGAAATTTGGATTTCTCCACATTGATGGTGAGACCAGCTCCACTCAACTGCGTCGCTACCAGCTCTAATAGACGTATATGTTCTTCGAATGTTGGGGAAGTGACTAGTAGATCATCTAGGTAGACAAATACTCGGTCATGTAGTTCGTGAGGAATCACTTTGTGCATGAGCCTACACATCGTTTGAGCTGCATTGCATAGACCGAGAGGCATTACCGTGAACAAAAAAGAACTAAATCTAACGAGTTGTTTGTATTAATAATCGCGTCAATGCAAGTTGCGTAATGATCACTATTCGATTGAATATATTGGTTTGGTTTTGATTTGTACACCAATTTATACAACTTTCGATGGGACTAAAGTTACTGGAGCATTCCAGAGTTTAGAATGTACTGCTATCAGGACCCCACAACTCGATTTCTTTCAGCAAGTTTCGAGAGACCAATCGCATCTGTAGACAACGTAATCATGGCCAAAAAATTCACTGCTCATTATGCCGGGTTTTAATGAATTTTCGCAAATTACATAGATTAGGTAGTTTAAAATGAAACTACCTAATCTATGTAGTTTGTATCACGAAGTTATAAGACTTAGATGCTTTTGATGCCATTTTGTTGACGTTTCGGTAGTAAATTGCATATTCCTCATAAGCTTGGATTTTATGGGTTGATTTACTTTTCGAGTAGTAGTGTAGGTTCGAGCTCTCATTACAAGTGAGTGTAATCTATCATTAGCCACTGGTGAAAAATATCTAAATGATTGGGTGTATCTTGAAACAACCCATTTTTCATTCAAAATACAAAATTCCATCAATATCTTTTAAAAAATGGCCGAGTTCCGTCCCATGCGGCCATATTTTAGAGCTTCTTTCAAAAATCATTTAAGAATCTCAATTCCACCCAACATATTCAATCCCATTTTTATCGATTAATAAAGGCTGAATTTAATATAATTTTATAAACCGAAGGGCACTTTAATGTTTTGTTTACAAGTAATTTTGTTATACCGTCAATTTTACAAACTACGATTGTTGAATCAATGTCAACATGCGCAATAATACAATATTCCAAGCGGTCGATGACACAGTATCGACAAGGGTGGAATATCTTATAGTGTAGCAAATTCAACAGTTTTTAATTGTTTGTATATTGTATTGTGTGTTTTTGTTGTATATAAATATTGTTGATTTTAATCGTAAGCAATTTTCATGTATAAAAAGCCCGGTTTATCGAGGTAAAAATATAGAATTTAATTATAAACGCCTAACAACAGTTAGTTTAATTCTCAGTGAATATTTGGAGCTCACCAGTGGTAAACCAAATACTCACCTAAGGACAAAAACCTAGGCAGAGACCAGATTTTTACATGGTCCTTCGAGCCTCCAGAACAACCGGCGGACAATAAAACTCACTTTGTAAAGGAATTTTACATTGAGAATTCGAGTTATCACAATAATCAGCAGCCAACACGTTCCACAAACATATTGCTACAGGCCAAGATACGTCGAAGCATCGAACTCACAACAACAGATATCGAAATTCAACGGCCAATTAACAACCGGCAAATAAATCAATCTACGCCATACAACAACAGTCCAACATCCCTATCAATAAAAGCATAGACATGGAGTGGTTATTGCAGCAGCAAAATGACAAGGCAGTAGGGTTGGAGCACATCATCTCGAACTATAAAAATGATAGTGCAGCTCGGAAAACTAAAAAATATCTTGAGGCGAAAATAGCAACTCTCAAAAAGACGTACAACGAATACGTCGATGTGGACAATCAAATAAGAGAGTTCCAGCCTGAACTAGATCCAAAACACCAGGAAGGATTTACAAAATATGTTGAAGATATGCGCCAACGCCTAAACTCATCATCCTCGCCATCAACGTCAGCCCCAGACGCATCTTCCAAATTCAACTTTGCCGACGAGGTGTCATATAACAACAACCAAGGAGATGAAACTTCATCAACCAACAAAACTAATCAATCATCTGAATCATCAAGTAAGGACTACCAGCATCAGTCTGAAAATTCCAGTAAAGGGGTGGCACACAACAACCAGAAGCTGCTCAAGAAGCAAGATGTCCTGATGAGGAGAATGCACAGAAAATTAGAATCGATTGAAGAAGCATTGAACGACAACAGCATTCCAATGGAATTCATAAAGCTAAAAATGGCTCAACTATCCCAAGAAATGGGGGCAATTGACGATTTGCACATATAGCTCTTAGTAGAAATGGAAGAGCAAGAGCAAAGAGCTCCGTACTTCCAAAATAACTACTATGAGGCTCTCAAAGATAGAGTAGACTCAACAACATTCGACAAGAGACTTCGAACCAAGCTGGAGAAGCCAAGGCGATTATGAGCATTGGAGCTCCTTCAACGATATTTTCACCGAGCTCATCCACAACAACAATAAGCTATCGGACACAATCAAAATGACGTACTTGAATGCAAATCTACAAAAGGGAGCAGTCCAGATGATCAGTCTCCTCTCAACAACTGGTGACAATTACAACAAAGCCTGGGAAATACTGCAAGGAAGATACAACAACCCCAGATTATTAGCAAATAAGTATTTCAACACATTATTAACTTTAACAACAATACATGCACCATCAGCGGCAGCAATTCGTAATTTGCATGATACTACAGTTGAAATATTACACAACATCAACAAGTTAAAATTACACTCTCCTTTTGAAGCCCAAGTGATGTTCATTCTAGACAAAAAGCTAGACCCGAAAACCACTAGGCTCTACGAAACATCATTAGAGAATCCAAGAGAAACTAAACGAATCAATGAATTCTTCAGCTTCATAGAAAGTAGATTCCAATCGCTAGAGGCTATGGGGTCCACCAAGGTGGTATACGCACAACCTCAACCAATTGTACCACTGAAACGGGTACACGCTACAACCGTAGACAGTCAGCAACAGCTGCAAGACTGCCGTCAGTTGAAGATAATGCCAACGTTAGACAGAAGCAAGTTGGTCAACAAAACAATTATTTGTGTACGTTGTTTAACGCAACATCCAAGGAATAACCCATGCAGATCTGCAATACGATGCATTGTGTGCCAAGGACATCACCACACTTTTCTGTATGGTAACAACAAGGCATCGACCTACTTGGGGACAACACAAACTCTAGTAGTTAAACCACAAGGACCTGTATTACTACCAACAGCAATAGTTAGAGTAGTAACGGGCACTGGACATCTCACCACAACGAGGGCGTTAATTGATTCAGAGTCCCAAGCTACATTTATATAATCGAGAGCTGCCAATCCGCTAAACATCAAAAAGAGAAAAACACATGTGAACATTTCTGGCATTGGCGGTAGTGAGCAGGAATCTGCAAACATACAATCAGCATAAAGCTGGTGCCAAGATTCAATGGAGAATTTAGTTTGGACGTGGAAGCTTTGGTATTAAAAAAATTAACTCAACAACTACCAGAAGCCGATATCGACAATAGCACATGGACCCGTCTCAACAACATAAAACTAGCAGATCCACACTACAATTTATCTCAACCGATTGATATCACACTAGGCGCACATTATCAAAGGTAGGCACCGAGAGCTAATGGCGCAGAACACAGAGTTCGGATGGATGGTAATCGACAGCATCAGTAACATGGACAACTGAGTAAGAAGAGCCATGGTGACGACAAAATCAATCGAAGAGCAACTAAAATTATTTATAGAGGTTGATAGCAAACCTGAAGAAAGGAGCCTTACAGCAGAAGTAAATCAAGTTGAGGGGACATTTCAATCAACATTGAGTCGACACACAGATGGTCGATTTATAGTAAAAATTCCATTTAAGGACGATCACGTCAAACTTGGAGAATCTAGGAAAAGAGCTGCAGCCAGACTTCTGCAAATCGAAAGAAGATTTGTCAAAGAACCGAACTACGAACAATTATATAAACAATTCATGCAAGAATATATAGGTTCGAATCACATGGAGTTAATACAAGAAAAGCCAGAAGTTGAGCACGTCGATAATATGTATTACATACCTCATCATGGCATTATCAAACCAGGCAGCTCAACGACCAAGCTTCGAGTGGTGCTTGATGCATCATCAAAAACAACAACTGGGGTCTCGACGACGTCTAAACGACATCATGATGACCGGGCCCAAACTACAACAACACTTGGCCGACATACTACTAAGGTAGAGGAAACACAAGATTGAAATGACAGCCGACATCGATAAAATGTTCCATCAAATCTGGCTCAACACAAACGACCACAACTATCACCGAATATTAGGGAGACAGGACCCTTCCGCGCAGATAAAAGCATATAGGCTAAAAACAATAACATACGGAACTACCGCTGCCAGCTTCCTAGCGGTAAGAGCATTGATTCAACTGGCCAAGGAAGGATCCAATACTCACCCAAAAGCAGCTAAAATACTGATGACCGACTTCTATATGGACGATTTACTCACTGGCACAGACAACATTGACGAGGCTCTATTGGCGCTGCAAGCCCTCACAGCCCAAGGTGGATTCAATTTGAGAAAATGGGCATCCAACTCTCTCAAAATATTGCAAAGCATTCCTAGAGAGCAACAAACCAACGGAAAGATTCAAATAAAATTAAATGACACCATTAAAACGTTGGGAATACTATACAACCCGGTGGAAGATATTTTCGAATTCGATATAGCCGGATTGCAGCTGGGCAACAACCAGCACACCAAGCGCTCATTCCGACCTGACTCTTCAAAGCTATTTGACCCCATAGGATGGCTGTCGCCGACAACAATCATGGCCAAGATCATGATGCAGGATGTTTGGAAAATGGGAATAAGCTGGGATGAACAACTACCAGAAAGAATAAGTGCCAAATGGCAGAACTACAAAGATGACCTGATGAGATATCAAGATTAAAAATTCCAAGATGGCTCAGTACAACGTCTAGATGCAAAACGGAACTACACGGTTTTGCTGATGCATCAGAGCAGGCCTATGCGGTAGTGGTTTATTGTAGGACAGTGGATGACAAAGGTAAACCAGCAGTTCAACTATTAATGTCCAAAACACATGTTGCACCAATCAAAACGAAGCTATCAATCCCTCGCCTCGAGTTAAATGCAGCCTTATTATTCGCAAAATTAATGAAACACGTTCAAGATACCATGAAGCTTGAAAACGTTAATACATACGCTTGGTCAGATTCAACAATAACACTCTGGTGGATTGAAGGAGACCTTTAAGAAGAAGAAGAGAGTCTCCGCGGTTAAGAAGACATTACCAACAGCAACTTGGCATCACGTGGTCTCAGGAAGCGGACGCCGCCTCACGTGGCATAACACCCAAGCAGCTCATTGACAACAACTGGCATGGACCAAACTTCCTAACAACTATGCCACCGCAGTGGAATACTGAAGAACCCGTTCCTGATCCATCATCTGATTTACAAGCAGTGCTGAAGAAAAGAGAGTGCTGGCGACGGTAATAAAAAGACCGCACATACTTGCAGAGTTATTTAGAAAACTGTCTACATACAGCAAAATGAAGCGCACGGTCGCATACCGTCTACGATTCATAAATAACTGCAAACAAGAAAATAGTAGCAAGGGTTGGCTAACCGGTAATGAACTTAAGGCAGCAGAAACAACAATTATAAAAATAACACAAGAGCAAGATTTCGGACCAGAAGTCGCCCGTATGAACTAGGACTGAAGGCTAGAAAAGGGCAGTAAGGTAGGTTCATTAAACCCCTTCCTAGACGGCGAAGGCTTACTCCGTGTGATGGGACGTCTCCAAAACTCCAATTTGACAACCGCCAGCAAACAGTCTGTGATTCTAAACAAAAACAACATAATTACTCAACGGACCATTGAGGAAACACATTACATGGTGACACACAGCTTACCCTTGCAATGCTGAGACAGAAATATTGGATCATCGATGGGAGACGAGCTGTAAAACAAGTGATACAAAAATGCATAACCTGCTTTCGCTACAAACAATAACACATGGAACAACTAATGGGTAGTCTACCATCAGCAAGAGTGAGCAAGGGAAGACCGTTTTCTAAAACGGGAATCGACTATGCAGGTCCCATCCAGCTAAGAACCACCAAGGGTTGGGGTAGCAAACCCTATAAAGGTTACATTGCCCTATTCGTATGCATGACAACCAAGGTAATACACATTGAGATAGTGAGCAGTCTAACAACAGAGGCATTCATAGAGGCCTACAAAAGATTCGTTTCTAGACGAGGGCTTTGTACTGATATAGTCTCTGACAACGGAACTTATTTTGTGGGTACAAATTCCGTAATAAAGAAGACGTACAGTTCAGCTATGACCACATTATCCGACGACGTATCAACTATGTTAGCCAGTGATGAAACGACATGGCATTTCATACCACCTCATACCCCACATTTTGGTGGAATATGGGAAGCAGGTATAAAATCAGTGAAATTTCATCTTAAGAGAGTAATAGGAGATTCAACTCTATCATTCGAATAATTAACCACTCTCACCACTCAAATCGAAGTGGTCCTCAGCGATAACACCAGAACACTTTCTCATTGGAGATGCTCTTAAGGCGATGCCGGAAGCGACAACCAGCAACATAGGATTAAGAACGAGATGGCACTTGGTCGAAAAAATGGCGCAGACTTATGGAAGCGATGGTCTTCTGAATACATTCACCAACTTCAACAACGGAGCAAGTGGAAAACCTCCCAGCCAAATTTGGCAATAAACGATCTAGTATTGGTGAATGATGATCAACTTCCCCCAACCCGATGGAAATTGGGACGGATCACAGACACTATCACGCCGGAAAAGACGGCTTGGTACGAATAGTAACGGTAAAGTGTAAGGACGCGACCTACAAGCGACCAATAACAAAGCTGTGCAATTTCTCTATTAGCGACGATCCAAGTGAAACCTTACCTACGAAGGCCATTGCATCGCTCAAGGAAACAACCACCAAGGCCAGTGCAATTACAACACAAAACAACAAGCCTGTATCCAGGCAACAACCTCGCCGTCGAACCAAAACGACAGGAAAAATAAACCACATGGCACTAGCCATCCTTTCAGTGTGCTGCCTATATGGTTTCGTGAGCACCAACATCGAAATAAGGCTGTTCAATCATTCCATTGAGATACATTTTGAGGGATTGGGCAAGTTGGAGATTGTGACGACAAAATGGACATTACTAGTTCAATACAATTTATCTTCCTACTGGGAGGAAAGTGACAACTTTAAAAGAGTCCACACAGAGTTACAATTAGTTTGTAAAGAGCTGTCCAGTTTAAAATGCAAAATTATTCTTCAGCAACTCTTATTTCAACATAATTATTTGATAGCAGACAATGAGTTATTATTTGAAAGTAATAAGTATCGCAAACGAATGAAGCGAGGCGTCGGTGACTCAGTGGGCCTTGTACTAGGGAACCTATTTGGAGTACTCACCCAGCGATTTTGAACAAATTAACAGTGACGAAAATTATCTCTTGACTCTCATCAAAAATAAAAAACAACTATTGTGGATAACACCATCAATTTGGTAAAACATAATACAAATCTCACCACGGCATCTATAAACAACTTAATTAAAGACCAACATCGTTTGCGGCAGGAAATGTTGCAGTTAAAAGAATATAGAACGTATGAAGACAGAGTGCGATCAACGCTAACAACCATTTTTGAAATGATGCTAGTTCCAAAGAGCCTCCAGAACACGCAACAAGGATTACTCAACCTGATTTATCATGCTAATCAAGACGTCCTGCATCCATCCATACTTACCCCAATTCAGGTGGAAGAAGAGCTGCAATTCATTCCACAACACGTGCCGGTGACCTTTACTCTTCCAGGACACGACATTCACGACCTGCACCATACCGCTGCCGAGTAACTTAAAAAAATGTAATAATTGAAATCACTTTACCACTGTCGTTCGTGTGGGACAATACACTAATATGTGTAGTCCCAATTCCCAACATCATCCATGGAGGCGGCATTCAGTCACAAATCATTAGCTCCACTGACTACATAGCAATGGACAATCGGCGTGAACACTTCGCATTATTAACCGGAGAAGACGTACATACATGTCAGGTATTTAATCCTGTACATCTCTTATGCGAAGTGTCACAATTAATCACTACTCCTTCAAATCAAACGTCATGTGAGGTAGTGATATTACAACGAAAGAACGAATTGGACACCGTATGCAGCACTAAGTCAACAAAAGCTAGTAATCATTGGATCAAACTTCACGCTGCCAACCAATGGCATATGTGATACCCAACGAAATCACAATCAATGTCATATATGGGTCTAGAATCCAAACTTACACCATCGTAGGTTCCGGTATAGTGGAAATCGAATCCGGCTGCGTGCTCAGAGACTTTGACGTTCAAATAATTGCTGTAGGAACAGCTAAACACAATATCAATAAATTTGCTCAGCACGCAACTCATCTAATGCATAGGGCTAACAACCTACGGGAATTTAGTGCTGTGGTCAAACATAAAGCGGACGAGGTGGATCAATTGAATTTACTAACCACGCCAGAAACAACCGGATTGGATTATCAGCTTGAATCATTGAAAAATGATGAACAGATTACCTTCCATCATCAGAGTGCTCATCATATCCACCATTACGCAATGATCCACATTTTAGTTTGGAGTGCAGTAGTCATATGACTCATCTCGGTTGCAAACAAATTAAGAGGAAGATACATTGCCAAACCACCATCCGCCGTCTCCTCTAGCGAGAGCAAACGAAAGCATAATTTAACAGATGTGCGACATCAGTAAAGCCCGGGAATATGTTGAATCAATGTCAACATGCGCAATAATACAATATTCCAAGCGGTCGATGACACAGTATCGACACGAGTGGAATTTTGTATATTGTGGCAAATTCAACAGTTTTTAATTTTTTGTATATTGTATTGTGTGTTTTTGTCGTATATAAATATTGTTGATTTTAATCGTAAGCAATTTTCATGTATAAAAAGCCCGGTTTATCAAGGTAAAAATATAGAATTGAATTATAAACGCCTAACAACAATTAGTTTAATTCTCGGTGGATATTTGGAGCTCACCAGTAGTAAACCAAATACTCACCTAAGTACAGAAATCTAGGCAAAGGGCAGATTTTTACAACGATAAACTGGCTTACTATAAATTGTCCACACGATAAATTGTGTCCACGGTAAATTGTGTCCAAGATAAACTGTTATACGGTAAAATGTTCACGTTAAATGGAAACATTATAAATTGTTTGCGATAAAACGACCGTCATCCGAAATAATGATGGGAGTCCGCTGTCAAAAGGAGTGTTGTTGCAGTGCAAATTAGTAACCGAGATCATTAGCCTGTAGATTCGAGTACACCTACCTAAATATAAACATTCAGTCAAATTATAAAAAAATACATATAATTCAGGATTATGTCAATACAAAAAAAAACACAAATTAAACATATGCACACAAAGCGGTCATTGAAAATATCCAATTGATATTTATAAATAAACGGGAAGCCGTATGTTTGTTTATGCATCATAAATTGTAATCAATTAATACTGAATAAGTAATTGCTTGGATAAAACAAATATGTATGTAACATAATTTGCAAAATAATGGAGAGATCAATTCAACTGAAACATGTTTCAATAATAATAAAAACATTTGTAAGTTTTGAATACATAACATGTTTTTTTCTAGAACAGCATAACAAGTTGTAAATTTAAGTCATATATAAGTTGATTGAGTAATCTACTTACATATTTAATGCCACTATAGAAAACTTATGTAACACATAACTTTGGAAATCACACAATCATAAATTTATACTATAGGAAATGAAAACTTCAAGTCGAAACATAACTACCTATGTGCATGCTAATAAAACTATAAAAGTTTTTTTATGTAGTTCTATATACCACATAAATCACCAAACATACATAGAATGTCATTATTATAACTAGTAAATTCTCAACAGATGATACGGCAAGACCATAAATATTTAATGTCATTGACAGACGGTATTTATCAGTTTATTGTAAAGCTCATGCTAGAAACTTTCTGATTCGAAATTATTTGAAAGTTTTATGCTTCGACATAACTATGTACATAAAATATAAAACAATTTTCAACAACAATTTGATAATACGAGCAAGGTGAAATTTTCACGCATAATTTCACTTGAATAAATGTCTACCTATTTCTGTACGCCACGTTAATGCTTTTTAATTTTCAACTAATAAATTTTTAAAACTTTTCTCTTTGGTAAATTTGTAATTAAATATAACGGTCTATTAAATTGGTTAATTAACTCAATTAAATTTAATTTTACTTATATTTATGATACAAATTAAAATTAAAAAAAAACCAAAACGCTTTTTATGGTAAATATTATTTTAATTGCATTGAAAGGTTGTGAATAATTGACAAGCTTACAATGAAACTATTATAAATAGCCCTTACCTTGAATGGTAGAATTTTGTACAATCAAACTATATAAATAATTTTTAATATAAATGCTACGCTATCATGAGAAATTATGGTCATGTTATAGAGCTTAATGTTTATGCAAACTTGGAAAAGTTCAAGCAATTCAACTAGTCTTAAGTATTTTATATTTATTATACAGAATTTATTTGTTCGACGAGATACCAATTCATTAGCATTCATGTACCGCAAACGTTGTACATGTGATACTATGTTACACCACACATGTACTTACTCGAATATATAAACAGACAATATCTCCAGAGATGAGTTGTAGATACATTAAGAAAGATAAATTCAAATTTACATGTTTTATATTTTACATACAGACGCACATAAAAAATGAATTGAACTAGATTTAACCCTGGAGCTTATTGAAGAATATCAGAGATTTGGTTTAGAAGAAAATTTGTAATAATCGAAAACAAAATTTTTCTAATCGTTTTCCATTTGGGTATTATGTAAGTTCAAGCATGTCAGCAGTTTCATATTTTAACATTATTCGAAATAGAAATTTTTGTTGAGAATTCAAGATATATTTGGTAAAAGAGTTAGATACAATGGGAATAACTGTATGTATATGTAAATTGTACGCTGCTGCAGTGAAAGTTAAAGAAAATTAAATACGGTGTCGTGCGAAATCTTATTTAAATCTGTCGGTGATAGAAAACATCGTGATTTAGATTCGAATCGAATGAATTGTCAAGTGTTAATATCCTTTCGAATCAACCGTAATATTATAGATGCAACGTGATCGTTGATTTGTTATTTTTCAAAATCAATATTTGAAGATTTGTCTCTATATTGTATACGTAACTTCAGATTTTAGGTAATCCAATTTGTGGAAGCAGTCTACTCTGATAATAAGGTGATCAAACCCCAGACAACCAGGATTATTTTAAAAACTCAAAAAATTTGATTTTGAAGTAAAAGTGGAACCCTTCCTTTCGAATTCATTCCACACGTTGACTGATACAAAACCAGAGGTATGCGTAGGTATAAATAGCCGGGGAAAGCTCAGGGGCGTGGGCGTCGGTTTGTCAGACGTGATTTTGTGCTTGAGTAGACTGCCGTAACAGCGAGGAACAGCTTTTTTTATTATACCGAAGTAGCATCAAATATCTTTATAGTTTTATGGCCAAATCCCGACGTCGGTGCAACCGACAGTCAATATCAAGTTATTTTTTATCGAATTGGCCAACTTATTTCACATTTTCTAACTATTACCCGACTACTGAAACTTGATGGTCATTATTTACTAACGTGTTGATTCATTAGTTTTCCGGTCGTTTTACACGATATTTAATGACCAGTTGGCCACTTTATTGTCAATTAAAAACTGAAAACCAACTTAAATAAGTTACTTGCCATATGCACTACGACGAAATAACATTTTTCACGTAAAGCCTGCTGCACATGCTTCTTATACAGCGGAAATTTCTCAGCGGAAAATAAGAGATTTCGCTAGTCGCCGCAAGTTGCAGCACAATCACACCAGCGGAAATTTTTTATTCATTTTGTATCTCTTTTTTCACTAAATAAAACATCCCAGCGGAATAAAATTTTAAAAGTGATCCTTAAAATGACAAATTGATTGATCTCCGAAGTAAACCAATAAAAAATTTAAATTTTCAGAAGTATTGATTATGAAATGGCCTAGTTAAGTCCAGCATGAACTGATCATAGAATTTTGTCCTAAGTTTTGGACCCCTGATCAATACTTTATCCAAATTTCATCGTCATCCTTTTAGAATGGCGGAAAGACGGAATATTGTTAAATTTCAAGATTTCATTTACCGAGTTCCTTTACTTCGGAGATCAATAAATTTGTCATTTTGAGGATCACTGGTAAAATTTTATTCCGCTGGGATGTTTTATTTAGTAAAAAAGAGATACAAAATGAATAAAAAAATTCCGCTGGTGTGATTGTGCTGCAACTTGCGGCGAGTAGCGAAATCTCTTATTTTCCGCTGAGAAATTTCCGCGTTCGTATACAGCATCTGCTGCAGAATCCGCGGGAGCGACTCGATTGCGGACACAACTGCATTTACAACTGCATGTAAAAAAAACATAAAAAAAATTTTAAATCAGGGTATCATAGAAATTCCTATGGATTTTCGTACAATTAGTAAAGTAAAATTTGTTTTAGATCCGCAACTATTTTTTTGCATTTGTATGGGGAATCAGAAAAAACGATTTGTATGGAAATCAATACAAATTTTCTAGGTTACTTTAATTTATAGCAATTGTTTTTCATTTTATTCATATGCATTTTCCAATCCGCATTCGAATCGCTCACCTAGCTTGACAAATTTTTATTGTAGTATGCGTGTCGTTTAAAACAATTTTGTGTGTGACATGACTTGACTGTCCTTCACTTGAAGTGAAACGCCTACGGTAATTGGGATGTATGATTATGATGATTACAAATCTTGTCGTCTGCGAAGAGCACTTTTTCCAGGCGACCAGATAAATCTTTTGATGAGATTTCTCGCGCCGCTTCACATTCATCACGTTGCCGAGAAAGTGGTATCGATTCCGTTAGTAAATGTGAGCTTCCTCTTTTGAAAATGGCAGACCCTGAAATAGCTTATGGAAAACTTTCGCGTCTGCTTGTCTCGAGTTTGGCTAACCTTGTTCTGGGTTTCTCACCTCGAACGTAGTCACATCCGATAGTCGTTCGCGAAAGAAATAAGAATATAAAATGTAAACGGTCATTTACTACTGTCAACACTAAACAGAAACCAGTATATTATAAAAGAAGTATCGATTTTATTAAGACAAAAGCACAAACACGCAGATGTAGGAAATCTTTTGAATCACAAATATATAAACTTATTTATAATACGAGTAAAATAAATTTGTTAAAATAAAACCAGCAAAAAGACTAAAACAAATTAATACGCTTGTCTTTAGAGGAAAAGTTATGTAATTTTTAGAAAATGAAGCCGACGGTTCCCACTAGACGTTTTCTCGCGGTAATTTATGGTTGTTTCTAGAGAAATATGGAAATAAAACTAACCGAGGGACCGGCATCGACATTTTACTTTGCGTATTCGTACCATCATCGCCACGCTATCATTTACTCGAAATCACTTACTCACACAATTCAGTATAGCATCTTCACGTTGAATTGCGTCGGCGCTAAGAGCTAAACTCCAACGGGTTTATATGTAGTTTTGTTTTATGATCTGCCAATTAACAGGTTTATATTTTGGGAAGTTGGAACAAAATGGCTTCGACCCTCGGAAAGGTTCAGAATTTCTAGTTCAAGAGCTGAAGCTTTAAACACGGCACCACTTCTCAAGTGCGCAGTGTAGAATAGTCTAGTAGATTAGTAAATAATTCAATTGGTCCTTACATGCTTATGTGAACCTTTTGTACAGATGCATACGTATGTGTTTATTAAAGAAGTAACCAACTTATGATCTTGCCACAACCAACAACTAGCTTATCAAAACGAAACTTTTACAACAATGCATAAAATTACGTTCCCGTCCTTTAGGGCATACGAATGCTTTTTTATGAAATTTAATATAAATCTATTTAGTATTACATGGACATCGACTACAAAAGTTATTTTTAAACGTCGATGCATATTAATTTTGCAAAAAATAAAAAATTTATCCTAAAGGGACAAAAATATTTTGTACATAATGTTTTGTGTGACTTTTTTATAATTAACTTTCAATAAAACTATTATATTGTTGAAATAATAGAAATTAATTAATGGTTGTACTAACATAAATTTTTGGTTACTCATATAATAATTACACACCTGGAAACCAAAACATACTACCGTGTTTCATTATGGGAAAACATATACATACTCGTAAGTTGTTTTGTGGAAAACGGAAATGGCGATTTTTGATTAACAAACAGTTACCAAACTCAAGTGCGATGTACATTAAATTTTTTTTTATGTGGTAGATACGATCTTCAGAAGATATGACTTACGACGATACGTTCCATATTTATCGAAAGCGCGTAAATTCAAACAAATAACCAAAAAATCGATGTCACTTAAGAAAAAAAGAATGTGGTAGATTCTAAATTCGTTTTATCTCACTCTTCTTACTTAAAAATTAGTCAACAAATCGGGCGATGAAATTGCTTCTTCTCTGAAATTGTTTTGACAACAAAATCAGTTATTAAACTTTCCGACGATTTCTGCTATTTTAAGAAGATCCTGATACCTAGAAATACAATTCCTCAACTCTCGTTGGAATTTGAATGTCCGTTCAGAATTCGGGTCATTAATGAGAAAATGGTTTTCTAACGAACTACAAATTATTGTTGCGATGAGCTGTTTTTTTTCGTTATCTTCTGCTTCACTATTGTTTTCTGGATCTTTCGCGGGGTCTAATAATATTTCAATAACATCATCGTCACTTAAGGCTTTGTCCACAAGCATTTCATCGACATCAACTTCGTTGAAAGTATCAAAACCTATGCCACCAATTTCATGTGCCAACGCATAATTTCTGTAGGAAGTGTCAATCTTTGATTAATTACATTTTTGCTTGTAATGAATCAGAGGCCAGACTGCTTTCCAGCAGACATTTAAAGTTTGTGGTCTTATTTCACTGATTGCAACAGTAGCATGGTTAATGCAGGCCAAAATTGAAAAAGAAAATTCCAGACGCGGGTAACTATTACTGACTCTTTTCAAGTTGATCCAAAATGAATTGGAATGTTTGCTTTACATAATATTTTTCAAAAGTGGTAGTTATGCCCTTATCTATTGGCTGAATAATACTCGTTATATTAGTTGAAAGAAACAGTATCTGCACAAGTGTTCTAAATGCGGACGGGATGGAGCTTTATCAATAATTATTAAATTTTAAAAATCTAGAGCTTTTCCCTCATATAAAGCACCAGACATTTTTTTAAGTATTTTAAAGCCACTTGCTTTTTCCAGCTTTTGCGATGTACGTTCGAGTGGGAATTTTTTCCAGAATAATCCCGTTTCAACTGCGTTGATCGGGACAAAAACCACTCGCTTTAATAATTTTTATAATCTGATCAGGATTCACGGAGCAGCTTCATTATCTGTTCTATTCACATTATGAAAATCATTTCTTTTTAGAAAACCGGTAGTCATTCTATATTTGAACTTAATTTTGTATCAGAAATGACAGACTGTCTTGTTGGCACTTCGTTCTTTTTTATAGCTCTTATAGCAGATTCACCGAAGCCAAAATGATTACCAACATCTCCTCGATGATCGGAACATCACCTGAAAACAAAATAGAATTCAAATTTATAATTTAAATATACGTACGCCATCATTTAGCTTAAATACCAACTTGTTTGCATCTCTCTAACGTTTTATATCTCTGCAAATAGAATAGAATAATTAATTAATGTACACTATAAATTAGGTATTGTTATACTTAGCTTTAAAATATTTGTGACAAAGTCTTGTTTACTAAATTCAATGTCAAATCGAAGATGAATTCCAGTATTTGAAATTTGTATTACTGAATCTCATTTAATCTAGTACAAGAATTTGTATACATGACGTCTTACTAACTTCACACAATTGTAATTTTTTTTGATGAGTTGGCAATTGGCATTGTTTGTTTTGTTACCTTCGTAAAAATAGCACCGCATTTATCAACGTGGGAATTACTCGTCAGTCTTGCCCTCTATTATTGGAATTTTTCGGCAAGTGGCTGCCCCACCACAAAATGATTACCAATATCTGAAGATCTTTCTCCTTTCGCTAAGCGATCTAAAAGTGCAATTTTAATTTTCAAAGATATTTCTTTTCGTTGCTGCTTCTTCTTTTCCATCGGATAAAATCAAATTGTATACGTTGAAACTAGAAAAAAGTTTAATTTAAATCTGAAAACATTTTAACCTTCTAATAATAAAAAAACAAACATCTATTCACATTATTTTTAGTGCTAATATATTTTTTTTAACGGGGACGCAGATCAAAAAAATTAATAAAAACAACATTCAACTAATTCCAAAACACATGGTATCTGCAAATGTCGTATGTTCGCGATAAAAGAAAATCGAGTGTTTGTCACAACATAAACATACTTGAAACTATTCTGTCATTTGTCCATCCTCATATTTGCGACGTCTTCCAGATTGTTGAGACGACGTTATACAATTGCACAATATATGCTACAAAAGAAACCTTATTGCTGCAAGACCACGTTATATTTTTGATTAAGTAACTGCCCTCGAGACTGATATTTAACATCTTTAGACTGTATCAAAATTAGAAATAGAGAAATCAACTAATAGTTACGCAAAAGTAGTCCGGTCAAATTATAATGCATTCTAAAGGTGTAAATATTCTATTTCCATAATAACACTAAATTTTATTACTGCTTTTCAAAGTATTACGGTTACTTTGGAATTTAAACCTGAGACCATAATTAATTTTATCCTCCCTATTTTGTCAAATAAATTGGGTTGGCTCAATTTATTTTTTAATGCGTTGGTAATAGCGCGCCTATTTGATAACACTCATCAGCAAGATTTATTTATTGTACATAAAGAACGTTGTAGCGAAGATCAGGCCTGGCTTAACATATTTTGTAACGCTCTGTTTTGCAGATTGTACTGACTACAGCAACAACATAACGTTTGTCTCTTTAATCTAAATAAAAAGTACAAAAAAATTGGCTTGATTGTTTTTTTCTGTTCCTTCATGATCCTTCAAAATTATTCAGTAAACTGTAAATTTTTAAGCAATCTTGTTAAAGATAAAAATTTTCCTTTTTCTGTTTCCTTTTGCATCAACAATTTTCTTAACTTATACACAGAACATTAAATTTTATTGTTTAGAATTATGGACCAAACTTATTTTAAATGATGTCATAAAAAAAATACAAAATTTTATTGTTATGATCCTGACTTTCAAATCAATTATTTTTCCTTCCTTCTCATTATAACGGCCCAACATTATTAAATTTAATCACAGCATCGACACATAATATGTTTACATGATGTCATAAGTGTTTAGTTTCAATTACAGTTCTGATGTTGACATACAGAGATGATATGTTGTCATTTAAAAGCCAAATTAAAAATTTAATTTTTTGTTTGCTGTATTTTAATTTTATTTTTGTTTTACATAATAATAATCATCGGAGTATTGGATATGTGTGTGTGTGTATGTGTGTGTGTTGGGGTTTTGATAAGCCCGTATTATTTTTGTGAAAATTATTTTATTGTGTATTAAAATTTTATAAATAATTTTCATGCACAGGGTAATTCAACGGTAGAAAATGTTGTCGTGTTCGAGTTTTTTGGAAATAAATCGACAAAAATGTGGTACGGAGCGTTACGTCGAATGCCACCAATATTGTAAATCGAGAACTTCTATCACAAAAAATTTCCGTACAAAACGACTAATTGTATTTGAAGCACCCAATTTTATATGCCCAACAAATTTTGTTAAATCGGGTGAATAATAATAATTTAATTGAGATTAGCCTACACTTCTTACACACTATTCATGCATTTATTTCTAACCATAATTTTTAATTAAGCTTTTTAACTTAACCTTTAGCTGCAATGTTGAGCTACCACTGTAAGAAATTATTTATTTTGAAGGTGTAATATTTATTTGCTACTCGAACAAAAATATATTAGTTTTTAAAAAGTTTAATAAAATTAACGATACACAGCTGTACATCCCCATGTAGTGTATTGATGGTATTATGGTACTGTGGTGTCTTCAAACTTCTGAAGATTTCCATATCCTGGATTGTTTGGTTCAAAATTTTCTTTATTAAACCCTTGCATTGGAACAAAGAAAAAGATAACAGATAATTTTTTTGACTTTTGATGTAATATAAATTTCGAAACACCACAATTGATTTCTAAAAAATTACCCTCCCCCCCCACCCCCTTTTGGTAAAACTAATTTGCATAATGAAAAATCATTATTTCTGCAGATAACCCTTGCTTAAAATTTAATCTTTGTTGACTTTTGTAAACTCTTACATCATTTCAAAAATTGAGAAATCTTCCGTGGAAGCTGCCACTTCCGGTATACAGATTGCCAGCAAAACTGGCAAGGATGTCCCATTTAAAAAAAGAGGGTAAGTATGAAGTTTGATTCCGAATAGTCATTCCGTTTGGACAGCAGAGGTGAACGAATTTCGCGGAAATAATGTGTTTTTTATCAAAAGTCAAATTTAAATAAGATCTAAAACGAATTTTGTTTGAAACTTAATTTACAATCTTTTTATTTTTAATCGTTTTCTCGGAAATGATTTGTACTTTTCAAAGTATTTGCAAAATACGAAAAAACTCCTATGGAAGCCGCGACCTATTTAGATAGAAAATAAATAAAAATATCTGTAATCTCTCAATTTAAGGGAAAAGCATCCAATGCATCTGGGCTAGAGAGAACCAACAAACATTTAGTCTGCACAGAACCACAAACACACAGAAATTTTTTAACAAACACTTTTTTGGCCTCGACAATATGACGAAGGATAAATCTGCAAGAACCTCGAGGTCGAATTTTTATTGATTACTAAACTTTATTTTGCTACGTCAAAGAAAGTTAAAAGTGGTTTGACATCTGCCCAATTATTCATTATTTAAAGACTCGTAAAGAATTGTAGCAATTTCAATTCCAGGCTATTAATTTTGTAAAGGAAGGGCATTTTAAACAACAAACAAAAATAATTGTTAAATTTTGAAAAAACGAAAACTATACCTTTACAATTTCAAATTGGGACTAAACAATTTCAAATTGTGACTAAACAATTTCAAATTGGGACTAAACAATTTCAAATTGAGACTAAACAATTTCAAATTGGGACTAAACAATTTCAAATTGAGACTAAACAATTTCAAATAAGGAACCAAACAATTTAAAATTGGGACTAAACAATTTCAAATTGAGACTAAATAATTTCAAATTGGGACTTAACACTTTCAAATTGGGACTAAAAAATTTAAAATTGGAACTAAACAATTATAAATTGGGACTAAACAATTTCAAATTGGAACTAAACAATTTCAAATTGGGACTAAGAATTTCAAAATGGGACTAAACATTTCCAAAATGGAATAAACAATTTCAAATTGGGACTAAACAATTTCAAATTGAGACTAAACAATTTCAAAATGCGAATAAACAATTTCAAATTGGGGCTAAACAAAATGGAACTAAACAATTTTAAATTGGGACAAAACAATTTCAAATTGGGACTAAACAATTTCAAAATGGAACTAAACAATTTCAAATCGGGACTAAACAATTTCAAATTGGGACTAAACAATTTCAAATTGGGACTAAACAATTTCAAATCGGGACTAAACAATTTCAAATCGGGACTAAACAATTTCAAATTGGGACTAAACAATTTCAAATTGGGAATAAACAATTTCAAATTGGGACTAAACAATTTCAAAATGGAACTAAACAATTTCAAATCGGGACTAAACAATTTCAAATTGGGACTAAACAATTTCAAACTGGAACTAAACAATTTCAAATTGGGACTAAACAATTTCAAATTGGAACTAAACAATTTCAAAATGGGAATAAACAATTTCAAATTAGAACTAAACAATTTCAAATTGGAACTAAACAATTTCAAATTGGGACTAAACAAAATGGAACGAAACAATTTTAAATTGGAACTAAACAATTTCAAATTAGGACTAAACAATTTCAAATTGGGACTAAACAATTTCAAATTGGGACTAAACAATTTCAAATTGGAACTAAACAATTTCAAATTGGGACTAAGAATTTCAAAATGGGACTAAACATTTCCAAAATGGAATAAACAATTTCAAATTGGGACTAAACAATTTCAAATTGAGACTAAACAATTTCAAAATGCGAATAAACAATTTCAAATTAGGGCTAAACAAAATGGAACTAAACAATTTTAAATTGGGACAAAACAATTTCAAATTGGGACTAAACAATTTCAAAATGGAACTAAACAATTTCAAATCGGGACTAAACAATTTCAAATTGGGACTAAACAATTTCAAATTGGGACTAAACAATTTCAAATTCGAAATAAACAATTTCAAATCGGGACTAAACAATTTCAAATTGGGACTAAACAATTTCAAATTGGGACTAAACAATTTCAAATTGGGAATAAACAACTTCAAACTGGAACTAAACAATTTCAAATTGGGACTAAACAATTTCAAATTGGAACTAAACATTTTCAAATTGGAACAAACAACTTCAAATTGGGACTAAACAATTTAAAATTGGGACTATACAATTTTCAAAATAAGAATAAACAATTTCAAATTGGGACTAAACAATTTCAAATTGGGACTAAACAATTTCAAATTGGGACTAAACAATTTCAAATCGGGACTAAACAATTTCAAAATGGGAATAAACAATTTCAAATTGGAACTAAACAATTTCAAATTGGGACTAAACAATTTCAAATTGAGACTAAACAAAATGGAACTAAACAATTTCAAATTGGAACTAAACAATTTCAAATTGGGACTAAGAATTTCAAAATGGGACTAAACATTTCCAAAATGGAATAAACAATTTCAAATTGGGACTAAACAATTTCAAATTGAGACTAAACAATTTGAAAATGCGAATAAACAATTTCAAATTGGGGCTAAACAAAATGGAACTAAACAATTTTAAATTGGGACAAAACAATTTCAAATTGGGACTAAACAATTTCAAAATGGAACTAAACAATTTCAAATCGGGACTAAACAATTTCAAATTGGGACTAAACAATTTCAAATTGGGACTAAACAATTTCAAATTCGAAATAAACAATTTCAAATCGGGACTAAACAATTTCAAATTGGAACTAAACAATTTCAAATTGGGCCTAAACAATTTCAAATTGGGAATAAACAATTTCAAACTGGAACTAAACAATTTCAAATTGGGACTAAACAATTTCAAATTGGAACTAAACATTTTCAAATTGGAACAAACAACTTCAAATTGGGACTAAACAATTTAAAATTGGGACTATACAATTTTCAAAATAAGAATAAACAATTTCAAATTGGGACTAAACAATTTCAAATTGGGACTAAACAATTTCAAATTGGAACTAAACAATTTCAAATTGGGACTAAACAATTTCAAATTGGGACTAAGAATTTCAAAATGGGACTAAGAATTTCAAAATGGGACTAAATATTTCCAAAACGGAATAAACAATTTCAAATTGGGACAAAACAATTTCAAAATGCGAATAAACAATTTCAAATTGGGACTAAACAAAATGGGACTAAACAATTTTAAATTGGGACAAAACAATTTCAAATTGGGACTAAACAATTTCAAAATGGAACTAAACAATTTCAAATCGGGACTAAACAATTTCAAAATGGGACTAAACAATTTCAAATTGGGACTAAACAATTTCAAATTCGAAATAAACAATTTCGAATCGGGATTAAACAATTTCAAATTGGGGCTAAACAATTTCAAATTGGGACTAAACAATTTCAAATTGGGAATAAACAATTTCAAATTGGAACTAAACAATTTCAAATTGGGACTAAACGATTTCAAATTGGAACTAAACATTTTCAAATTGGAACAAACAATTTCAAATTGGGACTAAACAATTTAAAATTGGAACTAAACAATTTCAAATTGGGACTAAACAATTTCAAATTGGGACTAAATAAAATGGAACTAAACAATTTCAAATCGGGACTAAACAATTTCAAATTGGGACTAAACAATTTCAAATTGGAAACAAACAATTTCAAATTGGAGCTAAACAATTTTAAATTGGGACTAAACAATTTCAAATTGGAACTAAACAATTTCAAATTGGGACTAAACAATTTCAAATTGGAAACAAACAATTTCAAATTGGGACTAAATAATTTCAAATTGGGACTAAACAATTTCAAATTGGAACTAAACAATTTCAAATTGGGACAAATCAATTTCAATTTGGAACAAATAATTCCAAATTTGACATCTTAGTCCCAATTTGAAATTGTTTAGTCCCAATTTGAAATTGTTTAGTTCCGATTTGAAATTGTTTAGTCCCAATTTGAAATTGTTTAGTCCCGATTTGAAATTGTTTAGTTCCATTTTGTTTAGTCCCAATTTGAAATTGTTTTGTCCCAATTTGAAATTGTTTAGTTCCAATTTGAAATTGTTTAGTCCCAATTTAAAATTGTTTAGCTCCAATTTGAAATTGTTTGTTTCAATTTGAAATTGTTTAGTCCCAATTTGAAATTGTTTAGTCCCAATTTGAAAATTTTTAGTCCCAATTTGAAATTGTTTAATCCCAATTTGAAATTGTTTATTCTCGATTTGAAATTTTTTAGTTCCGTTTTGTTTAGTCCCAATTTGAAATTGTTTAGTCCCAATTTGAAATTGTTTAGTCCCAATTTGAAATTGTTTAGTCCCAATTTGAAATTGTTTAGTCCCGATTTGAAATTGTTTAGTTCCATTTTGTTTATTGTTTATTTTCCATTTGATTTTGTTTAGTTCCATTTTGTTTGTTATTTTTACCAACTCTCTTTTGTGTTTTTCAGTATGAGGTTCGCTCACTTCTTTTCAGTTATATTTTATCATGATTTTTGCAATTAAAACTCATCTTTTATTTATTATTTGTTGTTACTACGTGGATTGTTACTACCCCATTTTCAGGCTTGACGTATTTATGAAACCGTAATTTTGTGGGTGAAGCTTGCTTTGATTGATTTTTACCTACTCTACATTTCAAAATACAAACTTTTTGTTTGTGAATATTTATGACGATATGCTTGATCAATTTATAGTGCATCAAATAATTATGCGCAGATAATAGCATGATCGGATAAAGTGGATATTGTGTATGCTTTCCATTCAAGAATTTGCTGATTACGTATTACAAGAAACAAAAATTATAGTCATTGTCGAAATATTATTTACATTCTCTACACAAACGTATAGTACTCAGTACCAAGGTTACAGCAAAATACTGTGCATTAAGCTTCACTCTTAGCTGCAATATACTTTCACTGTTGGGTTTATGTTGTGTATTGCAATAAGCCTGGTTTCTTCTGAGGAGTATAACCCATGCATACTGGTACCTTAACAAGCAACCTCGTCAACAAACAGTTCCCAATTGTGTTACAACAAACTAAAAATATGTATGTGTATTAGCAGAAAAGTGTTGCCGGTGAAAAGAAACAACACCGTTTTTCGAACTACCTTATAAAACTAGGATTAAAACATTACCTACGGCTTAACTTTAAAAATTCAATAAACCAATTTTGCTCATTCATATTTTGGTGTAGTCAAGTGTGTAAATCTTGAATTTTAACTAGTTTATATAATACTCCTATTTTAATAGTAGCGAAATATTTAAAAAAAAATCGTTTAATAGCAACACACAATGCAAATCTTAATATGCACGAATATTATGTAATCCATATGTACATATTTGGTTCCATTGTCGTCTCCTTTACGTTGAACCAGAAAAATATGATTTTAATGAATTTTTCTGTACATATTTCCCAAAATCTGTCATGTGTGTTAACATTATACACAGCTACACATATTTTTTGTTGTAAATGTGTATATGAAAAACGTGCCAATTTTTCTCCGCTATAGGCGGTAAAATCTTATTTGTTTTGTTTGCTTTGGTTGTCGTAACTTTTGGCACATATTTAATTAATCCTTCACATCCTTTCAACAAAACCGGCACCAAAACATTTAAATGATGGTACACCAAATCAAGTTGGTTGTAATTTTAAATAGTACATGACCAAAAGCCATAATGCTGTTTTCTTGTAAGATTATTATTTGTCTGCCGTTGGATTTATAAATTTTACTGTGTGTTGTTATTATTGCTTGGCTTAAAATAAGATATTAATGATTCACTGTAAATGGGGTTCTTGTTACTGTTTGCGAACAGATTAATGAAGAATGATTAAACGTATAATACAATTTGCGAGTCATACACTGATAAATTCTGTACAGCATTTTATGAATCGAAAGTAAATTTCATTTTGTGAGACATACAAATCCATTTTTCAAATGCATATGTCTGTAATTACAGTTATTGGATTTAAAATTCGGACAAATTATTTTTTGTAGGCCATGTAATTTCAATTTCAACCTGAGAACCGAAAACCACGATCCCTTAAGAATCCCTTACTCGTAAACATGATTTCAAGAATATGAAAAGCCAAGCTAAAGACTCAGGTGGATGGAGCCCTAACAACTGTAATCACTTTTGTTAAAATTTATAAAAATTGATCTATAGTGTGTGGAATTATAAAACGATTAGATTCAAAATTTTATCCAGTTTTCATTAGGTAATCGCATAACTGTATAGTCTATAAAAATGGAATCCCAATTTTAACTGAAAGCGATTGTAAAGGACTAATTTTTCCTTTAAACTTTCAATTCAGAAAATATTTTTAATTGGAATGTGTTCTAGCTAGCCGCAATAAAAACTATTGAAAAACTAGAACTCTTCACAATTCAAATAAAATTTTGATACCACTTTTTTGTTTGGAGATGATTTTGAAGTAACCAAGCCACTTAGTTCGCACACTGTAACACGTTCCATAACATGTCAGTGTAATAATTCCCCTAAAATAAACTGAATTTCCAAACTAACCGACATTTATCTCGCGGGTTTAATTCGAAGTTGCCTAACGAAAGAATTAGAATCGCTTTACAAACTCGCAAGACGTAATAAATACAGTTGCTCAAAAAAGTCTCCGTACGAAGTAGATTCTGCTCTATTAACAATGGAAACTAAAATGTATTTATTTACATAGCTCCAGGTAACTAAGTTAGTTAAATCCATTCATATTTCACATCAAAAAAGTCTTCGTACGCCTAACAAACTTGATTATTTTTATTTTATAACAAAAATAAATTTACTTGGAGTTTTAATATTTTGCTGATTGTCCGTTAGCTTTTATTACAGCATTTATACGACTAGGCATAGACTTCACCAATTTCTGCGTGATATCCAACCAATATTGTTCCATTCCGGTTGTAGTCTCTGTTTTAATTTATTACGTCCTGATATTGGGTATTTTCGTACCCTCCGATCCAATTCATCCCATAGATGGTCTATGGGATTCAGGTCCAATGATTTCGGTGGTGCTGCTTCGTGTGATTTGGATCTTGATCTTGTTGGAAAATAAATATATTTTCTAGAACCAACTGAGACGCGCTTTGTTTTAAATTGTCAGGCATAAGCCCCATACTACTACATTATCACCGATGTGCTTGACGATGGGAACAAAATTTTTCATATTTTCATATTACAGAACTCTTCATTGGCCTTACGCCATATTAAACGCCTCCCGTCCGAACCAAAAATATTATATTCACTTGCGTCAGTAACTATGAATAATCTATGCCTTTATTTTGATGTCCTTTAGCAAACAAAAATCTCTTTTTACGATTCACATAAGAGATAAATGGTTTCGTTTTGAAAGTGTTGGTACTCTTCTGTTGTATTTAGATTCCTCTAAAACATTTCGTATCGTTTCGTTTCATCGCACACATTAATTTGTAAATTATTTCTCACTTCATTCCCAATTTTGGAAGCACCAATTCTTGGGTTTTCCTTCACTTTTCGCAGTATAAATAGTTTTCTAGTTTCATTTAATTTTTTCAGGCGTCCAGTTCACGGATTATTTCGCATGGTGTTCTATTACATATTGCACAGTGAATTTGAATCTCCCAATAACTTTTCCAATTTCTCTCATTGATTTCCCATCACAATACAACTTTATTATAATTTTACGCGTGTCAGTGGAAAGTTCGTTATTCATTTTGCATATAATTATTTTTACGTATTACTGCTCTCACTCTCATATACGTCGGAAACCCACCTTTATTATTAGCAATAGACAGAAGGTGCTGAATGTTACTATGGTCTCCGATTTTATTTCACCTATGATCAGGGACTGGAAGGTGGCGAAGAAGCATTCCTTCTCTGACCATCGGTACCTAACGTTTAAGCTCAATCTTCAAATTACAAATCAGTGCGTGCTCAGAAATGGAGGGAAGGATTCCATCTAGAGTCCCAGGACTCTCCGACACGGGTAGCGATCTGGATTCAATGGTGGGCACTCTTACTAGTCCTTGCAATTTCTCTATAAGAATAGCTTACCCATTAACAGAGCTGAGGAGAAAGCGAAAACATATTTGGTGGATCTCGGCACTTGCAGAGTGCCGGAAAGTCTGTAGGTCTGTTTTCAATAAAGCGAAAAGTTCAAGAGAAAGTCAAGACTGGAACTTCTATAAGGAATGCCTCAAAACCTAGATACCTCGCGCTTAAGAAAAATTCTCTCTACTAGTCCAGTTGTTCCAGGCTCTTGATCTTTTGATGGAAACTCACTTCCCGGGTAGTGAGGATGCGTCGATTGCGGGGATTTTGGTTGACTGCGGGTCTAGGGGATATTCTGAATAGACAGCATTCAGAGGATATTCTGAATACACAGCATAAATATCTGCAAAGTGACCTAAGTATATGCATTGTACAAACTGTACACTGAAAAATATCACAACCCTGTGTGTACTACAAAATATACAGAATTACTTAAGAAGTTAAATTTAAAAACCTCAACTTGATCGATGTAATAAATTTGAATTACTTGACATGCAAATAAAATGTTCGGAAAATAGTAAAATCAGAAGAAATGACGAAGCACTTGGAACGTGCAGATACTGCGTTGACTTACATCAGTGTTTAACTACACTGCTGTTATGCACATCAATTAGTTTCTACAAGCATCAAATCTGGATGTTCAATTTAACCTTACACGGAGTTCACCTAAACAGGGTTCACAACATGATGTGGTATGAAGCCGATGGAAACAGAGGCGGGAACAAAATTGTGACATGTTTATTCCAACACTTCTTGACTATATCAATTTATGTTAGACATATGATATTGTACATGAATTCTTGTGCTGGACAAAATAAAAATTCATTTTTCACCACAATGTTCCAAGTACTTATCCAAACTATTCCGCATTTAGGCACGATTGATTATAAATTTCTCGTTCCTGGCCACACCCATATGGAATGCGATACAGTAAGCACGCATTAATCGAAAGTAAAAAAAGAAGCCAACGGCTAGTATTCATCATCCCCGTGATTGGATTAATTTTGAATGCAAATTATTTCATAACTGAAACATCAGGGGATACTTCTTTTAACTTTTCGGGACTTTTAATAGAAAAGTTTATGTGGAGAAAGAACAATACTGAGGGTAATGATTATACATAAATATGTTTATTTTGTTTTTTGTGGATAATAACTTGCACTTTTTCCTTTAGTTGATCGTTTCCAGTGGAACGATTTGACTTGGGTAAGGTACACCACCCATAAATTAGGACAAATTGAGTATAAAAACATTTTAAGTCGGGATTCGAATTTTAAAGTGCTTAATATTAATCGACGGGGTGTTACCATAACTCGTGAGGATATAATTGTGTGCTACCCGTCTCCGGCAAAAATTAGTGAAAAAAAGAAATGTGATCTCTTGGTCATGTTACTTGGTCATTTTATCACAATTTGGAAACTGACACTTTGCCGAACGACGTCACCATTTGCGGATAACACACTGAATTAAATTTACACCTATGAATTTTCAACATTTTTAAATGTTTTCTAATTTGTTACTCAATTTAATATTGTAACTTAATTTACTTTGCATGAATAAATTGAATTAGGCAAAACATTATAACTCGACTTATGATTTGCATACATTATGCCTACAGTGGCTACAATCGGCACAACAAAACAATTGGTAAACAGAAAAGAAATTACGGCGCATGAGCTCGACTACAAAAGATTAGATAAAGCTTTCTTGGATGAATTTCTCGACAAGTGTTAGTCGAAAGCTCCGTAGACCTTGTTGAACACCCGCGATACCCTCGAAATTGGATCAGAAAGACCATAGTTCGTTACCGCTCGGTCGATGAATAAAGCTCCATCGCTTTGACACATTCGACGTTCGGGAGCATACAAGTTAATACGAGCTAGGCGTTGTCTCGGCAATTGTCTAGACGTTGCAGTTTCAAAAGAATACATCGATTCTGATAAGGCGGAAGAACGTAGTCCACGGCACGACTGGATAATAAACTTCGTAGCGCAAATAAAATGGTTTCTGGATACTCTCAATCCTCTCACAATCACAGTGGTAGGAGGGTGATCAAACTGGAGATGCATACTCTAAAATGTACCGAACAAAGCATACGTATAATGATGTCAAAGTTAACGGGTCACGAAAGTCCTTGCAGTTTCGTTTAATAAAGCCAAGCATAATGGACGACTTTGAAATAATGGCGTTAACATATCAGGTAAATGTAGCGTCAGATTCAAATATCACAACGAGAACCGAAATGAACTCAACCCGATGAATGGTTTCGTTGTACCGTTGATATTGATAAAAGCAGGCGAGCGGATACGGAAGAAAGAAATAGTTTTGCATTTACTCTCGTTTAAAGCCAGTAAGTTGTTAAATGACCAGCTGCAAAAGTCGTCGGTTTAAGTCGTCTTGTAACATATCGCAGTCTAACACGCTAGAGACCCGGGCGAAAATTTCCATGTCATCTGCGAAGAGGAGGCAGTTGGAAAACTTAAAAGATTTTACAACGTCGTTAATAAATAATGAAAATAACAGTAGGCGGATATGGCTACCTTGATGCACGCCGGATGGCGCCCGAAATAATGGGGAAGAAGAATCCAGAATCCTAACAGATTGTTAGATATCTGAGAGATAAGAACGCAACCAGTCGATGGGAATGAAATCACAGTCGAGACTCTCCAACTTGCTAACAAGAATGGAGTGATCAATCGCATTAAAAGCCTTTACGAAGTCTGTGTAGACAACGTCAAGCTGCTGCTTGGAGTTTAGACTGTTAAATAGATGCCCACAAAATGAGGACAAGTTAGACACGGTAGACCTACCGGTATAAAATCCATGCTGAAAAGGAGAAATAAGTCTCTTGGTATGGAAGTGCAATTCTCTGTGAACCATGGACTCAAACAGTTTGGGTAATACAGAGAGGATGGCGATCCCACAATAATTACTTATCTTACTTCTATTATCCGCCTTGAAAATTGGATGAACACATGAGGTTTTCCAGGGATCTGGAAAAATACCACGACGAAGGCTTTCGTTAAACAAGAAGGTAACTGCAGGGGCCAGACTTACGGCACAAATAACTCGGTGTCGGTGTCGAATGGCTGACTGGCGGTGGAGGTCTGGTAAGACATATTCGACGGAAAACCAGATACCGTTTTCTTGCTGTTAATGAAGTTCCAAAATTTTTTGGAGTTGGAGAGTCTTAAATTCATTGCGGGCGTTAACGAAATCGGGATAATATTTTACGACGTAAAGCCTGTAAAGGGAATGAAACTTGTTACGTCGTTTCTCGAGCAGCATCAAATCGGTATTATACCATGGCTCCCGAAAGCCGGATTTATTATTGATAACCCGCGGAACGTGTCTTTCGATACCACTCCCGAGAAGCTCGTTGAATCTGTACACCATGTCATTCAAATCCGCACCGCCCGTGCTGTAAAAAGTCCCAATCGGCAGTGCTGAGAAATTCATTCAAGGATGCGTAGTCGGCTATTCTAAAATTAAAGTGAAAATCGTTAGAAAAATAATTATTTGTACATTTAGTATAAAAAAATATTTATCGTAATTGGTGTGTGATAAATGCTCTCGTGTCCAATGAAGTCCAAGCACGGAGCAACATTGGCATGCAAGACGATGTTGGCAAATAGCAGGTCGATGATAACACACCGTCGACATCGTTCCAACATATACTGGGTAAGTTAAAGTCACCCACAATGATTATTTGATCACAAGGGCGAACTGAAGGTATAATGGCTGAGTCGATTTAGATGATAAACGTGTTGTAGACATCCCGGTCGGATCCGTAAGGAATATAAACGGCGATATTGTAAGCTATAGTCTTACAAGAGAGACTAAATTCTTTACAGCAATTAAAACTCCACCGCCTCTACGACTGGTGTCAAAATCGTATCTGTCCTTTCTATGGACATAGTTTGGTGGAAAGTACTCTTCGGATAACAAATTGATCGTAAGCCAGGTCTCGCTGGATGGTATTAGATGAAGTGGCGGTCGTTGATAAATTAAACTGACTGGTTAATGCACTAGTTACTTCGGCTGTTGAAACGTGGCCACAGTCCGGTTTTTTGATATGCGTGGATAATTTGTAAATGGGCTGATTAAAGCACCAGCAGGCCAAACGTCAGAATTGTTAAGCAGGTTAAAATCAGCCTCCTTCAAACCAATTTTAAATTAGACGAACGTTAGTGAGCTGTCTAAAACGCGGTCTTTGGGTAATAATAGCCTACAATTTACGTCACCTGGATCGATACGACTGATATATAAATATTTTTTGTCAGGCACTGAAACAGTTTTGATAGAGTTGATGGGAGGCCCCGATCCTACAATAGCTTGCGGCGACGTCGATACATTATGGATATTAGAGCTAGGCTTGACACTTTTTGCAGATGTTGTCGGGTTGTAATTATCATCAGCGAGTTTGTTAGTCAATGAGTTGATTAATTTACGGTTTTCAGCCCCCTGCGATTCAATTTCCCAATGGAAATTTCCAAAGTCCAAATTGTCAGCGGCTTTTTCCACTATCACATCAATTTTGGGGGTCGCGTTAATATGGTGGTTATCAAAATGGATCCATAAGAGTACACACGATCCGAGAGCATTCATAGATCTGAATAGACATCTCTAGAATTACTTGATTATGGCCTACAATCCACCCTAACACTTTCATATTAAATATCGCAAGTGGAGCGGTATTCTAAAATCGGTGAGAAATTCCCCGAGGGTCGCATTTAAATGGGGGTTATCAAAATAATTCCATAAGAATACACACAATCCGAGGAAATTCACAGATCTGAATAGATATCTCTAGAATAACATGATTATGGCCTACAATCTACCCCTACACGTTCATATTAAATATTGCAAGTGGAGCACGTGGCATGGCACCCAAGCAGCTCATTGACAACGATGCCACCGCAGTGGAATACTGAAGAACCCGTTCCGGATCCACCATCAGATTTACAAGCAGAGCTGGAAGAATAGAGAGTGCTGGCGACGGTAATAAAAAGGCCGCAAATACTTGCAGAGTTATTTAGCAGACTGTCTACATACAGCAAAATCAAGCGCACGGTCCCATACTGTCTACGATTCATAAATAACTACAAACAAGAAAATCGTAACAAGGGTTGGCTAACCCTGGTAATGAACTTAAGACAGCAGAAACAACAATTATAAAAATAACACAAGAGCAAGATTTCGGACCAGAAATCACCCGCATGGACAAGGACAGAAGGCTAGAAAAGAACAGTAAGCTAGGTTCATTAAACCCCTTCCTAGACGGCGAAGGCTTACTCCGTGTGATGGGACGTCTCCAAAACTCCAATCTGACAACCGCCAGGAAACAGCCTGTGATTCTAAGCAAAAACAACAAAATTACTCAACGGATAATTAAGGAAACCCACCAAAACACATTACATGGTGGCATACAGCTTACCCTTGCAATGCTGAGACAGAAATATTGGATCATCGCTGCTTTCGCTACAAACAAAAACACATGGAACAACTAATGGGTAGTCTATCATCAGCAAGAGTGAGCCCGGGAAGACCATTTTATAAATCGGGAATCGACTATGCAGGACCCATCCAGCTAAGAACCACCAAGGGTCGGGGTAATAAATCCTATAAAGGATACTTTGCCCTATTCGTATGCATGACAACCAAGGCCATACACATTGAGATAGTGAGCAGCCTAACAACAGAGGCATTCATAGCGGCCTACAAAAGATTCGTTTCCAGACGAGGGCTTTGTCAGTTATAATCTCTGACAACGGAACCTATTTTGTGGGTGCAAATTCCGTAATGAAGGAGACGTACAGTTCAGCTAAGACCACATTACCCGACGACGTAGCAGCTATGTTAGCCAGTGATGAAACGACATGGCACTTTACACCACCTCATACCCCACATTTTGGCGGAATATGGGAAGCAGGAATAAAATCCGTGAAATTTCATCTTAAGAGAGTAATGGGAGATTCAACTCTAACATTCGAAGAATTAACCACTCTCACCACTCAAATCGAATCGGTCCTCAATTCTCGGCCGCTTTTTGCACTAACCAACGACACAACGGATACAACAGCGCTTACACCAGAACTCTTTCTCATTGGAGATGCTCTTAAGGCGATGGTCGAAAAAATGGCGCAAGACTTTTGGAAGCGATGGTCTTCTGAATACATTCACCAACTTCAATAACGGAGCAAGTGGAAAACCTCCCAGCCAAATTTGGCAATAAACGATCTAGTATTGGTGAATGATGATCAACTACCCCCAACCCGATGGAAATTGGGACGGATCACAGACACTCACGCCGGAAAAGACGACTTGGTACGAATAGTAACAGTAAAGTGTAAGGACGCAACCTACATGCGACCAATAACAAAGCTGTGCAAACTCCCTATTAGCGACGATCCAAGTGAGACGTTACCTACGAAGGCCATTGCATCGCTCAAGGAAACAACCACCGGGAAGAGGCCAGTGCAATTACAATTCAAAACAACAAGCCGGTATCCAGACAACAACCTCACCGTCGAACCAAAACGACAGGGAAATTAAACCACATGGCACTAGCCATCCTTTCAGTGTGCTGCCTATTTGGTTTCGTGATCACCAAAACGGACGACAAAATGGACATTAGTTGTTCAATAAAATGTATCTTCCTACTTATTCCTACTGAGCCTACACAGAGTTACAATCAGTTGGTAAGGAGCTGTCCGGTTTAAAATGCGATATCATTCGTCAGCAACTCTTATTTCAACATAATTATTTGATAGCAGACAACGAGCTATTATTTGAAAGTAATAAGGATCGTAAACGAATGAAGTGAGGCCTCGGTGACTCAGTGGGCCTTGTACTAGGGGACCTATTTGAAGTACTCACTCAGCGAGAAGCTGACAAGTATGAATCCTATTTTGAACAAATAAACAGTGACGAAAATTATCTCTTGACTCTCATCAAAAATCAAACAACTATTATGGATAACACCATCAATTTGGTAAAACATAATACAAACCTCACCACGGCCTCTATAAACAACTTAATTAACTACCAACATCGTTTGCGGCGGGACATGTTTCAGTTGAAAGAATATAGAACGTATGGAGACAGAGTGCGATCAACGCTAATGACCATTTTTGAAATGATGCTAGTTCTAAAGAGCCTCCAGGACACGCAACAAAGATTACTCAACGTGATTTATCATGCTCATCAAGACGTCCTACATCCATCCATACTTACCCCAAGTCAGTTGGAAGAAGAGCTGCAATTCATTCGACAACACGTGCCGGTGACTTTTACTCTACCAGGATACGACATTTACGACCTGCACCATGTGTCTGAATGCATGCAAATCCGCAGCCGAGTAACTAAAAAAAATGTAATAATTGAAATCACTTTACCACTGTCGTTCGTGTGGGACTGTACTCTAATATATGTAGTCCCATGGACAATCCGCGCGAACATTTCGCATTATTAACCTGAGAAGGCGTACATAAATGTCAAGTATTTAAGCCTGTACATCTCTTATGCGAAGTATTACAAATTATCAACACTCCTTCTGTAACGATCCTCAAGACGGGCGAGGGGGTGAAAGATGGAAAATTTCCAATTCTGCACTTGTTTCTGCCCAGATCGTTAACAGAAATTAGTGTTTTAATTGCAAAGGCTTCCGCGGCGGATTGTTGGGTTAGCCCGGCTATGGCTCAGTGGATGGGTGGGTAGAAAATGGAACCTTGCAGAAAAAAACCTGGAGTTACCGCCGATTACATCTTACGGAAACAAAATTTAGCACGGACAATTATATACCTACGATTTATTGCTACTTACCATGATCACACCCTATAATGAATTTAGTTATTCCATCCTGAAAACAAACCGATTAGAGGAAAACGACTAAGTAGTGAATGGTGAAAATTTAAGAAAAATACCATTATTACAATAAATTTTTCCATACCCGTATTTATTAATGATTAAAAAAAATAAATTTTATAATTATAGGCAACGAGTTACTCAAACAAAAAAAATTGAATTATTTAATCAAAACCCAAAAAAAAAAAATTTAATGGTACCTTTTAACGATGCGTTGGCCGGCATAGTTGTTCGCGTAATCCACATTGACGATGTAGTTGATAATCCCAAACAAGAAAACTCTGTTGATTGTAGTACGTAAATGATCAATTGATGGTAGTAGTTTTATTATGTAGTTTTAATGTAATCGTTAGGACTTTAAGTTTAGGAATTCACGTGCAATAAGTAATTGTTTAACGTTCAGGTTTTCACTTGCACATCAGTTGGTTTATATTTGGTTTTATTATTATTTGTATTATTATTAGAAATTATTATTATAAACTATTATAAGCTTCGCTTTTTTTTGTATTATTTCTTATTGTTTTGTTGTTGTATTTTTTTTTTTTAATTTTTTTTCTGTTATGTGTAACTAAGTAAACACTTGTTTTAATTGCCCACAACACTTTCGTCCATGCACCGTTTATTAATTTCTATTTATTTTAACTAATATTAGAATAACTAATCAATGTCTGTTTTATTCTATATTTATTTATTTAACTTAATCATTAATAATAATTTATATTTATTTTATATTTATTTAAACTATTATTAAAATCACTAGTCAATGTCTGTTTTAATTTTTATTTATTACTCATCTTAGAGTCACTAATTAACAACTATCTTTACTAATAATTAACATATAAATATTTTTATTTTTTTCTTATCCTTTTAATCATTATTCGACTTAGATGAAATCTTCGCATAGCAAAACCAAAATAATTTAACTTCAATTTAGTTATAAAAAAAAACCGAACAAATGTAATAAAGATTTTGTTTTTCGATTTAATCTCTATGCAATATCAGACACCGGTTTGGATTACGCACGTTTTTCAGCATGTCCACAAGTTTTATTATTTTCCATTTTTCAAAATTATATTTATACTCGTATCTACTTATAAATATTATTATTATTTTGTTCCCACTTATAATAGTTAAAAAAGAGTATTGTTTATTTTTATTGGATCGTATTTTGAAATTTATTTTAACTTAAGACACTGATTTTAATCTTATACTTATTATTTTTCCTTTATTTTTTTCCACTTCTCATTTAAAACAATTTTTAATGTAACTCAAATCAATTACCAGACACTACTCCCCCGCGTGTTGGTCAAATTTTGTTTTTATAGTCCAAGAAAAAAGAAAACCGTAACCGCAATCATCATGCGATTTCGTTTTTTTTTTTTCCGGATGGAATACGAATCCAGTTTTCCAATTTCGTCAAAATGAATTTCGGTACTTTCAAATTCCATTACATACTTAAGAATGGTATAGTATGATTCAGTAATATATAAATAAATTATCGAACTCGGGGGTGCCCACCGGGATTATACTTGGGACGAAAAAAACATTCGTTACAAATCGTGGGGACGACCTTGCCCTGAGATGAGTCTTATGCCGGGTAGTAATATGTTAAATGGGAAATTTCTCTTACATGGGAAAATCCATTTCGTGAATTTGAGAGGAATAGACCAACCCAATTATTTAACTATTTTGGTACATTAACAGTAATCATGGTTTATAAGCACTAAGGTAGAACAATATGAATGTTAAATTTTGATGTCTTTGAGATGATACACTCCCATCGACTGTCCTTTCATGTCGTCTAATTCGCAAGAAACGTTTCCAATTAAGTTTGACACCGTACATTTAATAAATTTAGGGGCCAATTTTGCAGTAAAGTTATCTGATGCTTTGCTCTGGGCGAAGTTTCTGACAAAGACTGTTTGCCCTACACGCACTTTAGGCAATCTACTTCGCATATTATATGACATTTGGGATTTTTGCCTTGCTTCTTTCAAATGCTTCGCAATTTGCTGGTATACTCTATGGAGCATGTCCGGTTTATCAGCCAAATAAATTTCGTTTCCCGTAAGTTGTTGGCTAGCTTTTAGAAGTGGATACACGGAACCGTGTAGAACAGCATGTTGCCCAAACACAGCAAAGTGAGGCGAAACTCCCGTGGACTCGTGGATAGAGTTCCGCAGGGCATTGGTAATTGCGGCTAGGTTAGTATCCCATATTTTCTGGTCAGCTTGTATATACGACCGCAGAGCAGCTAGAAGGGTCCGGTTTACCCTTTCGGATGCATTCGCTTGAGGTGCGTACTTAGCCGTGTAAATATGACGTACACCATATTTTCCGCACAGAGAATTCATTAAGCCGAAGTCAAATTGTCTTCCGTTATCCGTCACCACCACTTCCGGGACTCCAAACATCAAGAAGACCTGTGTCTCCAGAAATCTTACCACTTCTTCGGCGGTAGCTTGACGTACTGCCTTGGTCAACACAAACTTGGTAAGGTGGTCTACAACAATGAAGATAGACGTATTACCGCTCCGTGTTCGGGGATAAGGACCCAAGAAATCCAGGTAAATTCGCTGCCAAGGCCTCGAAGTGGCAGAGAGAGTTCCCAGAGGAGGTCGATTGCAATAATTTAAGGCTTTATTTGCTTTACATAGTTGACAGGCATTTATAAAGCTTTTGGTATCTAAAGATAAGGAAGGCCAGTAGAAATACCGCTTAAGGAGGTCAATAGTTTTCCGAATTCCTAAGTGTGCAGAGGTAGGAGGTGTATGTGCCGAATTTATCAAGGTTTGTCTAAGTTCCTCCGGAACTATAAGTTTCCAACAGGGGAGGTCATTATCCGGTGACAATTCCATTTGAGGTTTAAGATTAATAAAAACCTTACCATCCATGGTTTTGACATTATTCTTAGCTCTACTATTTTCCAAGGAGAGAATCAGTTCTGTGTATTTTTCCGACCGAAAAGCAGGCGAATCCAAATCGATATTCAGAGGTCTATCGGAAAGTGAAAAAGCATCCATATATATCCTAGATAGGGCGTCGGGAACACTATTTTCGGAGCCCTTGCGGTATTCGATTGTGAAATCAAACCCTTGCAGCTTCAAGCTCCATCGGGCTAGACGTCCAGTTAAATCTTTCGTCGACATCAACCATGTTAAACTCGAGTGATCCGTAATTACAGTGAACGGAAGCCCCTCGACATATGCTCTAAATTTATCGATAGCCAGTAAAGCGGCAAGGCATTCGAGCTCCGTCACACTGTAATTTCGTTGAGCACCAGAAAGCTTATGTGACATATATGCTAACGGTCGGTCTTCCCCATCCTGATCCCTCTGAAAAAGGACAGCTCCAACTCCAGTCGAACTTGCATCACACTGAATGAAGAACCTTTGATTGAAATTAGGCGTCGCTAAGACAGGGGTTGAGACTAACGCTAACTTCAACGTATCAAACGATTGTTGAGCTTCCGCATTCCAGTTGAATTTCCTGCCCTTCTTCAGAAGGTCAGTCAGGGGGGCAGACACCACAGAGTAATTGCGGATGAAACGGCGGTACCATCCCGTGACACCCAAAAACCTTCTAACCTGACGGACAGTTTTTGGTGCCGGAAACTCTGCAATGGCCTTTACTTTATCGGGGTTGGGGCGCAGTCCTCCCTCACCAACGACATGACCAAGATATTCGATTTCTCTCAGTAAAAATTTACATTTTTCCACATTGATTGTGAGACCAGCTTTCGCCAGTCTCTCAGCAACTTCGGATAGAATCGCAAAGTGCTCATCTAATGTGGCTGTGGTTATCAAGAGATCATCGAGATAAACGAATACTCGATCATGAAGTTGGTGTGGGATAACCCGGTGCATCAACCTCGACAAAGTTTGGGGCGCATTGCAGAGCCCAAATGGCATCACCTTAAATTGGTATAATGGGCGCCCCGGAATGGTAAATGCCGTTTTCTCTCTGGAGCCTGGATCTAAAGGAATTTGCCAAAAGGCGTCCTTGAGATCCAGGCTCGAGATGAATTTAGTCTGATCCAATCTACTCAGTAAACCGTCGATCAAAGGCAGTGGGTACGCATCTTTCTTCGTAAGAGCGTTTAATCTCCTGGCATCAAGGCATAATCGTATGTTACCATTCGCCTTTTTCACCACGGCCATTGGGGAGCTCCAAGCACTGTAACTTTCCTCGATTACGTCTAATGCCAGCATCCGATCCAGCTCTGTATACATCAGTTTCTGTATCGCGGGCGATACAGCGTAAAATCTTTGCTTGACTGGAGGGGCATCCCCAATATCTATATGATGACTAAGCACATGAGTTCTGCCTAGACCCATTCTTTCAAAGTTTGGTAAACGATCGATTGTACTTTGAAGTTGACGTCGTTGAACTTCGGTTAGGTCGTGCTGTTTGGACAAGGCACAATTTGAAGACGCAGAGACTGGATCCAGCTTTAAACTCGCAATCACGTTAGGGGCAATGCCAAAAATCTCCCAGAAATCGCACCCTAAGTATAACGGTTGCTGGAGCGAGGGGACAACGAAAATTTTCATTAAAGTGGTATGTTGGTGGAATAACACATTAACCATAACATACCCTAATACAGGTTGCGATGAACCGCAAGCGGTTTGTACAAATGTGGAAATTGGGTGTAGAACAAGTTTATGTTTTGATATGAACAGTTCGGCTCCCTTACCCAAAGCGCTAATGGTCGCCCCACTATCCAACAGCCCCCTTATTTTGGTCCCCTCAAGCTCAACAGTAACATATGGGCGATTATCCTGAGGAGATTCAGGTATGTTGGATAAAATAGTTTCTGCACATTTAGCATACATGCGCCTACGCTCAGAAAAGTATTTCTGGGCACGAAATCGAAATGAGTTGAGTTTGACATGGTTGATGGCCTTCACACTAGCTTGAGGAGACGGAAAGTTAACACAATTTACGGACGCTTGGGATAACCCATGCTCGGTCTCGGTGTTAACATCTGAGGTCGTGAGAGTATCGTTCGTGGTCCAAGATTTGCTGTCTGGGAATGAGGTGGACCGACTCGACTCATTCCCGTCGAAGGGTTTTCCGCTTTTTGCGAACAGTCTGTGCAATGAACGGTTTTAACGTCGGGTTTCCCGCACACATAACAAAATGTGGTAGAAGGTAAATCGCATCGGAACCAATAGTGACCTAATTGTCGGCAATTAAAACAATACCGCGGTGCAGGCGGTGGTGCAACTTGGGGATTATAAGTAGTCGGTCGATTATAATTAAGTTCGTCAATATCCGCCGGATACCCCATAAATTGAGGACCTACGGTTCCCTTCGGGGCAGGCGGTACCATAGTTTGAGTTAAGTTCGGTTGAGTAACATCAACTTTTGGTACTATAAGATTGTGAAAAGCAGCAATCTCGTGTGGCTTGATTTTTAATGTTGTTTCTGGAATATAATCTATTCGTCTCCAAATATCCTCTGTCGAAATACAGGTACTAACCAATTCGCTTACGGAGAAAATAGGTCTACCGGCTAAATGGGTAATTAATCCGAGACGCATATTTTTCTTAAGAATCTCCATAAGCTCAGTTTCAGAAAATGGAACCTTCATAGGCATAGTCATTGACAGGATATCGTAGTAAAAATCTACAAAGGATTCGCCTCTTTTTTGTTTCCGGTCATCTATTCGTTTTCGAATGTCTACGTCTGTCCGACGATCTTGAAATCGGTGAAAAAAGGAGTTTCGAAGAGTTACCCAATCACAGCCCGAGATTTGTTGAACCGTCAGCCAATAATGCTCCTGTGCGGGTCCACTAAGTAAGAACATCACTTCGTTTATTAGGTGGTTAAATGACACCCCATGTGTCGTAGCCAAGTGTTCCACACGCATAAAAAAATTCTCAACTGCCATGCCGGAAGGTGAACCATCGAACCTTAAATTCCATTTGTAAACGGGCGTATGGTGTGTTAATTTAGCTAATAGCGGAACTTGTGTTTCAGCAGGCTTCATTTGTGCCCCTTCCAGATTTTTCCCACTATTTGAACTATAAACAGGCGGCGTAACGCGGTTAACCATTTGAGGTTGTGAAACATCATTACCTCGCCATATCTCCATTTGAGGCATTTGTGGGGGTGGTGGCAGGTTCGATAGAATCGGTGGCACAAAAGCAGGGCTAACATGAACTGACTGCGGTGGAACTTGATACGTATGGCCTGAAGGAATGTTTTGAGAAGTCGTAAGTGCTAAATTGGCCTGATTCGAAGGCTTGGACTTCGGGGTTGACGAAGTTTCGGTTCCCTGAGTGGTAGTTTGATTATTCGATTGGGATGGTCCTTCTTCTATAGTGACCTCAGAAACCGGTTCTATAAGAATTTCATTAAGCGCCACCAAGGAGGTATCGGTATCTTGGGATCTCTGCTTATGATTTACGCACAAAGTAAGAAGGGAATTGCAAATCTCAAAATAAATGGAACATGAATTGCTCATATCATCGATAGTGGCTAATCTTTCTAGACGACGTCTGACATGTATTATCTGCGTGGCTATTATTTCCAGATCATCCTCAGCTTCTGGATTAGTCTTTAAAAACTGTATAAGTTTGCTTCGCAGGTGTTGTAATTTAATGGAACATAGAGATATCTCGCTATTAGGAAACCGAGTCGCATAGGGATGCGGTTTAGTTGGTATCAAATCTTGATTTTCACGTTCTTGTGCTAGTCGAGCATCTAAAGATAAAAACTGAGATTTCATCGGACCAGTTATTTCGCGTATTTCGCATTCAATACGAAACTCGTCATTTTCGAGATTTTCGGATTTTAAATTGAATACCGACATTGTAACGTTATTTAGTAAATTAAAATTAAAAATAAATAAATGAAAAGAAATAATAAATAAATAGTAATGAAAGTAGATTGAGCTACCCCACTAACCTAAAACTACTAAAAAAAAATAAAAAAAGAAATCCCCAAAACCAACTTAATGATAGCGAAACTTTGAGTATAATAAATTAATAAATCACAAAAATTGTAATATTAATTTATTTCTGAGGAGCATATGCACAGATATACCAAAATTTTTATTCTAAGTCTATTATAATATGTACGTAATAACACCTAAATATGTAATGGAAATTGAATAGTAAAAATAGAATTTTGATTACCAATAGTATCCAAAAAAAAAATTATAATTTCGCGATATAACATGAGAAGGATGTGACCATGATAGCGTATCATGCTTTCGTTCTAGATATAATTGTCCGTGCTAAGGTGATAAAGAAAATGGAGTCAAAATGAAAGAAAAAACACTAAATTTGGTAAAATACAAATACGTCAACAACAGTAGTGTAGGAAATATTTGCATACGAAACCCGATTTATATAAGAGTCATAAATAAAATTCAAACAACGTAGTCAACAAAAAAATTTGGAACAATTGCGGGTTCTTAATTTATGACGATACCGTAGTATAATAAACTTAGCCTTGAAAGCACACCTAGCGTCAACACGTTTTTACATGGAAATAGGTGTGGTTACATGACCATGATATTACACTTTATAGGGATTTTACTGCTTTTAATTAATCAATTATAAAAATGAAAATGATAACCAAAAAAAAAAATCATTAATTAATCCATATGGAACTAACATCCGTGTCAACAAATAAAAATGGAGGCCGATGCGCATGTGGATGAATTAACGGAACACAAAAAAAATACTGAGTTGGGAAAAACATATTATTAGCCGTAATATAAAGTTATGCAAAGTTTTAATTTTCGGCTGAAGGCCGAATATAAGCTTAAACGTTTGGGCGCCACTGTAACGATCCTCAAGACGGGCGAGGGGGTGAAAGATGGAAAATTTCCAATTCTGCACTTGTTTCTGCCCAGATCGTTAACAGAAATTAGTGTTTTAATTGCAAAGGCTTCCGCGGCGGATTGTTGGGTTAGCCCGGCTATGGCTCAGTGGATGGGTGGGTAGAAAATGGAACCTTGCAGAAAAAAACCTGGAGTTACCGCCGATTACATCTTACGGAAACAAAATTTAGCACGGACAATTATATACCTACGATTTATTGCTACTTACCATGATCACACCCTATAATGAATTTAGTTATTCCATCCTGAAAACAAACCGATTAGAGGAAAACGACTAAGTAGTGAATGGTGAAAATTTAAGAAAAATACCATTATTACAATAAATTTTTCCATACCCGTATTTATTAATGATTAAAAAAAATAAATTTTATAATTATAGGCAACGAGTTACTCAAACAAAAAAAATTGAATTATTTAATCAAAACCCAAAAAAAAAAATTTAATGGTACCTTTTAACGATGCGTTGGCCGGCATAGTTGTTCGCGTAATCCACATTGACGATGTAGTTGATAATCCCAAACAAGAAAACTCTGTTGATTGTAGTACGTAAATGATCAATTGATGGTAGTAGTTTTATTATGTAGTTTTAATGTAATCGTTAGGACTTTAAGTTTAGGAATTCACGTGCAATAAGTAATTGTTTAACGTTCAGGTTTTCACTTGCACATCAGTTGGTTTATATTTGGTTTTATTATTATTTGTATTATTATTAGAAATTATTATTATAAACTATTATAAGCTTCGCTTTTTTTTGTATTATTTCTTATTGTTTTGTTGTTGTATTTTTTTTTTTTAATTTTTTTTCTGTTATGTGTAACTAAGTAAACACTTGTTTTAATTGCCCACAACACTTTCGTCCATGCACCGTTTATTAATTTCTATTTATTTTAACTAATATTAGAATAACTAATCAATGTCTGTTTTATTCTATATTTATTTATTTAACTTAATCATTAATAATAATTTATATTTATTTTATATTTATTTAAACTATTATTAAAATCACTAGTCAATGTCTGTTTTAATTTTTATTTATTACTCATCTTAGAGTCACTAATTAACAACTATCTTTACTAATAATTAACATATAAATATTTTTATTTTTTTCTTATCCTTTTAATCATTATTCGACTTAGATGAAATCTTCGCATAGCAAAACCAAAATAATTTAACTTCAATTTAGTTATAAAAAAAAACCGAACAAATGTAATAAAGATTTTGTTTTTCGATTTAATCTCTATGCAATATCAGACACCGGTTTGGATTACGCACGTTTTTCAGCATGTCCACAAGTTTTATTATTTTCCATTTTTCAAAATTATATTTATACTCGTATCTACTTATAAATATTATTATTATTTTGTTCCCACTTATAATAGTTAAAAAAGAGTATTGTTTATTTTTATTGGATCGTATTTTGAAATTTATTTTAACTTAAGACACTGATTTTAATCTTATACTTATTATTTTTCCTTTATTTTTTTCCACTTCTCATTTAAAACAATTTTTAATGTAACTCAAATCAATTACCAGACACTACTCCCCCGCGTGTTGGTCAAATTTTGTTTTTATAGTCCAAGAAAAAAGAAAACCGTAACCGCAATCATCATGCGATTTCGTTTTTTTTTTTTCCGGATGGAATACGAATCCAGTTTTCCAATTTCGTCAAAATGAATTTCGGTACTTTCAAATTCCATTACATACTTAAGAATGGTATAGTATGATTCAGTAATATATAAATAAATTATCGAACTCGGGGGTGCCCACCGGGATTATACTTGGGACGAAAAAAACATTCGTTACACTTCAAATCAAACGTCATGTGAGGTAGCGATATTACAACGAAAGAACGAATTGGACACCGTATGCGACACTAGGTCAACAAAAGCTAATAATCATTGGATCAAACTTCACGCAGCAAACCAGTGGATATATGTGATACCCAACGAAATCACAATCGATGTCATATGTGGGTCTAGAATCCAATCTTACACCATCGTAGGTTACGGTATAGTGGAAATCGAATCCGGCTGCGTGCACAGAGACTCTGACGTTCAAATAATTGCAGTAGGAACAGCTAAACAAACTATCAATAAATTTGCTCAGCACGCAACCCATCTAATGCATAGGACTAACAACCTACGGGAATTCAGAGCTGTGGTCAAAAATAAAGCGAACGAGGTGGATCAAGTGAATTTACTAACCACGCCAGAAACAACCGGATTGGATGATCAGCTTGAATCATTGAAAAATTATGAACAGATTACCTTCCATCATCAGAGTGCTCATCATATTCACCATTACGCAATGATCCACGTTTTATTTTGGAGTGCTGTAGTAGTAGGAGTCATCTGGGTTGCAAACAAATTAAGTGGAAGATGCATTGCAAACCACCGTCCGCCGTCTCCTCTAGCGAGAGCCAACGAAGGCATAATTTAACAAATGTGCGACATCAGTAAAGCCCGGGAACGATGACACAGTATCGGTACGGGTGGAATATTGTATATTGTAGCAAATTCAACAGTTTTTAATTGTTTGTATATTGTATTGTGTGGTTTTGTTGTACATAAATAATGTTGATTTAAGCGTAAGCAATTTTCATGTATAAAAGCCCGGTTTATCGAGGTAATTAGATAAAATTGAATTATAAACGCATAACAATAGTTGGTTTAATTCTCAGTGAATATTTGGAGCTCACCAGTGGTAAACCAAATACTCACCTAAGTACAGAAATCTAGGCAGAGGCCAGATTTTTACAAACAGTACATCGAAATTATAAAATAACTGCTCCACCGTCCACGTAATAATTATTTGGCGCGTCCAGAAATCCAATCAAATTTGTATAAGCTCCTGAGTCTCTGCAAATTGCCGCCTAAGATGACGAGCTGAGCTATTAACCATATATTTCATAATTTTTTCTTACTTTTGTTTTCTATTGTAATGGGTTTTATTGTGATTGTTCCGAACATTGGTCTATCTTTCGGGTATTGTCCTATAGACAATATTCCAGTGTAAGTAATACAACATCAGTCGTCGCGACCTGATGAAAAGATTGATTTTTTCAAATCAATAATCTCATCCGTTCGAAACTGATTTTTGGGATTCTTACAAATTTTCCATCTATGAGTCAAAAATTCAATCATATATTTCATTCTTTGAATCATAGATGGATCTGCTATTAGTATGTCTTTCCTTATCCAAATATCAAGTGAATTGCGCTTTTAAATAATATATGCAACGTTAAATTATTGTAGTAGTGTCATAATTTAACAGGCCCACAAAATAAACCATAATATACTAATTTAAAAATTTCAAACGATGTAGCTGCTAGTAATTGTTGTATTATCTACTAGAAAATAATTAATCATTATTTACATTGTATACGTAGAAAATGTAAAACATTATTTTTACGCGTAATTGCACAACACTGGACCCTACTGCGCACTTCAGCGATAATTCAAACTGTTTAATTAAACAATTTAAGTAAATTTTATCAAATTAAAATATTTTTGTCCGAATTTCACATTCAATGACTGTACCGCCAGTATTGTGCTATGGCGGATTTCTAATTAATTCGAGATGAGATTGAATATAAAAATGGAGAAGAAAGAACTGATATCAAATCGGTTTCAATAACATAAAACATTAAAAATTTAATCTGATGATTGTGCTGCGTATAACATCGCTTATATTTACATCCACATACAACATAAAACATAAGCGCCCCAACCACTAAATTTTAAGTAATAAATCTTATTATTATTTTTATAAGACTTATGTTTTCTACGTATTACAAAAACCAAATGTTGATTGTATTAAATAGGTATTTACATGTTTTTTTTTTGTTTTATTGTATTATTGCGGATTAAAACAAAAACAAGGCGAAACGAATGAATGATTACACAGAGTGCCATGAATAATATTGTCTCGTAAAAATAAATTTCTAATGAAGAATTACGCCATATAACTGCTTTAAATTAAGCTACATCTTGAATAAATCTTCCATTTTTAAACAATAAACTGCCATAATTATTTATCTCGCAAATTTTTATTCTAATATGTACCCACCAAGTTTTCTTGTATTTCGAATTGCCGTTGTTGGTATTTTCTGGTTTTATTTTTATCTTCATTTACATCTTATAGAAAAAAAACTCTTACAATTACTTTCCAGAATTAATTATCTCGTCGAAATGTTGAAAATAGAATTTTTCTTTTAAACTAGGTCAAAATTTCAATAAAAACAAATTTTCCTCTGTTCGAAAATAAAAAATAAAACCAAGAAAATTACAAATCCAAAACTAATAAGGTATATCTGTATGAAAATATTGGGTAGCGAGAGATGGTTTGTATGTGATAGGCTAGGTAGGCGGTTTGTAATTGAATTGGATTGTCAATACCCTCGAAAACAAAATGAGTATTTCCTCGTTTTAAGCTTAACATCATCATGGTCTGTATTGATGTACGGAAAAAAGGTTTTTAATTTTTTATTCATTTGTTTTTCGTTTTTTTCAGTGTATGTATTACAACCCATATATGTATTACCTAAAAGCTGCCTTAATCTTTTGTGAAAATAAAATCTTGTTGTTGCTGTGAGGAAATGTTCTTGTACTTTTCCTCATTTTTCTATTCATATATGAGTTACCATTTACCATAATATTTCTTCTCGTCTGAATTTGATGATAGCATATGGTGAAAATTCGTGAGAAATAAATAAATATATTTTCATTTTGCCTATTCGGGTTTTTTTTAGTTGGCTGTTTGTTGGTTTTCAAATGGTATGTATGTAAGTATGTAGTACGGACAAAAAGGAAAATCAAATTACATAGAGAGAAAATGGTATTTCACAGTATTGAATCAAAAAATGAATATCTTAGCAAATAACATGTACGAGAGTAGATACCAAGCAATAAAAAGGATGTTTATTATAGTGCTAGTTGATACATGCGTCTTTTTAAACGTATGGGAGCTTTTGTAAACAAGCTCAACTTACATTATTTCTTATACACATTTTTTTGTGTAAATTGTACCATAAATACCAAAAAAGTAAAATCAAGAGTTGCCGATATAAATGTAAATTACATAGTTTAAAATACAAAATAAAATTTGATTAGATTAGATTTTAAGTTACATTTATCACATTCCAGAAGCGTACTTAATTTTGGGTTAAAAGTTTATAATAATACGGATCACTTCTTGGTCGGTCAATTATTTGATCTGTTTATGTTTTTAGTCTCTCAAATTTTGGTTTTTGATAACCTTTATAAATCTGGCTTAGTCTTTGATTATATATTTATATAGAAATTTCAGTTTCTGCTGAAGAAGGTTAAATTCCTACTTTCCTAATAAAAGCTAACCAAATCTGAATTTTACACGTAACTAAAAATATTCACCGTTTAGAGAGTTGGTTGAGCAATTGATTGAAGAGCAATAAGTGATTGAAACTTATAAAAATAATTCACTTCCGTTTACCATAATTTTCAATCCATCCATAAAAAGACCTCTACTCAGATTATAATGTGGAAGTATATTTATAAATAAAGCAAACACCATTTTGTTATTGTGTTTGCTGGAGAATCAAAGGATAAGCCTTTCCAGTGAGATATTATCTTATATGTACGTACGTGCATATACAGCTCATTTCTAACACAAGCAGCCACGCAAAGTTTTTTCGAATTATTCATGGTACATACGAGTAGTAATCCACTTTTAGTGTTTTTCAAAAATCAAGTTAAAAAAACGCGAGCTCCTTTGTTTAACTTTCTTTCTTAATACGATCTAGAAGAGCCTGTCCTTGGTAAAGTTTCTTTGTTTCTCAAAATTTTTTAGTTGATGTTTAAGTGACGCCAGCGAGAAGATAATGTACTACAGAAAGTTGACCTACTATCAGAAAAATATGCGACACTAATGCAGATTTTAAAACGCTACCACACTGAGATATTCACAACACAATTAAAAACATCAATTTTTTCACAAAGTAAGTTGTGTTTATTTCGATTTCTAAAGTCGATGTTTTGTTAGAAATAAAACAAAATGAATCAACTAATTTTTTTTTTCATAATGGGCATTGCCGTATAAAATTTTGCCTATTCAATCGAAACGCACGTTAGTTAGTTTTAATAATATTGGACGCTTCGACTATACATTGCCGCATCTCATGATCGGTCTGATTTACTCTTTCATAAACCATAGCTCTTTATAATAACCCCACAGAAAAAAGTCTAAAGGATTTAGATCAGGAGATCGCGGTGGCCATGCAATGCACCCTCCGCTGCCCATACAGCGGCTTGGATAATTGGTGTTGAAACCGACTTCGCCGCACTTTTTTGGATTTACGCTCGCCTAATAGTGCAAATTATGGATATTGAATATCTCCTCCATTTTAAACATGTTTCGTCATTTCATAAAATATTGTTACAAACTGCAAATTTTCGTGGCATCGATGCAGCATTTCGTGACAAAATTGCACCGTTTTTTCATGGTCAATAGGTAAAAGGTCTTGTACACGTTGCACATGGTAATGGTGCAACTGATTGCTTTAGATAAACAACGAACACTTGTAGATGGGTCGTCTGTCGCCATTCCAATTACTCTATCTTCGTCTATAACAAGTTGACCGCCTGTTTCATATCTTCTCGGATGATCAGGGACTTCGCCTTCACTGTACATTTGAAGTACGTTTAGATATACTCTGTAATCGGGAAAGCGTTCCCTATTTGGATATTGTCTCTGGTATTACCTTGCTGCTGCTTGGGCGTTGCCATTACATAAGCCATAAATGAATGCATTTCTGCATATTTGCGGTGGGCGAGGGAATAAGCCACATGCCAATAAGACAATTTAAATGTATCGTTCGAGTATGTATGTATGGAACTACTAACATGAATTGCAAAATATTTTCCTTTTTGTAACACAAATTTTGTTTACTTCGGGCTACTAGATTTGCTTAAAATTGTTTTATAGTTTAATTTTCCATTGTGTTCCATCGATTTTAGAAATCGAAATTTTGTTAAGTGCATTTTTTACCAAACAGGACTTACTTTGTGAAAAAAAAAAATTCTTTATTAATTACAACTGAGACTGTGCTCATCTAGCAATTTATCTTTCAAATTTACAAATTTTACATTTCTTAAATAATTCTGATTTGTTGGGGTGAACCCCAATGGTTAGTCCCAAAATTAATTAAACCTATTTAAAATATAATTTTAATTTGGTTTACTAGGTCAAGTGGCCTTCGTTCTTTGAAGTCTTCTTTCAACGACAGGGTTATCTATCATATGGCGAATATAAGGGTTTCCATGTTCCTGGAGCCTTATTTCGTGTTTGGGGGCATTCTTTTTTATTATGTCTTTGATGTATTCCATCTGTAAGTCCCTGTGAAGGTCTTCATTTCTTGTGTACCACGGAGCATTTACAATGCTACGGAGAACCTTATTTTGAAATGTCTGTATCATTTTGGCGTTTGTTTGCTTAGTACATCCCCAGAGTTGAATACCGTAGGTCCATATCGGCTTCGGTATTTGTCGATATAGCAGCAGCTTGTTGTATATTGTAAGCTCAGAGCCTCTACCTATGAGCCAATACATTTTTCTGAACTTAATATTAAATTCTTCTTTTTTCTTTTTAACGTGCTCTCTCTACTTGAGCTTGGCATCGAGAGTCATGCCCAGATATTTAGCTTTGTTTGCATATGGCACCGGTCATGAGTTAATTACTATCGGTAGATGGGAAGCCTTTTGATATGTAAAGTTAATATGCGTGGATTTCGTCTCATTAAGCTAGATTCTCCAGCGCTTAGTCCAGTTACAAACCTCATTGGTAATCTTCTGGAGTTTGCTCGTTGCATCAGCGACATTATTTCCAATGACCATGATTGGTGTGTCGCCTGCAAAGGTGGCTATGGTTCCTTCATCTGCTGTTGGAATATCCCTTGTATATAATAAATACAGGATTAGTCCTAAGACATTCCTCTGTGGGACACCGGCAGAGATTTTCTTTAGTTCGAAGTATTCATCCTCATATTTCGCACGAAAATGTCTGTTGAATAAATAAGATCTTAGTATGGCATCGAATTGCCTCGGCAGATCTCTGTGCAGCTTGAATTCCAGTCCACTGTGCCACACTTTATCGAATGCTTGGGCGACGTCCAGAAATATGCTGGAGCATACTTTTTAGCGTTCTAACGTTCTTTCAATAACGTTGGTGATTCTATGCACCTGTTCAATTGTGGAGTGCTTTTCCCTGAATCCAAATTGATGTGGAGGAATTAGTTGTCGGTCCTCAATTATTGGTTTAAGTATTCTTAGTAATAATTTGTCAAAGAGTTTTGACATAATTGGCAGCAATGAAATTGGCCTATACGATTTGTTATCGTTAGGTGGTTTATCAGGTTTTGCTATCATGATTACTTCTGCTACTTTCCATTGCCACGGAACATATTTTAACCGAAAGCTTGCATTGATTATGTGCCATAGCTTACGAAATCTTTTATCTGGAAGAGCCTTGATTATTTGGCAAGTAATCAAGTCATATCCTGGGGCTTTTTTAACATTCATATTGCTTTTTTACTTCTTCTTTTAATTCTTTGAGAGTTACTGGGCGTATATCAAAATCATCTAGCTTTTGGATTGACATTTTATTTTCATTAGTCGTTTGCCTTGGTAGTGGTTGGAAGGTATCCTCGAAATACTCTTCAAACAGATCAGCCTTCTCTTTAGGACCTCTTTCTCTCTTTAGGAGTCTCTTCGTCGCCTTCCACAGAGAATAATCAGAATTTTTTTCATCGGATAGGCTAACTAGATATCTGTTGATTGATGCATTTTTAACTTCTTTAAGAAGAGATTTGAGACTGTTACCTAAATTGTTAAGAATTGTTTTGTTCTCTGGTGTTCTAGTTATTTGCCAGGTTTTACGTGCCCGTCGTTTTTGTCTTACCAACTCTCTAACTGCCATTCGGTAGGATATGTTAAGCTTTTCTTATTTTGTATAATGGGGGTACTTGCCAAAGCAGCATAGTGAATTGGTTCATTGAGTTGTTCTAATTCATCTTCCAACTGGTGGGGATTTCTTATCGACACCTGAAGATTGATTTTTTCCTCCAATACCTCACGAAAGAGATCCCAGTTTGTTTTTGAATTTGTGAATCTGGGTGCACTCTCCCTTTGAATTACCATTTCACTGGCTGTCATGATAACCGGGGAATGATACGATACTAGAGAATTACTGTCTTCAATGTGAATGTAGTTCTGGGATATACCTCTTGCAACATAAAAGTCTATTAGGTCAGGTATCTTCGTTCCGTCACTGGGCCAGTATGTTGGGGAACCAACAGAGTAAAATTGACATTTTGATGTCTGCCCTACTCGAAGCAATTTTTTACTTTTTGACGTCGTAAGTCTAGATCCTCAATTGGTGTTTTCTGCATTAAAGTCACCTCCAATAATAAAATCACGTCCAAGCGATTTAAATAGTTTAAGGTAGTCCTCCATTTCCAAGTTTTGCCGGGAAGGACAATATATTGCAGAGACAGTAAGCTGTCTGTGTTTAATTTGGATCCTTACAGAAGTGACTTGCATTGTTTCTTCTTCGATATTTGATTCTAAGTGGTGTTTTATATTTTTTTTATTAGTAATGCCGAACCATCTCTTGCTCTTTCCGCTGGATGAATGGAGTGATATTAGTTATAACCCCGTAATTTAACAAACGAAGATTTTACTAGATGGCTTTCAGATATTAAGAAAATGTCGATTTTTTCTGAATTTAAAAATATTTCTATTTCTGGAATATGTTGCATAATGCCATTCGCATTCCAGATTACTATTTTGAAAGTTGTGTTCTTACTTAACATTTTTTGTTGGATTGCCTTGAGGGGTACTTTGGTCATCTAGCCGCTTTGTAATAGCTGCAATGCTGTTCATAATGTTTTCCATAATTTGGTTACTTTCAGAGCCCATATGTTTGGTTGAACCCAATCTTTTCACTATCTGCGCAAATGAACTTCTTTGCCCTGTAATGCTTGGTTGTGGGTTTTGATTCATCTGATTTGATATTTGAACCCTTCGATTTTGGTGATTTTGCGGTTGATTTTTTGTTTTATCTCTTAATTTTTGTAGTTGTTTAGCAACCTCACAGCCTCGATAATTAGCCGGATGTTGGCCCTTACAATTTTACACTTGGCTGGCACATCTCTCCTTATTGTACATACCTGGGTAAAATGATTACCTCTGAGCATTTTACACATCTTGGATCTCCGCCGCAATATCTTTGGGTGTGATTAAATGCCCGACATTTCTTGCATTGGGGTATGCGTGCCGTGGTTCTCCTTATTCGTTCAATTTAAACCTTCTGTGAAGAATTCCTTATATTCCATAAATGTTTTGAACATTCTGTTTGTTGTCAAATACTAGCATAAAAGAAGGGAGTCCCCTTTTACTGATAATTTGGTTTCCTTCCTGAATTTCTGATCCCTCTTTTTTAACAATATTCACAGCATCTAGTATTTTAAAACCTTTATTTTGTAAGTCTTCCATTATTTCATTACTAGAGCAAGTGTGATGCAAACCGCTTGCCATGACTTTTATATGTCCGGCCTGTTTGTTTTCGTAAGTGAACCACTGATACTTTTCAGAATTCAATTTCATAAATAAGGTTCTATAAGTATCTGCGTCCATAGTATTAATTTTCCAAACGTCATTATTTAACGCTGTTACCTTACAGTCTTTGTCAATAACCGGTTTCATCAGTGACTGAATTTCTGGGTAACTGGTTACATCCACAATATTTATTGGTGGGGTGGTTTTTCTTTCGGTTTCACCAAATTTGGTTTAATGTTCTTTGTAGATTTACTACCTTTTGGTTAATTGGCTTAGGGTAGAGCATCGTTTGAATCTGGACTAGATTGTCCCCTACCAGTTAATTGCTCAGTCTCAGGTGACGATTCAGCTTTTCTTTTCTTACTCTTCCTGGACTGTTTTTTCTTTCGCAATCTTCTTTTGAATCCCGATTCACTTTTAGGTGTTCATTTTCTTGCTTTAGATACTCAATTTCTACGCTTAGCTTGGCAAATAATTGCTCCATTTGCTCTAGCCTCGCCAAGAGATTCATATTCTCCTTTTCTAGGTCAATAATTGTTTTACTAGATTCGGCTATTTCCGGTGGCATCATTTATTTCGTGTAATGTTTGTCTACGAGTAGGTATAGCGTTAGAAAAACTATCGGCTTGGTCAGCTACCGATTTGCTTCTATTTTTCTTTATCGGTTATCTTTGTTAATTTGGTCTTCTCTGGAACGGATTTGATGTTCCCTGATAATGCAATAGATGACCCTCCCCAGAATCCATAGGGCCAGTCTCCACAGAGAGTGGATTTACCAATGTTGATATTGGTGTATCACCTGGGGTATTATTTCCTTTTGTTTGTACCATTGCATAGTTTTGATTGACAAATTAGCTATTCTGCGTCACTACTACGAAGAGGTTGGGTACCGCAACCATTCGTTCTACAAAACATTGCCCAGAGTACGCCCGTATCCATTTATGAATACTTCGTGGAGGATGTCAATCCAGTACTCAATAATTGATAAAAAACATTCTGTTGTAAATAGCGCGGTGTGTGATACCATTTTAAAATCTACATTAGAGTCGCATATTTGTCTGATAGTGGGTCAGCTTTTTGTAGTACATTGTTGTCCCGCTGACGTCACTTACACATGAACAAAAAAATTTAAGAAACAGACAAGCTTTACTTACATAACCATTGTTTTTATTTGCCAGAAAATATACAGCTTTTTAAAATGACTTTATTGGAAGGGCACACTTTTCTAGATCTTGTTAAAAAGAAAGTTAAACAAAAGAACTCTTGGTTTTTCTAAATTAATGTTTTGGTGGATGCGATTTCACTAATTTCACTAACACTAAAAGTGGGTTATTCCACCATTAACAATTCGAAACAATTTTACTGCTGCATTTGATCGTCCAATTCTGGAACACCCTTTATACATACTAATTCCAGCTACATATGTGCCGGTATTTCGTTTTATTCAGCGTCAAATAAAATGAGAAAATTGTTACGAATTTTTTCAATACGTTTTCTTATTGTATTTTATTTTATGAAATCCAAAAACATCCGTGGATAAGCTTTTTATTACCAATAAAAGTGTTCTGCTGTTTCCTAAGCATTAGGAGCAACATTTTTCATAACAATTTTAGTTTGATTATTTGTTTAAGAGCAAATTTTTCATTTTGACAAAATAATTTTGATTTTTTTCTACATATGTAGATTTATTAGGATTCTAAGACTATTATAATTTAATGTCACAAAGTACATATATATAGAGACGTATGTACCAAACATCTTCTAAGATGCATAAATAAAATACAAAGTTTTCTCGTTCTAATTTCGCATACCTTATTTCAACATAAATAAGCTATGCCGTTCCATTGAAATACAAAAAAATGTAATCTCTCACAAAAAGAAATGGACCCGTTTTGGTGTCTCGAAAAAAACAAAATATTTTCAATTTAGGTAGTACATAGGTTTCACTAATTATGATACAAACATCCATCAATTAGCCGCCATTTTGTTTCCAATCTCTTGCTTTTTTGTTGAAATTTATTTATATCTTAAGGTGATTTGAATATGTGTGCAACCACGAAAATCCTTAACCAGGAGCCATTTAGCGGCAGATCACACGATTCAACTCGGTTATTGTGGCGACTAAATTATTTTTTTCTGCCTTGGAATAGATTGCTGCATCCACATGTTGCTGGAACCACATGTTGCCCATACACATTCCAAATAATGCAGCTCATAGAAACTCTCAAGTTGCGATAAAGGTGACCATTAACGTTAACTGCACAAACCAACTTCGTTCTCGGAAAAACACTCCAGCCAAACTTTCCTCAAAGAAACAGCAAAGTTCAAAGCAATATAATAAAAGATCCTTCCATTCATGTAAGATCTGAAGGGACAACTAATGTATGCCCGTAAATGGAAGGTACAAATAATTTATCCGAAGAAATGAGAAAAATGTAAACATCATTCAACCCTTGCAGGAGATATTCGTGGCATTAATTACGACGTCTGCAAAAATTGAAAGTTAGAGCTTTTGGTTTTAAACCAAAATTCAAGCCAAAATAAACAATGATTAGTACACTAAACATATTGTTATGGAATGATAATGGTCTGATTGACAACACAATCACTGAGACCTCCAAATTTATGGAAAAAGCTTAAGTTTGTAGTTTTATCCTGAACAATTAAGCTGTCTAAACCCACTAATTTTGGTTCTTCGAGCCAAGAACAACCACCGGCGGAAAGTTCAAAATCTCGAGCCACCACAAAAATTAGCACGCAATACAACAACTCAAGCCGAAAGTAGCGAGAACAAATTGACTACAGCAATACGGTAACATCGAATAACAACAGAGCGATGGAAAATCTTCTAGAACAGCAACAAAAAGTAGCTGAAAAATAGTTTCAGCTTAACAGCAAATATGAAGGCGGAAGAAAAACAGTAAAATATCCGGAATCTAAGAGAGTCATTGTATGCTGACTAACGACAACATTACACACCATTACCACGGCGAAAGAAAAAAAGTGGTCAACACATACGCCACTTTTTTGGAAGAAATGCGTGTTCGCAACAATGCTGGATCAGAACAAACACCCACCGGTGATGAACAAGGGAATAAGTTAAAATTTTCACCATATAACCCAAGAGATTATATGACACGTAACAAACCAACCATTACGTTCGTCCTCAAAACATTAAGATGCAGAATGTATGGGAAGAGATGAATGGCCCAAACTAAATCACAGTTCGCCATGAAAATATATTCCTCGAAGCCTGAGGAAGAAGAAACAACACTACCATATTTCACTGAGGGAACTTACGAAGATATACGAGAATCGTATGACAAAACAGTGATAGCTGTCCAAACATCACTGGACCGTTTAAGACATAATACGGATGATTCATCACAGATACTTCCAAAAATCAGCTATCACACTTTAATGCGGAGTATATGGAATGTATGGGGTGTTTTGATGTCTTCGATAAATTAGTTCACAACAACAAAACACTAACAGGTACACATAAAAAATTCGCTATCTGACTACATACACTAGTGGCCTGGCAGGCAAATTAATCAACCATTTTCATGCCAATGGCGCTAGATACATCTATACATTGATGTCACAATCCACCATTATAACGAATCGGCATGAGCCATTCGTACACTATACGGCACTAAGAATGAATGCCTTCAGCTGTATAAAACATGGGAATAACCATCGAGAATTGGGATCCAATTATTATCTAGATGTTATAAGCAAATTCAAGAGATATTCAAAGTTTAGACAGTTTTATGAAGTTTCTTGAAAAATAGTTGACAGCCTTGGAAACTGTTTTTCGCGAGAAAACCAGGAAGGACACTGTTGAGATCAGATGTAAAAACCTCATATAATGTATGCAAAAGGGGACACCACACTCAAGATTGTGAAAAATTTATAGCGATGAGTATTTATGAGAAAAACAAACTGGCCTCACTGCTAGAGCACCGCAGGAACTATCTTAAACGCAGCCACTCTACAATGAATTGCACACTCAATCAATCATAAAAGCAATGTAGAGGACGACATCATCAATTGCAACAGAATAATAAAAAGGATGGTGGTAATGTGAGAAGAACAAATGAAGCAGGGACCATAGACAATCAAAGTACATCGCTACATACTGCTGCAGATGAGAAAGGTGAAGACTGCGTACTATTACCAACGGGGCTAGTTGTCCGCGAAATACACCAATTGATTATTAATCGACTTTTGTTTTTCCCGGCCCTTTTCCATTGGAGTTATCTTGTTTGAAATGGAGGGCGAGTGGCAAATAAAGATAAGACAACAAAACTTCATTTATAACGGCGAGCAACCATTGCTTGGGTGGTAGTACAATTTTGGGTGACCGCTTGGGAACATCAAAGAAGAAAGTGAAGAATAATATTGTGGAACGAAAACACGATCTCCTCGGCATGTCTGTATCATCGCCCCTCTCCCCTGCATTCATTACTCTAAAATCAAAATGATTACAGAAACGGCTTACCTTACACGAGCACGAAATCAGTAAATTGTCGGAACTCTAAACAAAAAAGGGCTAAGCACAATAAATAGAGAAAGAAATAAAATTTATTATATGGACGCGATGAATAAAAGGCTGATGGTGAGGAGGCGGTATGGGGATTGGGTATTCTAAACTTCATCTTCACTGTTGCTTATTACATTTTATTAATACTCGTACTTTTATTAGTAGTAATTAGATCGATGGTCACTCTCTCCTTTGGATGCAAGAGTTGTTTATGCTATTGCAGTAAAAATTTCTAATTTTCTTAACGTTTACCACTCCATGATTGTGTGCACTTATTTTTATTGGACTGTTAACTGAATCTAGTGATGGGGCGTCTTCGCTCGTATGATTGTTTATTGGATTTGACAGTTGATTAATTTGTGTGTTATAAAAGTTTGAACTCAAAAGATTTGTTGATGAGGTGTCTATTCTCGAATAATTGTCGTGATTATTAACTAAACATGTTGGAAAGGTATTATGATTTGGATATGAGTTTTGTGAATCGTTTAACGGTTGATTTGCTATGATTTGAGTGTTTGAGCTCATTATCTTATTATCTAAGTATGTTGGAAAGATTTCTGAGTTTGAATAACTGTTATGTGTTTTTTTGGCGTTTGGGCTCGTTGATTTATTATCTAAATATGTCGAAATTATATTAGAATTGATATTTGGTTGGTCATTATATTATGGGCTCGTGTACTTATAAACTAAATGTGTTGAAGTGGTGGCTGGGCCTAGTTGATTGTAAGACAATTGGTTTAATGATTGGTTAGTTGTGTAGTGAGCGTCTGGGCTCGGTTGCTTATAAATATACTAAGTGTTTTGAAGCGATGATTGGTTTGATCGTTGGTTGATTTGATTTTGAGCGTCTTGCTCGTTTGCTTATAAACTAAATATGATGGGTTGGCGTCTGGGCCTGTATTGGCTTGTTTGATTATTAACTAAGTATGATGAAGAGGTGTTTGGTAATTGATTTAATGATTGATTGGTTTGTGGTTTATGATTTGAATGATGAATGTCTAAGCTTGATTGGCGTTCAGTTGTTAATTGTTGAGAATATTTTTCTGTTCGGTTTATTTGGGATTCGTTGTAGTTTGGGAATGATGCACATTTAGAGAGAATGTATGTACACGTTTTCTGTTTGAATTAGCATTGGTTTAGGTTGTGAATGATCCGATTACAGCGTCTCTCCGGTTACTGGTCGGATCCGTTGGAGTTTCCCGGGTTATAATGTTCTGTTTATTCTGGGTTTTGGATTGGTTGCGGGTATATCATTATTGATACGCATACTGTTAAATTTGTTGGTTACATCTCGGGTATCAGGGGGTGCGGATGGATGGAATTGGTTGCTATTTTGGTTGAAGCTTTTGTTGAAAAATTTGCTACGGAATTCATCAAATGTGTGTCCCTTGGTTGTTTTGCAGTGAGAGTATTGGTTCCGGTTTTGTTGCTGATTGAATGTAGTTGATGGATTAAAATTATGGTTTTGTTGCATTGGCAGTGAATATTGTTTGTTAGAGATTTGTGATCGGTTTGGGTTGTAATATGTATTTCTTGGTTGGTGCATCTGGCTGGCGTTTTTCTGGAATTTTGTATGATATGGTTGCGCTTGTGTTGAGGTTCGTCTCATACTTTCTTGGATGATTCGTGTGCGGCATCTGTCCCATGTGTGGTTTTGCTGATTACAATAGTTACATATGCTTTGGTGATTAATTGGTTGTGGTCTATGAGTGTATATTGGTAGCGGTTTTTCAATTGTATCGTAAAGTGTATGTGTGACTGGTGTTGCGGCAAACATTTTTTCGATGATTTCTGCTTCGTTAATGATGTCTTCTACATTTCTGGTTGTTGAGGTGATTATCTTTTCTCTTAGTATTGTATTATTCAGTCCTATTTTGAATGTTTGAACAGAATTTCTTTCCAGGTGTTCTTCGTATGACGGGTTGATTTGCTCCAATTTGAATTTGGATTTGAACACTGCCTTATATTGCTCCAAGACTTCTAATAATCTATATCCGTAGTTACGTACTGTTTCACCGTTACTTTGTTCTTAGTTTGTGTATCCCATTTCCAGTTTGGGCAATGAGTACGTTTTGGAATACATTTTGTTGAGTAGTTCCCGAAGTGTTTGGGTAGTCATTAATATTTCTACGTGAAATTCTAGTGAAAGCTTCGCCAGACAATCCTAATTTTATCAATGTGTTAAAAATGCTCTTTTCAGCTTCTGTTGTAAGAGTTTTGTATATTATGTCTGCTGTACTCGTAGCTGTGAATATGAATAAGTCGTCGGTTATTCTAATTGAGTTTTTCTAATTGCCACTAAATTCTGGGACTGAGCTGGAGATGATTTGTTGAATCTGTTGTGTTTGTAGTTGAGCCATTTTTGTTGTTGGTTCGGTTGTTTTAATTGGAATCAAATTTGTTTCTAATGGTTTTTGCGGTGATACTGATGATATCTCTAGTGATTTGATTTGGGTTTGATTTTGTGATGCGGTATGTTGTAAAGTTGTTGATGTTATTGTTCTTGTAGCAATTTGGTTTTCTGTTGAGCTTTTTAGTGTTGGTGGTAGAGGTGGTGGAGGTGGTGGTGCAACAATTTTTCTTTCTTGAGTATCAATCAGCTTAGATTCGTTTGCTTTTGATGGATGAATTTGTGGGGTTTGTGGTCTAGAATTACTTGGTTTTGGTGGAAGGATTGGTGGTGTTTGCGATCTTGAGCTTGTTTGGGATCGAGTACGTCCTAAGTTTGTTCTGTCTGGGGAACTAGCGGTTAGGGTTGATTTGGTATGGAACGGTGACTGTTTATTACATATTACTTAAAATTACTGTTTATTACTATCTCTTAAAACTAAAATGTTCGCCTTATATACTAAAATTTAGAGGAAATGAAAATGTTATACAAGCACTACGGAAAACAAATGTACATTTTCCGAGGTTGCAAGGTTGGATTTTTATATGTTGAACGCAATTGTGTTTATTTTGTTAAAATTTAATGACCTTACTGAACAATGCGGAAAACCAATAAATGGATCGACTTTTCCCGGTATATTACACAACAAGGCGCCGCCTATCAAATCGCTAAAGTAAAGCAAACACTAATGGAATAAGAAACCAGTTAAATAGCAGAATAATCGGTAGAATCGTAATAAAAAATTCCATTCAAAAATGCGACACAATAATTTTTATATTCAGTGTGGTCCCAAATAAAAGACGCAGCCGAATCAACAAACCAAAGACGTGTGTCCCCTTACGAGACATCAAACAACACAAGCCACACTAAAAATATACAAGGAGTTTTCTTCAATGCAAAAATTGGAGAACGATAATTATAAATCGCTGATCAGATAAAACCCCATTAAAATGGGGGTATCAAACAAGCATTAAGACCAGCAAGCAACTCATAAGAAACAGTAAATTCCCAAAAAAAAAAATTTCACCCAAAAGTATTACACAAATATGCACATGGACCCATGCATTAATGGACAAGAAATTTCTTACGTCATTACAAAAGAGGCCAAGGCTTTGAATTTTCGCCCCATTCACAGAGACCAACCAAATGGTAATCACCACAATTCAAAATTAAGCGCCTGTTGTTAAACACATCAAAACAAATTGGAAGAAATTTTAACACTGACAGGATTTTATTAAAAGATGCCGCCGACACAGGAAAGCACATTCCGCGAAGCGCTCAAGCTCGCTTGGCCCAGCCTCCAAACGAATGAAGAAGCAGCCAAATTTAGAGCAATATTGCAAATCGAAGAAGCCGATATCGAAACAGCTACTATATGCAAACCCCTCGAATAGTGGTATAAAAACACTTGGAAAAAGTATTGAAGAACGCCTGCCTGCCACTCAAGTTGTGTGTCACAAATGTGTGTCGTCAACAAAATACGTCGGAGCTGAAAAAAATGGCAAGGAGTGACCGTAGGCAACACACTGAAAACATTCTCAAGGCAGCAGAAAAGTCTGCAGCAACCCGACATGCAGGTACTATAACTATATAACAATGTGTGACAGGCAACTAGAAAAGTGACCGAGATCTCTTACCAATAACGGAGCGTGAAGTCTAGCAAAGCGGATAATTTGCGGCGTTATTACTAAAATGAAATAACAAGGATAAGAAACGAACAAAAAATATACAACCTGAAATATTCAAAGGGACATATCGACAACTGCAAGAACTTCTAACACCAAACATTAAATATTAAAAGTGTGGAATTCCGGTAGAATACCGCGAAAATAGAAAGAAGTTATATAATTTCTACATACACCTCCTTTCCACCAAGGGGATCATCAGCAAGGAAGGTAAGTTAAGGGCTCAACAAAGCGGTCAGTGTAGCTAGGCCATATTTACAAACTATTTTTAACAAATTTTTAATTTCGTACGATTTCACACTTTAACCGTAACATTTACATAAATGTGCTTCAAAATTACTACTAAATGGGCATAAAACTTACGTATGTGAAGCTGACCCGAAAACCAGAAAAACGCCTTTAGAATTTAGGTGTTCCGAAAAATTTAAATTTAAATATATATATTAAATTGTATATTAAATTTTCAGACCGAAAAATTAATAAAAATATCGAGAAAATCAAATTCCATCCCGAGAAAATAAAACAAGCTCACGCACACACAACAAATTTTAAGTCTGAAATTACCTTACAGTGGGAATAAGGGACCTCCCTAGCTGATCTAGTATTCACTTCTGTTAGATTAGGTATCGGAATTATGCTCAAATATCGCTGAAAAATTCTCCGTTTACAGAGTTTGGCAGATGTAACGATATATGCCTAATTAACGCAATGACCATTAGCATTACGCACACAAATGCTCATTACCTTACAATGGGGATAAGGGACCTCTCCAGCTGATTTAATATTCGCTTCTGGTGGGCTAGGTATCGGAATTATGCTCATACGTTGCTCCAAAATTATCCGTCGACAGAGTTTGGCAGATGTAACGGTATATGCCTAATTAATGCAATGACCATTAGCATTAAGCACACAAATGCTCATTACCTTACAGTGGGGATAAGGGACCCCTTCAGCTGATTTAATATTCGCGTCTGTTAGATTAGGTATCGGAATTATGCTCATGTGTCCATGAAAAATTCTCCGTTCACCGAGTTTGGCAGATGTAACGGTACATGCCTAATTAACACAATGAACATTAGCATTAAGCACGCAAATGCTCATTACCTTACAGTGGGGGTTAGGTATATATATATGCACATGCACACGAAAACGTACAAGCATACACACAAGCAGACGCATACGCACATGCAAAAAACAACACACTCACACACAAACACATACACACACACACAAGCACACACACACACACACACACACACACACACACACACACACACACACACACACACACACACACACACACACACACACACACACACACGAACGCACGCATATACACATATACCATTATGACTGCCAACTGGGGAGGTCCCTTATCCCCATTGTAAGGTAATGGACATTTGTGTGCGTAATGCTAATGGTCATTGCGTTAATTAGGCATATATCGTTACATCTGACAACCTCTGTAAACGGAGAATTTTTCAGCGACATATGAGCATAATTCCGATACCTAATCTAACAGAAACGAAAATTAATTCAGCTGGGGAGGTCCGTTATCCCCATTGTAAGGTAATGAGCATTTGTGTGCTTAATGCTAATGGTCAGTATATTAATTAGACATATACCGTTATATCTGCCAAATTCTGTGAACGGATAATTTTTCAGCGACATATGAGCATAATTCCGATACCTGATCTAACAGAAGTGAATATTAAATCAGCTGGCGAGATCCCTTATTCCCACTGTAAGGTAATTTTATACTTAAAATTTGTTGTGTGTACGTGAGATTGTTTTTATTTTCTCGGGATGGAATTTGATTTTCTCCATATATTTTTTTTAATTTTTCAGGCTGAAAAGCCTTTTAATGAATTTAGCGGAGAAACACACCAAAAGTTTAAAGGCGTTTTTCGGGATGGTTTTCGGGCCTATAAAACTTGGAGTTAAATTTTTAAATGTGAAGAAAGAGCAAATTTACGAATTTAACTTAAAATGGTTCCATTTACAAAGAAATCATAGAATTTTAATAACAGAAATAATAATTTTCGACAGTCCTACATTCTCTACATTGTCGACGCCAGTTTTTTAATTTTCTGTTGGGAAGTAAAATTCGTGCTCATCGTGTGTTATTATGTTAATGGGTGTTGTTTTGTGAACAACTTTTTTTTGTAGTGAATTAAATGCCTTTCTAATAATTTGAGTACCGTATGAGGTAAGTTTAAAACACACACAAGGAGATTCCATAACAACGGAATTAAAAATTTGGGGGGTGTGCGTTATGACATTCTGGCCAAACCAAAAACAACGGTCATATTAGCTGTATATTGCAATTTGAACCTTGTCACTAGAGATCCTTTATGGAACGTATCTATTTATTATATACGGTTTAAATGCATCATTATCAAGCTCTTGATACAGATGGAAAGATTCCATCTCCATGAGTGATTGAATTCGCAAATTTTAAACGAATCGTTTCACACTGGCATCTCCTGTAATATTAAATCTCTATTATTCTCCTACTTCTCTCCTCTAATTTATGAAACACCCTATACATAATGATAACCCATGACAACTGATTAAATATGTAACAAAACGAAAGTCTTATCTCACAAAAACAACAACAAAATCTTGGAAGTTTTTTGTGTGCAAACAAGCTTTAATGAGGTTAATTAATTTATGTTCTTCAAATTTTTTTTTTTATTTTTTCAAACCACTAACATCAGATTGTGCCAACCAAATAAAAGAAAAAACAGAAAGTAAAATAAAATGTTTTTAATTTCTTTAAATTTCCGACAAAGTTTATTTTTATTGTATCTAATTTTAATGAATGCTTTGAGCATAACAATATTATTGCTCTTCCAACTTTCTTGTATTTGTCTTTAATTTTGTGTTTCGTTTGATTAACTTTTAAAAACTCTGGTATTGTGCTGAGCTGAGTACACAACACACACGAGTAGTACACGTTTTTAGTATGCTTCGACTTAATATTTCCGTTTCGGATGTCATAACCTATTATTATACTCATTTCTTCTCATACGCTTCCATTTACATCATATACGAGCAGATATGATGTACCCATTCACATCACACAGGCACAACACATTCTCATGTGCTTTCATCAAACACGAAACATACAAAAATAGACTGTACACATATTATCCTTTCAGAATTTTTTATGATAAATAGTGTTTTGTATTATTGTCGTCATTTTTATTCCTTGTGATATTTTTGTATTATTTTGTGAAATATTGCCTGACAAAATGTATGTATTCTTAACTAAAGCCATTGTGTGTTGTACGAGTTACTAAAAAATTTGTACTGATTTTGATGGATTAAATTTTACAATCGAAAAGTCTAGAATGTAGTGTAATGCTATAATGGAGATATTTAAACATAGAATTCGTACATTAAGTATGTGTTTTATAGAAGTGCCATATATAAATATGTATATTGCATGGAGTACAGTTGCCTCGAAATATAAATTCTATGGCGAACTATTTATGTGTGTTTTCTTCTCGTAGCGGTTACTACCGTGTGGATAAGACGTGTGATGGTCGAGAATCGATTTCCTAAAGCAAAAATATTTAATTTACTTCAATATAAATTTTCTTCCCTTATTGACAATTATGCGATTCGTTCTTATAATGTCTTATGGTGTGTCGTTCACATATTTTAGCCGTTTGCAAGAACCTAGAAACGGTATCAAAGAAGATTAAATTGTGTTGTGTCTTTATTAAAAATTTTATCCTTAAGGATATTTTGCTTAGTGCATGTTTTGTCAATGTTATGAAGCCTTGACTTGTTTTTAGACCGATTCCTACTTCATTATTTGGCGTATGTATATATGTTTTGATAACTTTATGATTTCAATTTATATTAGGGGTGCAAGTAGAAACTCGGCTCTGATGTCGTTGCATTAAAATATTCTTGAACGCATCCAAATCGCCAACTTTTAGTGCTTAAAAGTTATTTTAGTTTGTTTTAGTTTTGAAAGACTTCACGCTTGTCAGAAATATATCATTATAACTGATTAAGTACAAGTTGGTTGGGTGATGCCACTGAACCCAGGATATAGATGTTAACAAAAAAACTCTTTCCAACAATTATTTTGTTTGACGATGTCTTTCCATCAAGTTTGCTTTTGACAAGAATCTATCTTAATTTATACTACTAAATAGTACTTAGTAGTACTAGTAGTTTATATACTAATGACATCTGTACTGTAACATTTGTACGAATTTTAGCATAGTAATTAAATATAGAATTATAACAATTCCCGTGAAGTTTGTCCTAACTTTGTCCTGACTATTTTATGATGAGTATGTACTAATACATACATAAATCTCTCGTTATAATGAATTATAATATTTCTAATATTTGACATACGTACAGTAAACGCTCGATTTAATGGACTAATTGGGGGTGTCCGTTAAATCCGAAAGTTTTTTAATTTAATCGATTCGATCGAATTTAATCTGGGACGGATCTCAGCCATTTCTTAGCCGATTATGATGGGATTGGGAATGTTGATTAAAAATGGGATTGATTCGTAAATTAGTTTTGGAAGAAATTCTGAAATATGGCCACTTTAGACGGAACTCGATCAATTCTTAACCGATTATGATGGGATTGAGAATGCTGGATGGAAAAGGGATTCTTAATTGATTTTGAGGAGAAATTCTGAAATATGGCCACCTGGGACGGAACTCAGCCATTTCTTAACCGATTATGATCGGATTGGGTATGCTGGATGGAAATGGGATTCTTAAATTATTTGTGGAAGGAATTCTTAAATATGACCACTAGGGACAGAACCCAATCAATTCTTAACCGATTATGATCGGATTGGGAATGCTAGATGGAAATGGGGTTTTTAATTTATTTTGGGATGAAGTTCTGAAATATGGCCACCTGGGACGGAACTCAGCCATTTCTTAACCGATTATGATGGTATTAGGTATGCTGGTTGGAAATGGGATTCCCAATTGATTTTTGGAAGAAGTTCTGGAATTAAACTACTCAAACGGAACGCCACCAATTCTCAACCGACTATGATGGGATTTTGTTTGTTGGATGGAACTGAGATTCATAAACAGGTTTTTGACGAAGTTCTGAAATATGGCCATCTGGGACAAAGGAAAAACTAACGAAGGCTAAACATAAGTTTCAGATTTGTAGATAAATTCCAGAGTAAAAATATTTTTACCCGTATGCGATTTACGAGTATAGATTGCATTTCTTAACCGATTATGATCGGATTGGGTACGTTGGTTGTAAATGGGATTCTTAAATTATTTTGGGGAGGAGTTCTGAAATATGGCCACTTGGGACGGAACTCGATCCATTCTTAACCGAGTATGATGGGATTGGGAATGCTGGATGAAAATGGGATTCTTAATTGATTTTGAGAAGAAATTCTGAAATATGGCCACCTGGGACTGAACTCAGCCATTTCTTAACCGATTATGATCGGATTGGGTATGTTGGATGGAAATGGGATTTTTAATTGATTTTGGGATGAAGTTCTGAAATATGGTCACCTGGGACGAAACTCAGCCGTTTCTTAACCGATTATGATGGGGTTAGGTATGCTGGTTGGAAATGGGATTCCCAATTGATTTTTGGAAGAAGTTCTGGAATTAAACTACTCAAACGGAACGCCACCAATTCTCAACCGACTATGATGGGATTTTGTTTGTTGGATGGAACTGAGATTCATAAACAGGTTTTTGACGAAGTTCTGAAATATGGCCATCTGGGACAAAGGAAAAACTAACGAAGGCTAAACATAAGTTTCAGATTTGTAGATAAATTCCAGAGTAAAAATATTTTTACCCGTATGCGATTTACGAGTATAGATTGAACGGCTTGCACTTGGTGCTGAAATTAATGTTAAAAGCGATTAATGGTACCGTGACGTATATCGTTAGATTCGTTGGAGAGTCTTCTATCACCCGACCAACATACAGAAAAATTCTATGACCTTTTACGGAAATATCTCATTTTCCGTATTACCTTCCATGCGATTTACGAGTATAGATTGAACGGCTTGCACTTAAGTAACTAATTAATCTGAACTAATTTATGTTAATAACCGTAACAAACTAATTAACAATGTATTTTTGGTTAATTTATTTAGCACACTTTTAATGAAGAAAATAAGGGGAATATAAAGAAATGCTGTGTGTCTGTAAATCTACAAAAGTTTTGTGCCGTATTGAATCTGGATAGAAAATCGTGCATATTTGTAACGCAATGGGACTTGCCAAATGAACTGTCCCAACAATCCGTGATAACGCCGATAAAATCAAGGACCGTTCTCAATTGCATGCATCAACTACCTCAAGGCTAACTACCAGAGAAGAAATAAGGATAATAATAATCGGAGGATGCCCTTTAGTTAAATGACAATCCAAAACTGCATATACGAATGAAACAGACGGGGATGTTTCCTTTCTGGCAAGTCGATGTTGGTTCGACAAATTTAAAGGTAGACATAACCTATATAATATTAAAATGAAAGGAGAAGCAGCTACTGCTGATGAAAATTCTGCTATTGAAAATCTGAATACTTGAAAAAGTATCATAGAAGCCGTCGGATATGTTCCCGAACCAGTGTTTAACGTCGATGAGACTGACCTTTATTGGCAGCGAATGCCGGATCGTACTTATATTTCCAAAGATGAGAGATCAGCTTCGGGATTCAAAGTCTCCAAGGAGCGGTTAACTTTGCTTCTTGGCGCAAATGCGACTGGTGATTTTAGAGTTGGGTCTCAGCTTAACGGAATTTTGTTTGTAGGTCTTAAGGATCCTGATCCAGGTTCCACTTTTTTAGTTCAAACGGTTTCAATAAAAATTGCAGAAAGGATGTTTCCGAGTACCAGAAATCTATTGGGTTGGTTACGTTTTTAAATTTTTTCTAAGTCCCAACGTTTTCGATAAAAATTGTTGAAAAGTACTGGGAATCGAGAGAGAAATTTCCAGGTTAAATAACTAAACAAATAAAGAATAATTGATGAGTGAAACAAAAAAAACCTGTAAGCCGTTCAATCTGTACTCGTAAATCGCATGGCAAGTATTACTAAAAATGGGATATTTCCGTAAAAGGTCATAGACTTTTTCTGTATGTTGGTCGGGTGATAGAAGACACTACATCGAATCTAACGATATACGTCACGGTGCCATTTATCGCTTTTAACATTAACATCAGCACCACTCGTAAATCGCACGTAAGGTTTTACTCAAAAATGAGATATTTTCGATAAGTAGTATTGTGAAATCTTCTATATAATCTTCTGTGTAGGTACGGCTTAGAATTTCGCTTGAAACCTTTGGCAATGCTATAAATTTCACTTTTAAAAGGTTCATATTCTTTCGTCTATATCAAGTTTTCTATATTAATTGATTCGCGAAATTTATTTGTATTTTATTTTAATTTTACGTACAATATCATCCCTTGGTGTATTAAATATTTCTCGGTAGTTAAATAGGTAATATAAGATTGTATAACTATTCGTTTCTACCCAATTTACATTGATATTATGCATGGGGATCAGTGAGTTGCGAAAACTATAAGATAAATAGAAAAAAAATGGCGAAACCTAAACGAATGCAGTAACAAAAAAATAAAATTCAAATTATTTATGTAGTGCTAGAACAATATAATATAATATAATATAATTATTGTTAATTATAAAAATAAAAATAAAAATTGTAATGACAATAGTGAGTCGCTAGTTAGAACATGTAAACATCTAAAAAAAATTAACGAAACTTTTTGTTCATTACCAAAACCGAAAACAGATGTATGATGGTGTCCTCCAAATTTCGAATAAACGCGACATCTCTTCAATGCTACCACAGTAAATTTATGATAATGTGTCTGCTACCACATTATCTTTCCCCTTCTGGTGTACTATAGAGAAATCATAAGGTTGTAGCTTCAAGCTCCACCTGGCAAGTCTACCACTAAGATCCTTTTATGACATTAACCACTTAAGGCTGGCTTGATCGGTGATAGTGGTAAACCTATAGCCTTCAATGTAGGGCCGAAATTGTTTAACACTTATAACGGCAGCTAAACATTCCAGCTCTGTTATCGTGTAATTTCGTTGTGCCGAATTTAATTTTTACGAGATAAAGGCTATAGGTTTCTCACTACCATCGAGGTTCAATTCCCTGAGTACTGGCATCGCATCGAATGAAGAACGGGTCTGAGAATTTAGGATTATGAAAGGGAAGTGCACTACTAAGTATGTGCTTCAAATTTCCAAATGCTAAATTAGCTTCGTCATTCCACTGAAATTGAACACCTGTATGAAGTAAATTAGTTATGGGCCATCCCTAAAAATCGTCGCGTTTGTTTTACAGTGATCGGTATTGGAAAGTTTCTAATGGTCTCAACTTTAGTTGGATCCGTTCTCAGACCACGTTCTCCAATGAGGTACCCAAAATATTTTGCTTCTCTGAGAAGGAAGTGACTCTTTTCAATATTAAGAGTTAATCCGGCCCTTGACATTAATTCCGATACCGTCTTAAGCAGTTCCAGGCGCTCGTCGAACCCAGCTTAAACAATCAATAAATCGTCAAGATAGATAAAGATATTGTCTCGAAGCTGATGCGGTATTACTCAATCCATCAGTCTACACATGGTTTGGGGTGCATTACACAACCCAAACGGCATGTCGCAGAACTGATAGAGGAGACGGCCTGGAACTGTAAACGCGGTAATCACTTTGGACTGTGATATATGTCGTGTCTTTCATTCTTGCCAAAAAACCATTTATATTTGGAAGCGGATAAGCAACTTTCTTAGTTACCATATTAATCTTACGAGAATCTAAGCATAATCGGTTTTTTCCATTTGGTTTCTTAACAAGAACGATTGAAGAGCTCCAGGGGCTGTTGCTCACCTTGATCACCCCTAATTCTAGCATGCTATCAAGCTAACGGAAGAATAACTCTTGAGTCGCTGGGGATACTGGATATTGCCGCTGTTTTATTGGAGCCGCTTGACCAACGTCGATGGTATGCTCTACCAGCTTTTTTTTACCAAGACCTCTTAAGGCGGAAGAAGGAAACAATCTAATAATATTTTGTAATTTGGCTTTTTGAGTGGAACTGAGAATATGTTGATTTTTAAAGTTTTCTGATTCGCAGGTCATTTCACAAACGACATCTGATGCTAATCTAAACGCACGCCACAAATCAATACCAAGATATATTTCGGTTTTCAAAGTTGGCACAACACAGGATTTTAAATTCTCTGTTTTGTTGAGGTAAGTAACTGGCAATACAACGTACCCCAGTACAGCGTTTGAAGAACCATCCGCTGTTTGGATGCTATAATTACAGGGCTTGATTGTCACGTTAAGTGAATTCAGAAGTTGTTCGGCATTTTCCCCTAATATACTAATATAATTTGTTTTGTTGAACACAAAATTTTATGTGCACTGCCTAAAGGATTGGATACAAGAACTTATGACAGTTTTGATGCAAAGAATAGAAAGAGTTGCAAATTTTCAATAGCGACATAACTGCCGCCTACTGGTTTTACGTGTGTAGTTCAGTTGCGCCGTTCTAGAACATAAAAATATGACGATAGTACGACTGTTTTATGTAAAATAGTCAATTTTCAAATTTTTGGAGTTGTGCCGGTATTCTTCCAAGATAGCGATTTATCGTTTTACATTTGGATTACAACTAACTTATTGATTTTAATTATTTTATAAAGAAAAAAATGCTTATTTAACATTATGTTGCCTATGTAGGTGCAACGCGCTATTGGTGTCATTATAGCGGACGCAATATGATGTCCTTGTTTTTATACGGCGCGTGTTAACTGTGGGGTCTGTTAACTTATACTCGACATAAACAGTTACAGGGTTAAATACGCGTATTAAACTTATTTAATATTTTCTATTTTGGTCTTTTTCAGATTGTCTTCGAATATTTAATGAAGGGCGGCGTTTAATCCTAAACACAGGTAATGATTTTTGCAAAATTATATTATAGATACATATTATTGTCAACAAAATGTAAATATGTCAACCACGAACTAAGATATATGTAATTTACATCTAAACATTTGGTCATTTCTTTCTTATACCCACAAAACCAAATTACGTACAAAATTTCATACAATACAATATTATATTTGTTTAATAAAATGTAAGTCCAACAAGTTGTTGAAAAGATAAAGACATTCGTAAATCCCTATGATAATGTATAATTCAAAACGTAGACACCTACTTCAAAATGACAAAATAACAAATGATATCTTAAATATTATTATTTTATATGACAAATTTTTTCACTCGGCAAATCCGAAAGGATTCAACAAACTATTATAATGACTTTATTTTTTTAAATAGGTAATCCTCCATAACAGGGTGGTTTACTTCTGTGCGTATTATCATCACATAATGTACTTTCCAGGTTTCAGTAACTGTTATGATTCGTAAAATTCAACAAGTTTTTCGTGTTTGAATTTTATTTTACCAGTCTACCTTTGATGTTACCCCGTCGGTAAAAAACGTAAAAAAGTTTTCTTTAGCTGGATCATATTTTTGTGACACAATGAAATCGCGTAGCATTTTTTATACAAATACAATTCGGCACAAAAAAAGAATTACGTTTAACGCCTTAAGTATATTTCAAGAGATTAACAGTGTTTCATTGTTGAAAAGTTGGTTTAAAAACTAGAAACGAACAACAGCAAATATTTTGGGGACATTTGTGTTTCTTTAATGTTTTGTCACGTTAGAATTTGAATCTAACCATAATTCGTTTCCTCCAGTTAAAGAGCGTTGATACCCACAACTTAAAACTTACCTGCTGATGTTTTTTACAGTTTCTAAATAATAATATTTACACGCAATTCGTTTAGTTAAAAGCAAACAAATATGCGGAGTATGAACTGAAAATAGTATTAAATCTATGTTAAAGCATATTAAGTTTCTCGTAAAAACCTGACATAACATTTTTGGAAATTGAAAACATATCACACGCACGTATTACGCTGTAATTGAATAGACAGTTCTGCCACCTTGAGAACAACAATAACACGAGTTTCACACGCACATTGGGTAAAAGTTAAGTATAAAATATTTTTAAGTTTGTTATTGTAGAAGTAGAGATTTAATTTAGATCATTCTAACACCCTTTTCACTGCCATGTTACATTTAATCATCCTTGGCTGAGTTCTAGGTACAAAACAAATTATATTAGATGAAGAAGGGTGATAAGTACACAATCAGTTGCCAAATAATTGTTGTTCCTATAAACCTGCGACACACCACACATACAGGTTCCTTCTTTTTTTAATAATTTAATAGTTTAATAGTTCACTCCAGCTGTTGCTAGTTTTTATGTTGTACACCATTACTTAAAGTATAGGGTTTTCCAATAGGAATGAAATGATTTTTAAGTGACGTTTTGGCCATTTGTAATATGTCATGATTTGTCATTTTTTGTTTCATTGTATTCAGTTATGTTTACAATTTCATCATGGTGAGATATACGCAAGGACAACGTTTACAAATTATTCAGTTTTATTATCAAAATAATCGTTCTCCAATTCCAACTTTTCATGCACTTTTGCCATTTTATAGTCGTAATAATCGTCCAAGTGTGCTCGCTATTCGTCGAATTGTTGAAAATTTTAAGCGTACATTTTCTTGACATAATGTTGAAGTGCCAATAAGACAAAGATTCGCTCGAAGTAATGCAAATATTGCTGCCGTTCAGGCAAGTGTTGCTGAAGACCGCAATTTGTCGATTCCAAGACGTTCTCAAGAATTGGGACTGTCTCAAACCACAACCTGGCGGATTTTGAGAAAGGATTTGGGTTTGCATCCACATAAAATTGTTCTCACTCAAGAACTGAAGCCATTGGACCACCGTAAACGTCGTGAATTTGCTGATTTTGCCTTGGAACAATTTGAAAACGATAACGATTTTTTTTAAGAAAATCAACTTCTCAGATGAGGCTTACTTTCATCTGAGTGGTGCGGTAAATAAACAAAACTTTCGATTCTGGTGCGAGGAAAATCCACAAATTATTCATGAAAAACCATTACATTCACCTAAATTGACAGTTTGGCGTGGTTTTTGGTCTGGTGGAATGATCGGCCCGTATTTTTTCGAAATGAAGCTGGTAATACCGTTACTGTCAATGGAGATCGATATAGATCGATGAAATCCAACTTTTTATGGCCGAACTTGGAAGAAGTTGATCTTGACAACATTTGGTTCCAACAAGACGGAGCTACGTGCCACACAGCAAGTACAACAATTGAATTATTGAAAGAAAAGTTTGGAAATTCGATTATTTCAAGAAATTGTGATATTGAATGGCCTCCAAGAAGTTGTGATTTAACACCAATACACTATTTCTTGTGGGGTTATTTGAAGTCATTGGTCGATAGCTCTCTTCAAGCTTCACAAGTCAATATTGAACGTGCTATTCATGAGATACGACTTGATTTAGTGGAAAAAGTGCTCGAAAATTGGGTTCATCGAGTTCGTTCCTGCAGAAGAAGTTGTGGAGGCCATTTGAATGACGTTTTATCCAGAACTCAATTGTATCGATTGTACTTCACATTAAAAAAAACATTTCAATTTCCTTAACTCTTATTGGAAAACCCTATACCTTGTAATATATATCACTTGGCGATTTTTAGCTTTTAAGAGAATTGTAACACTAAACGTAAAAATATTTAGGTAGTCCGAAATGAAAATTAATATTTAGCCAAGTCCCTGCTCTATAACAAGTATGTGCATTAGCAATATTGTGTAAAAATGGGTAAATTTTAAAATTAACACAGTTGGTTTTATTCCAATTTCAATTAAAATATTTTAATGTTGCCAGAACTTCCACATTTTTTTAAAATTTACATAAAAATTAATTATCATATAATACTGCGTGTTTGGTTTTCTAATTGTTAAGCTTTGAGTAATTAAAAGTTTCTAAAATAAAACCCTGATAATCTCTATTAAAACTAAAAATGACTATAAGTTTTAATTGAGTTTTGGTTTATTAGTACTAGATATAATTCCGAAATATTTCATTACTTTACTCAGATACAATTTTTGAGTCAAATGTGGGTCTTTTTGACTCCTCAAAATTACTAGCAACGCCCAGATTGCCATAAGCAGGAACCTGAAAATAAAATAATTTAAAACTCCAATGTGGTCTCTTATACAAAATTTTTATATAAAATTCTTATATAAAATTATTTTGAATTTCTGATATTTTGCATGAAATCTCTCGATGTCACTGTAGGTGCAATCAACAGCCGCTGAAATCAGTAATTTATTGTCAGTTTATCGTGAACAATTTATCGTGGAAGAATTTATCGTGGAACAATTTATCGTAGAACAATTTGTCGTATAACAGTTTATCGTGAGGACAGTTTATCGTATTTCACAATAATATCTTGGATTTGAAGTATCTTAAAACATAAATTTTTTCCATAATGTATTTCGTATAAGAATTCGGTCATTTCTAACTATCGTGATGAAACTTGGTATGTTGGATGGAAGTGGGATTCTTAAATGATTTTGCTTAGAAGTTCTGGAATATGACCATCTGGGACAGAACTCGTTAATTCCTTAACTAATTATGATGAGATTGATTATGTTATATGGAATTGGGATTCTTAAATATTTTTGGAAGATGTTGTGGAATATGACCACATGGTAAGAAGCTTGACCATTTATTAACCGATTATGATGGTATTGGGTATGTTGGATGGAAATGTGATCAAATGATTTTTGGAAGGATTTCTGGAATATGGCTACTTGAGACGGAACTCGGTAATTTCTTAACCAATATTCATAATACTTTGTACATTGGATGGAAATGGGATTCTTAAATGATTTTTGGAAGAAGTTCCTCAATCTGGGATATACTGGTGATAGATTTAAGGTATCCAGTCTTACCAGAAACTTGGTTACATCATGAGCCCAAGATAGATGCCAGCTTACGTCGCTCCTAACCTAGAGAACAGAAGCAGAATTTTGCTTAAATCGTTTTCAATAGACCATCTTATTCATTTAGAGTTACTTTGCGAGCGTATTAATCAAGGAGTATTTGCTCTCATATCACGTTCAAATATAATTTAAATAGATTGACGATATAGAACTGAAATTCTAACAATTTCACAAAAACAAAAAATTTGTAAAATGCAAATGCGATCGAATAAAAAGTTTTGTTTTCCTTTAACAGAATACTGAAAAGTTAAGTGATATATGAATTAAAGATGGATATTCTAAAATGAAACAATCGAAACGGAAAGCTTCCACCTACATATTGAACAAGTGTTTCAATAAAAACTTGATATTTTGCCACTACAAGAAAAATTGGCAATAAATTCATCGATTAAACGGAGACACCGGAAACACACGGAACGCACTTTGTGGAAGCAATAACGAACAAGCTCGAATTTGGAGTTGAATTACTCATCACTAATCATCAATTCGTAATTAACTTAATACCTATTAGCCACCATATGTTTGTATTCTGGTTTCTTTGGCGTTACGTTAACAAGTCGTTTGTCAATATGCAAGCCCCAATTGAAGATAACTCGATTATATCAAACATACTCTCTACAAACAACATCATGGAATCGCGAACAAAACACTACAGTACAGCGTCAAAATATTACTGGGTGATTTAAATGATTAAAACAGAGGCGCTCACGAAGTATATAGCGGCATCATCAGTTCGAACTCCATTCGTTCTGTTGTTAAACAAGACAGGGACATAAACCATTCTTCTAGTTATGTTCAACAATCCGTTGCTTGCAGACATGTATTTCCTATATAAACGCATTCACCGGCTGTGCCAACTAGTTGCAAAAAGCGTTTTTCATCTACATATATACAACATACAACAACCCTTTCAACTTCATGTACGTTCAAACTGTACGTTAGAATATTGAAGCACTTCATAATCAAGTTAACTGCGAATATTTCAATAATACTAATTCAGCCATTTCTTGATTTCGTCGGGGATCAGTGGTATGGTGGCCATATTTCAGAACTTCTTCGAAAAATCATTCAAGAATCCCATTTACATCCAGCATACCCAATATTAACGCAATCGGTTCAGAAATGGCCAAGTTCCTTCCCAAGTGGTCATATTCCAGAATGTCTTCCAAAAATCATTTAAGAATTCCATTTAAATCCAATATACTCAATCCCATCATAATTGGTTAAGGAATTATTGAGTTCCGCCGCAGGTGGTCATATTCCAGACTAAAAATCATTTAAAAATCCTATTTCCATTTATCATTTCAAGTTTCATCATAATCGGTTAAGAAATTAACGAGTTCCGCCCCAGATGGCTATATACCAGGATTTCTTCCAAAAATCATTTAAGAATCCCATTTCCATCCAATATACTCAATCCCATCATAATTGGTTAATAAGTTAACGAGTTCCGTCCCAGGCGACCATATTCCAGAACTTCTTCCAAAAATCATTTAAGAATTACATTTCCATCGAACATACCCAATCCCATATTAATCGGCTAAGAAATTACCGAGTTCCGTCCCAGATAGCCACGTTCAAGAAATTCGCCCAAAAACTGTGTTAGAACCCCATTTCCATTCAAAATACAAAATCCAATCAATATCGTGTGGCCTTATTTTAGAGCTTCTTCCAAAAATCATTTTAGAATCAGTGTATCGATTTTGTCCCAAATGTGTGAAACGAAATGAGTGTAACCGGAAAGATATAGTAGTAGTATTTATGTTTATGTTGGTTAGTGACGCGCGTATAATTGGTTTGCTTTACTATACACATGCAAACCACGTGGCATTGTTTATTTGTTTATTCTATTAACCCTTTCTATTAAGATTTTGGATTCCTATATTGAGGAGCGCGATTGCGCTCTTTGGCACTCAAAGGGTTAACCATTGTAAACGCCATATTATTGTGTTGTTTGAAAAAATTAAGAAAAATTTATCATTTTGGAACAATATGATTGGTCGATAAAATTCTTTAAACGAATGAAAAGACAAATTAACGCAACACTGAATCCGCCTTTACAAGATAGTGTTACTTTTTAAATATTTATGTATTTTCGATTTTTTTTTAATAATTAATATTTTATTTTTAAAATTTATTAAATTTAAATTAAATTTGTTTATAAAATTTTAACATATAACATATAAACATATAAAATTAATTTATTATAGAAAAATATTAAATATAAAATACATTAGCATGTTAAATAATGACACTCCACAGCTCGTGAGCAGACGTAATGTGTTGAGAAAAGGAAAAAAGCACCATAACAATTAAACCGATTCACCCGGATCGCGTTATTTTGGTACTGTCCATCATAAAAATGACACAAATACGAACAAAAGAAAAATACAAATACAAAGAGATAATTGTGTATTATACAGTGTATACGTATTCGATATTTTTTGCTTCACACATTTTAAATGAGTAACTCACGGGACAAAATCGATATACAGAATTCCTTTTCTGATTAATAAAGGCCAATTTTGTTATACGGTCAATTTTACAAACTACGATAAACTGGCATACGATAAATTGTCCACACGATAAATTGTGTCCATGGTAAATTGAGTCCAAGGTAAACTGTTCTACGGTAAAATGTTCACGTTAAATTGAAACACTATAAATTGTTTACGATAAAACGACCGTCACCCGAATTCAGTAATGGAAGCATCACAATCCCATTATTCAGAAAAGTAACCACATATTGATATTTTTGGGAAGATATTTGCCTTCAACGTAAATGTCTACCAACAGGCGGGCTTTGGAATATTATAGAACATTCTGTAATGATTATTTGAAATCGTGTTAGTGGGGATAGGTTCATTACTTTTGGCACTTTTTCGTTAGTCCTAATTTTTATTACAATGCATTTGGATAAACAATATTTTAGTTTTTCCATTTAGTGAGAAAATGAACAAACGGTTTGGCGTTCCCACTCTGGTTTCGCGTTTTCACTCACATTTATGTGAAAAGTGGGAATCGATGGGAATCATAATTCACAATTCACAATCACAATTGTGTCAATAGATTTGTATTTCATAGGTGAACCGTGGTGTTGCGATAGAATTACGTTATTTATTTAATTGATGCCGCCACTCTTGGGAGCCAAGATTGCACGTTCGCAAGCCAATTATGATTGTTGATGTTGTTCAAACAATTACTTGCATTAAATCTCCTGCATTGACAGACCCGTCATGTGAACTCAAACACTTGTTTGTAGATAGTGTGACGACATGTAATGAAAATGTTTTCAAAGATGAAACGCTTTCAGGCAGGCAATGAGTTACGCAAAGTACGATCAAGCACTTCAAGTGCTTTCAATGTGCTATAATAATTTTGTATGTTTTTAATACTGTGGCGATCCCTAAATTTCGAGCTTTGTGGCAAGAAAAATTAACTACTTAATTCAAATTCATTGGTAGTTTAGTGTTGAATCGAGTAAAGATGCAACAGCGAGTCCGATTTCGTTCTGCTGTCTAATTTCCTAAAGGATCAAATTAGGAAGAATAATTTTTCCCGTACCTCCGGAAAATATTTCCTCCTTGACCGTTTGCCTGTCTTTGATCATCCACTCTCAGATCAATATCACGAAAAATATTTTCATGGTGCCGGTAATCCAAGTTGAGGCTTTTTTGTGCTTTTCGCAAAGACTTTTAGGATCGGAAATTGTGCAAGTCGTGGACGACACGTAAGAGATACTTATGTTCCGTTCCAGGTGTTGATCATTTTTGAGTAAGCTCAGTTTGAGAAATTTCAGCCTATAGGACAGACATATTTTGTCATCGATAGTTCTCAGTGTTAGGAACATTAGGAGGAACATTATAAATTTGACACAATGCACCAGAACCCCGTATTCCAGCACATTCTGGAATAATTGTTTCTTGATTTCTTCTAGAAAACTACTTTCTTGATGTATTCCAAATGTAGTACGAGTATCTTGAAACTTCATAATCTAGCAACATTTTACGAATAAATCTGTTTTACGCAATCAAACAGAGCAGCGGTTACGCTCGTGAATATTAAAACTCAGAACTCGGCAAACAGCTTTATTAGTGCTGACGTAACGTCCTATTTGGAATAGCGTGATGTGTGATAAGCACCGTCTTGTTGGAATCACATGTGCTATAGGTCTAATTGATCCGATTCGGGCACAAGAACAAACTTGACAACATGTGCACCGATAGCGGTTACCTGTAACTGTTACAACATTGCCTCTAGCATCCTCAAAGATAATGCCGCCCGCCCAAATGGCACACCATACAATTACTCTACGAGGGTGCAATGATCTTTGGTGTATCAATTGAAGTTTTTCAGCGCCCCAATAACGGCTATTATGTTTATTAACAAAGCCAGCCAAGTCGAGATATATGCTCCCTTGTTCACAACGATTATTTGGCAAACATGTTTTTTGGCCAAAAATAAAATAATTTAATAATTTCAACACATTGTTGCGTCAGAGGTATCATAATAAATTGTTATCGACCACTTTCTACGACTATCAAATGCGTACTGACAAATGTCATCCAAAACAAAATGGCGATCAAACAAAATCGACCTGGAACATAAAAAAGCACCCTAAATAGAGTACTATACTACACTTTTATTCCCAATGATACAATCTACAATTTTTTTTTTCGAGCCGATTTGTTTTACGATGCGATACTCTGTCGTAAGCGAAATAAACATATTTCAGGGGTGACATGTCGTAACATCACTTCGATTCGCTTCATTAGTGATCATCGAAGCGAAAAATTGGATTTTCGCCATGTTATAACTTTTATGTTCGATAGTCGATATTACAATATGGCAACCCTTTTTTTGACAGTTTTGGTATTAGTTTAGTTGTCAAAATATTTTTTACTATAATAGTGTTGACTGCAAAATTTAATATTTTAAGTTAAAATAAACATTTAGTCATTAAATTTCTTGATGAGGCTGGGAAAACATTAAATAAACAGCGTTCCTTTGAGAAAACATCCCATCCTGGAATTATTGGTTGCATTGATTATACCCATATTGACCTAATCGCCCCAAAAGAAAATGAACACATTTTTGTTGACAGAAGGGGAAATCATTGCCTGTAACTACGACTTTCTGATTTTATAAGTGTGTGCTAAATACACAAGATCCGCTCACGACTCCAGCATTTGGGCACTTTCGAGGGATCGAAAAATGCTAGAGAATGCATTTCTAATTGATGAGCGCAATACATGGCTTCTAGGGGACGCTGGTTATACACTAGAGCCATGGTTTATTAATTTACTGCATGGTGATATAAAATAAAACTAATTTAACCGAAATATAACGAATCATAAATAATTTCAGTACGAAACTATACATTTAATTATGCGTATTTTGCCTCCTTTAGAACTAAAAGTCTTTCCTCCATCTTTAGCCTTGTTTCAGCAGTCTCTTTGAGCTGGGCGAATTGGGCTATATTGGCCTTCCTTTGTGCTTTCAATTCTTCTAAAATTTGGTGTTGGGTTGTTTCCCGTCGTTTCGGTACTCGTGCTCGTGCTGCCACCCTGTACCTAAGGTCTGAACTTCTACAGCAGTCTCCGTGTCATCGATTATTCAAGCAATTTCGATCCTTATTTCGGCATCTTTTCTGTGGCCAAATACGTTTCCACACGCTCTTCAAACTGGTTCAAAGTGACAGTTCTTTATTTCACTCCTGTCCTGCTAATATCAATCGCTTCTTTCCGAATCTCTTTTTTAATTGTTTTTGTTAAGTCAGCCTAAACCAAACATCAAACATATAGGTAAGTATTATTGTGTTATTTAAATAAAATGTTTATTCCGTACTTTTTTCCATCCGTCTTCATCTCTAATTGGTATTAGAAATGTTCGATGTTGCAACATGTCGGCCCAGGTGAATATAGTAGTGGTTAGAATATTGCAAACCAATATTTTAATCGTTCATATAGCAAACATAACATCTCGTAAACTCATCGCTAACTCATTTTTCTTCATTCTGTACGTGTAAACAGAGCAGATGTATCAACAGATGTGCTTATGCACGCAAGCCGGAAGCAACACGACGAGCATTAAAAAACGAAAACCTAAGCAACGCGACGAATACAAAACCAAAGCAAAACGAACAATTTTATTTGAAAAGAATTAATTTTATTATTCAACCAGTTCGTCCATACGACTACCAGCCGCGCTAGCAACAAGCAGCACATCTATCACCGCACATCACGATGCCACACTACTCCGCCATTGTGTACGGTGGAATTAATTTATTAAAAATAAAAATTATAAAATAAATATTTAAATAAAATAACTTATAAATTAAATTAAATATAATAAACATTTTAATGTTTAAATACACTTTAAATACAACTTAAATACAACTGATGATATAGGACAGAGACAGCCAATTATTTCTAATATACATTCCCTCTTACTATTTTTCGATTCTATAGTGCTGTAATATATAACTTTAACGATACTGATGATGTTTTAAGTTAACAGGATTAATCCTTCAAACTTTATTTTCCCTTTCCAAACGTTAGACAAATTTAAGTTTTATTTTATTTTTAACTTTAATTGAATTTTACAATAATGTTACAAATATCAAAATGATTGATGGCCTTACTTTTCAAGATATAGTAAACATATTAAAATCGCCCGACATAATATTCGGTCTGTGTGCGACATGCTCGCTGAAAATATTCTGCTTATAATTTTTTAAGACGAGTATATGGAGATTCTAACCTTCATAAAAATGTGTCGAACAAATGATGTTAGAAAATATAACATACTCATAAATAGTTTCGACACCGCATCATTAAAATATTTCACAACCGACAGAATATGTTGATAACAGCTACATATGAAACATCATTAACCTGTTTGTAGACCTAGAAATTTATTAAAAATGTTAGTGAGTTAGTATGAAATATTTCTGAAAAAAATTTAACAAGTGAAAATTGTTTAGTTGAGTATACACAACAATCTACATTGGCCACATTTTACTGAGAATTAAAATATTAGCGGTCGGTTTTCGAAGAAAATTTTTCATCATAGTTGGCTGCTTTATCAGTAGTAATTATGATTCAAATTCGATTTTTATAAACCTTCAATTTTTTTGATTTACAAAAGAAAAATTTTATTAAATTAATAATTTTATTATTAATTATTTATCGAATTTTATTACGTCTGATAAATACGCCAACTATGTTGAACAATTTTCTTTTTCGTAAAATACAAACACTGCTTATTCGAAAACCAATATTTTATAATACAAAACAAAATACGCCGATTGTTTTAATTGCTGAATTTATGTGAAATGATGACTTGCGAAATTGTTTTGGGTGGTTAGTCATTCATTATTTCAGTTGTCCATTTCACGCTTATTCAATTTTATGTTTATAATTTCATAGTTGACGACAAATTGTTTGCTACCATCTGGTCCACAATTATTGAATTACTTGACAGCGGCTAATAGTTTTAATTTTTGATTATTTATTAAAAAGAAAAATTAACTAAATTTCCTTAACTATTCATAATAAATATAATAATGGAGGGCATTGATGTAGTTTTGCGTACGTCCGACATGATTGTTGCTAGTGGATTTTAATTTGGTATACTTGGTACCACAACCAATTAAAAGCTACAAATCTAAGGCAAAAAAGACGATTTGCTGATGTTGAATTATTCAAAAAATTTTATCGCATGACGCCGACACTATTTGACGAGTTGCTCCAATTAACAAGTCCCAAAATTAGTAAATTCGAAGATTTTACAAAGAACCCAATAACTTCCGCAGAAAGACTCTTCTTAACATTACTTCACCTTTCATCTGGTCTGGTTCAGCTTAAACTTCACAAAGCAACACTAAAGAGCTAACTAGATTTCAAATCAAAAGTTGTGATCCAAAAAAAAATTTGGATCAAATTTTCCATATAAATTTTGAACTGTTCCGGAACAATGGGCGCCATGAAATACAGCTAATATAAAAGAATAATAAATATACTACGATAGTTTGTTATATTTTGCTTTAGCTACCTGGCAAGCGTAGACAGTATGATGTCAATTGGTCCATAAGTGTTACGATCCTCTACACGCGACACAACAACAAAGTAACATGGAATGCAGAACTGCTTTTCTGTGATACACAAACGACAATCTGGCATAAATGCATTTATGTATATCGCATGTCAACGTTTTAGAATTAAGTAGAATTGTAAATTATAATTATAAATTAGTATTAAGTTATCTTTCGGATTTAAATAAAAATAAATTAAATAAAGTTTGTGATAAAGTTAAATTAAAATTGTTTTTTTTATAATAAATCCAAACCGTGAAAAATAAGTGACGCAGTTGGGAGCGGATGTTTTTTAGCATCCAATAAACCTACTAAATAAATAAATAAAATAAATAATTATATAATTTGCAAGTGCAACTAAGAGTGTGTTTCAATTTATTAAAAAGTTAAAAATTGAGTTGAAACGCACTAACTATATTCGGAGTAATAAGTGGTCGTGTCAAAGGTTTATTGGCACTAAGTGAATTTAAACATATACAAAAATAAAAATCAAGTGAAATAATAAATAAATCAATAATATTTATTTTCCAGAACATAATAAACAAATAACATAAAAATACGACCAGGCGTATGTACCTCTACAGTGAAAAAAAAACAAGAGCTGAAGACAATTTCGCAGGTATATTGAAATTGAAGGATGCACAAGATGAACGCAGTGCAACAATAGCAGTCAAATAACTTAATATCTCACGGAAATTCTACGGTTTATAGAACTCCAAAATAAAAATAAAAAATAAATATTCTACATAAAAAGGAAACTTTTCTTCCCAATAAATAATTTATGAAATTAAAATATATTCTTCAAAGTTTCACGATAACCAGTAAATCGAAAATTTTATGACTCAAAAGGGTAAATTAATCAAATTAAAAACGGACGAAGAACCCTCAGAATCGGGACACAGAATTTTTAAAAACCAAATTTTTTCAATAGAAATAAAAAACTTCACAGAAAATTTTAACTCAATATTTAAACTCACGGAAAACCTTAATTCCAATAAAGATACCGATAAAATGTCAGTAAACGGCGACTGCAATGTTAACTGTGCAAGTGACTTATTCAATAGCCTCCAAATACCGGACGCGATAAAATATTTGCCTAAGTACGAAGGTAGAAGGCACACGCTTCTCGAATTTATCGAAAACGTGGAGGAAATCCTAAGTCTGTGCAACGCGATAGTTGGTCACCCTTGCTCTACGATATTCCTGAACAAAACCCTATTTCCGGAATAAAGTTACGGGCGATGCTAATGAAGTGCTGACCATGTACGACACTCCACTAGAGTGGGACGCTATAAAAGACAACCTCATTACGCACTATGCCGGCAAGCGTAATGAGACTAACCTGGTGAGGGACTTGTATAGTACCTCACAGGGTAGTGTCACATTGGAGAAGTACTTTGCGAAAATAGTTAATATCTAAAGTACAATTATAAATCACGTTAAGTTGAATGAAACAAACTTAACTGTGGTAAACACAAAACGTGATTTATACCAATACTTGTACCTCAACACATTCTTGGCGGGGCTTAGAGAGCCTATGGGGATCATGATTCGGGCTATGCAGCCCACATCTCTCACCGAGGCAGTTTCAAATTGCCTCAAAGAGCAAAACATGTCCTACATGAAAAAAGGGGCAAACATCAACATTATACCTGTTCCACAAAGAACAGCGCGGCCTAAAATCCTTCACGGATTCCCTTCACGGAACAATTACCCTAGCGGCCCACCAATATTGGCACAAAGGGCTGGTCCTAGATATGGTTTTCATCAAACACTCCAGTAATCAACCATATAGACCGTTCACCTTGAACGGAAGTGGTCAAAACAACAACTATAAACCTCCAATGGTTCCTCCAAAAGGAACAAGACCGATGGACACCACATCCAACAAAAATCGGTACAGACAATATTCGAATATGAACCCCAATACTACCCTGACCTCGACGAAGGGGAAGTGGATGATGAAAATTTTCATCCAGAAGCCTCCCCATAAGAATCGGATACGTGGCAATAAACATCACTCGTATTCCCTTCCATTCATATTCACTTAAATAAAACTAAAATCCTTAAAATCTTGATAGACGTGAAAACTATGTTTAACGATCACCAAATAGACTAGAAAGTCATGGTCCCCGGACTCAAGGAATTTAAAACAAAGGAACCTTTGGAATTCCTTCTTTCTTCATAAATATTTTGATGGTCTAATTGGTTTTGAGACGATGCAACAACTAGGAGTAACTTTAGACTTTACCTAATCGATTCTCAAAACCGACAAGGTCGAGATCCCACTTCTATTCAAACCAAATTGTTCATCTAAGCCCTATATTATATTTCCAAGAAGTAAGCTCATCGCTGAACTTCCGGTAGATATAGAAAACGGCAATATCTATGTAATGCAAACTACAATTAATGGTAACCTAATTATTCCCGAAGGAATATACCATAGTAAAAATTGGTACGCACCTCTGGAAATCGTTAATTACAGCAATAAACAGCACACCTTCGTGACCGAACAACCGATCAAAGTTGATTCTCACCACTGCAATGTGCAAGAATTCAGTGAACAACAACACGAAGATATCTTATGCAAATCTTATCAGAATTGAACATCTCAATTCTGAAGAAAAAGCAGCCATTATTAAACTTTGCCACCAATACGAGGATCTATTTCTTAAAACGGAGCAAAGATTATCATTCACTAACGATGTGAAACACGAAATAAATTTAAAAGACGATAAACCTATTTTCACCAAAAGCTACAGTTACCCTTTCATCCATAGAGAAGAGGTAAAGAAGCAAAATGCTCCAGGATGAAATCATCCATCCCAGCTCACTCCTTGGTCATAACTCATCCATCCAGTTTGTGCCGAAAAAGGCCGATGCGAGCGGTAAATTCAAGTGGTGATTGGTAATAGACTATCGCAAGCTAAACGAGAAGACAATCGACGATCGGTACCCTTTACCAAACATCATCGATATTCTCGATAAACTAGGCAAACGTATGTATTTCTCTACCTCGGACCTCGCATTTGGATTTCACCAGATAGAGGTAAAGAAACAAGATATTCCTGAAGAATGCCCCTTCAACTTTTCAAAGGGGCATGCATAATGTGTTCCGAGGGATACCCAAGGTAAATCTTGTTTGTGCTACATGGACGATATTATCGTCTTTTCCACTTCACTCCCGGAGCACATGGAAAACCTAAGAAACGTCTTTATTAAATTAAGAAAAGCGAACTTAAAGGTACAAATGGATAAGCCGGAATTTCTCCATAGAGAAATTGCCTTCCTAGGCCATGAGTGACGAGGTCAAACCAAACCCCGACAAAATAAAAGCGATTAAAGACTTTCCAATTCCCAAAACAGAGAAAGCGGTTAAAATCTTTTTAGGCCTATTGGGATATTACCGCAAATCCATCAGAAACTTCTCCGAAATTACCAAGCCCTCAACGGAATGCTTGAGAAAAGACAAAAAGATCACGGTCAAGGACCTATAGGTAAAGATAAACCTATATGCTACGCATCCAGGACCTTAACGGTCACGGAGCAAAACTACTCTACTATATAGAAAGAGCTTCTAGCCATCGTCTGGGCAACTAAGTACTTTCGACCGCACTTATTTGGCCAAAAGTTTAAGATCGTCATCGACCATAAGCCTCTGACATGGCTTTTCATCCTCAAGGAACCCAACTCGAAGTTGGTTCGTTGGAGATTGAAATTGGAGAAATACGATTACGAAATCGTATAGAAAAAAGGCATAAAAAACACCAACACGGATGCACTCTCACGAATACACCCTGAACTTAACGTTATCAATAACTTGAACACTTCCGAAACCTCAGATTCCTCTACAGGTACCCAAATCTCAAACAATGACGAACAAACTATTGTTCAACTACTAATACGCCTATGAATCATTTTAGTTCCCAATTAATCATAACTGTTGATCCCGAAATGCAAGGGGTAAATGTTCAACATAAACATTCATTTGGCAAACATAGAGTGATAATATAAATGCCGAGCAAATAGCTACGGAAGCTTACCGAGAGAAATTCGGTAATTCTCACACACCATATCTGGTAAGAACACACACTCTTTTAACAGATGTGTTCAATCCTGAGGACCAACAATCTATAATAAGGAAAAGGCATGAGGAAAATCATCACCGTGGAATAGTCGAAAACCACGAGTTCATTAAAAGAACTTACTATTTCCCGAATATAAAGGATATTATCACAAATCACATCAACACCTGCTCGGTATGCCTTCAGACCAAATAGGACAGACACCCACTGAAAGTAGAGTATTAGATCACAGTTGTACCGAACGACCCATGGAAATCCTCCATATAGATTTCTGTTTCTTCCAAAATCATGCATTTCTCTCACTCCTCCACAAATTTACAAAATTCGCTGGAGCCTTCTACATGAAGACACGCACTAGCGATGAAATTCAAAGAAAACTTGAGCGACTCTACAGCATACACGGTAAACCAGTAAAAATCATTACCGACAATAAAGGAAATATGAACACACCTTCGTTCAGAGCCTTCTTAGAAGAACATAATATTGAACTACACCACACACCATCATATTCGTCAACAGGGAACTCTCCTGTTGAAAGATTGCACTCAACTCTTTAAGAGCTTGTCAAAATTGCACATTTAAATTCCCCTCAATTAGGTATCAAAGAGTTAATGAATCGTGCTATTTTCTCCTACAACAACTCCATCCATTCAACAACAAAATTTACACCGTTCGGATTATTGAGTGGACACTATACTATTTTAGGGAAACCTATCAATCCTACACCCCCAAATGCAAAATAATACCTTCTTAATCATACCTTAGCATACGAGGAGCTATGCAGGCGTATACATGAGGAAACTCATGCAAAAAAGGTTAAGTAAATCAATAAACTCACTACACGTTCGAAATAAAAAACGCTCACAGGTCAAACCCGGATATGTCATTAAGAAAATTCTTAAAGATAACAAAGTCACTATCTTAACTAAAGACGGCAAATACCACAAGAAACTGATAAAGGATCAATTTCAGGTGCACGCTCGTCACGAGCCAGACGCTGAAAGTGACCGACCTGAACAAAAATAAGGGCTTGATACCGGTCAAGATGGGTCAGGCCAGAATAATCAATAGTTATAAAAGGATCGAAATTATCAACCCAAACAATATTTATGATTTATCGACATTACAGGGATATTGCAATCAGTCTAGAATTATTCTCAGTGTTGTGAATACAACATGTATATACATCATCAGACTGCTGCACATTCAGATACCATATACCATCGGATCTAATTTAATTTTAATTGTAATATAAATACATTTTGCATTTACATACTTTTGTATTTTTTTATGTAAACTGCTTAGGCAGCAGTAAATTTTATATAAAAAGAGCTGTAATGTAATAAAAATGCTAGAATAAAGTAAAAATTCAACTTAAACACTTGTTCTCATTAATAGGCCCCACCAGTGGTAACCTATTAATAAGTATTATATTAGACGACACCAGACATAGCTCATGCGAATATAACCGCAAGCTTCTATGAAACAATATTAAGTTACTATCAATACATTGTACAACCATGCAACGAATTGAACACGAATTACTGCACTAAACAATCACTACAAACAGCTCAATGTAATCACACTGTCTACGAATTGGAAGTTGAAGTCTCAGAAATCATCACTGGGAAATTGTATGTAGCCACACCAACAGAAGTAGAATTCACATCTACCTGTCAACAATCTACGAAGTCCATCAAGGGCCAAGCGTTAATTCAATTCGACAAGTGCGATGTTAACATCTCGGGCATTACCTACATCAGTACCAAACACGTCTACCGGGAAGACCAGGTCTTCATTATACCATATCACGACGTGGCAAGTCAAAACGTTATTCAGTCATTGTCGTTGTCACAAATGACTAATTGGACCCTACAACATAGAGAACACATCACGCTATTACAAGAACGGGCGTTATCTCTCAGCATACAGGGATACAGCATTACAAGCATAATTACAATCTCTATCATTGGAATCATCATGTATTGTATCTGGTAAAGATGTTACAACTTGCTATGCAAAGATGCTGAACTACTTTTCTATGATACACAAACGACGCGCGGAGTAACACCATACAAACAACGTGCAACGAAATCGCTGAATATACATAAATGCAACCTTGCGAATTACAATCTGGCATAAATACATTTATGTATATCGCATGTCAACGTTTTAGAATTAAGTATAATTGTAAATTAGTATTAACTTATCTTCCGTTCTAGAAACATTAAAATCTTAAATAAATAAAATTAAATCAAACTGTTTAAATAAAAATAAATTAAATAAAGTTTGTGATAAAGTTAAATTAAAATTGTTTTTTATAAAAAGTTCAGACCGTGAAACATAAGTCACGGCTACCGCATAGACGTATCAACAACGTCTATGATTATTAGAGAAACAACTGCCGCTATATGGGAGGCTCTAAAACCAATGGTATTTCCAAATTTTTCAAACCGGTAAATATTGCTGCGGAATTCTATTCAAAGTGTAATTTCCCTAATTGTTTGAGCGCTATTGACGGCATGTATGTTCTTGTTCAGGTGAATCACAATGTTTCATTGAAAACTGTTTCACATAATATTATACGAGTTTACTAAAATTTTCAGGCATTTGCAAATTCTCACAGCTTAGTACTGATGGCAGTAACTTATGCTGATTATAAATTTATTGCTGCGGATATCGGTGCTTCGGGACGCAAAAATGACAGCGGCATTTTTAAACGTTCAGATATCGGGAACGGATTATTACTCAAAGTCCCTTCTTAAAAATGCCACAACCAGCTATGTTACCTGGTAGTACTATAACAGTGCCATATTGTTTCGTTTGCGATGAAGCCTTTCCATTGTTAACTAATATAATGCGCTCCTATACTGGGAGAAGATTTATTGTTTCGAGAGATTGAAATCATCGAGAATGCGTTCGGCATTTTAAGTTCTATCAGTGCATTTTCCGAAAGCCACTTATTGCAAGCAGACCTACAGTTGTAAATATAATAAAAACCACAGTTTGCTTGCATATTTGGTCGAGATCGAATTCAGGTAATTCCTTCAAGTATTTTAACAAAGAATTAGCGGTCCACTACAGTGAAAATAGTGAATTAATGTTGGGGGAATGGAGAGCAGTTCAAAATATAGAAGTTTTGCAGAATATTGGACGAATGGGATCTAATAATGCACGAAAGGATGCCGTTTTAATTAGGAACGCATTTACTAATTATTTCACAACATACGACATTTTGCCTTGGCAAAACGCGCGACTAGATGAATGTTAACCCTTTGGGACCGGACGTCAACAAATGATGTTTTCAGCTATCTTGCGCATGACTCTAGTAAAATTTAAGATAAAAAATAATTTTAAGTTCCTCTATTACTCTTTGAGAGAGTAATTTAATTTTTGGTTTTGGCGCAAAAAATACCCGGTATCAGACGCTTATAATGGCCGAGGACTCGGACTGCGGCGAAATCGACGAGGTTGAATGTGAACCCAACCAAATCAGCATGACGTCGAACTGGTACCAGTAATAGCTGGCCAATCTGATCTTGTAGACATTGTTATGCAAAACATTGTTTTAAACAAGGAAGCAGAAAACGTCCCTTTAAAAATTTACCCTTTAATTTTTAATATTCTGATTTGTCTTCGTTAGATTCTATTGAATCTCCAATCGAAATATTTTCGGCATATACCAATTAACATGTACGCCAAAATAGCTGCCTTTGCGACTAAGTATGCTAGTCAAAGCGTTTGCAGAAGAGAACTAATTTGCATTGCATCGAGAATCAAACGATTCCTACAAACTGGCAGGATAAATCCATAAAGGTATGGCCCCTAATTAATGTCATTAAGAAACGTTATCACGTAATGTCGATGGTCGAATCTCTTTCGATAGATAAGCAAATAATTCCTTTCAACGGATATTTGGGCATTAAACAATATTTAAAGGGAAAACCGAAGAGCTGGGGTATTAAAGTCTTTGTTCTGTGTGGAAAATCTGGCTACCCTTATGACTTTGTGCCTTACCAGGGAACAATCACAGAGATTAAACTCTTCGATAGATCTTGGTTAGGATTTGATACTGCTGTTATAACGCATTTGATACGAAGGATCAGTAAGCCTGGCCACTCTATATTCTTTGACAATTATTTCAGTTCCTACCAGCCTTTTGAAATTTTGTCCCAGAAAAAATTAAATGCAGCCTGAACTATTTGCGTTAATTGATTTAATAGTCCAACATTTAGTACAGATACCGAGATGAAACGAAATGGCTGTGGATCCCGACGACCGATTCGTAAATCCGAATTGTAAAGGATCGTCTAGAGTACTTTGTACTAAGTGCAAAGTTCATTTGCGGATTAGTTCTGAGAATAATTGCTTTCATGATTTTCAATCTAAATAAATTTGGATAAGATATTTTAAACGTTGACTGCATAACATGCAGTGATGAAATTAACAAAATAAGCATTAAATCTAATTAAATATTGAAACGTGTTAAATAAACTGTAATCTATAGCTATTGTTAGATATGCTTATAGATTACTATAAAACACTTATACTAGGTGCGCAAATAAATTTCCGGGAGTTTTTGCTAAATAAAAAATTTCAATAGGAATATAAATATGGTTTATTCAAAGTATTGTTCTTCGCTATCTACACATTTCTGCCATCTCTCAGGCAATACATGAATACCACGACGATAAAACGACGCGTCTTTGGACCGAAACCATTTCATCCAACAAATGTTGCACTTCTTCGAAACTGGCCAAGTGTAGCCCTGCCAAGCCATGCGCCATCGATCGGAACAAGTGATTATCAGAGCGGGCCAGGTCTAGCGAATAGCCGGGTGCAGTATCAGATGCCATCGCGGTGCAGTAGCAGATCCCAGCGTTTTGATGGTGTCCTAGACAATGGCAGTGCAATGCCATGGAACGTTGTCGTGCTGCAATATCACTCGTTCGAATCTCGTGTCCCATTATGGTCCCTTTTCGAACATTACATGGTTCAGATTGATGAGCTGTTATCGGTAGCGTTGCCCATTGATAGTTTCGCCCTGTTTCAACAACTCATAGTACTGGATTCCTCTCTGCTCCCACAAATCGCAAAGTATTATCTTTTTTCCGAAGTGATTTAGCCGTGCCGTCGATGTTGATGCTTCGCCAAAAGATTTATTTATCATTCTCCGTACCAATTCGATGCAGGAAGCTCTTTATTTCATGCCGTGAAAGCAACATTTCGTAAGTGGTTTTTCTATTTTCCATCTGTTTTGAATTTTTTCATAGGATGTAAACGTTTGGCATAGTAACCTTGGTGAGTCGTGTTTACGACTGCCTCCGCAAGTTGATCTTGAGTTTGCGTATCGTCTTCATCCAATAACGCTTGCAGCTCGGTATCTTCAAATATTTTTGTTCTTCCGGAGCCCTTCTTGTCCTCAATGTCGAAATCGCCACTTCTAAAGCGTTTAAACCAATCTTCATATGTAGATTTCTATGGTACATGTTCGCAAGTTCCATGGTGCAAGTTGAAGCAGAAAAGCAAAGCTTCCCGCCGTTGATGTTTGTTTGGCACAAAACTAGACATTTTCGTTCTTAGAAAAAATGTTTTTGCGTTGCGATATGTCCTGGTACTACAACTGGTTATCGTAAGCAACTGTCCACGTTGTGAACAAAACACAACTTCTCACATAAATGACAACTGGATGTGGTTTGTATGAAACCTGTAACGGAACTTTATTCCGTTACCACATCAAACACCCAATTCCACTTAATCTCTGATATCCAGGTATTTTCGCCATGACCTTGAAGATTTAATCTTCACAAAAATTCATTAAACGTATAGTCATGCGGAATTCCATAATTTTCTTATGTTTGTTGTTGCATCCGTATACATAAAATGGGTATATTTCTGGTTTATGCGATCGAATTGCGAACTACGTCACTCAATGTATATATAATGTAGTTATTATAAATACAAATGAGTAAACGTAAATGTTTGTTTTGCAATTTGATTGCATATGTTTTGTTTTGTGTTATGAAAAGCAAACGTTCTATCTAGAGGTAACTGAACGACCTATAGGTAGAAATCTAAAACGTTGCAATTTTCGTGGCACATGTAAATTCCCCAAGTGGTTATGTATTTTATAACAATGTTTAAATGGGCGGTATTTGTGCAAAATTTTGTTAATTTTGCAAAAATTAAATTAATTGATGGAGAGAGTAGTACATTTCTTGTACTAAAACTTCCCTTTCCCTTCTCAATCCATCAATTGATTTTTGCATAAATACCGTGCCAAAATTTTGGTTCGAGGAGTCGAGTTTTGGTAGGGAATTGGTTTACGCACTGAGCTTTAGCCGTGGTAAACCAATTGAAGCCCTAGCGGAGTTAAGTTTTGGAAAGAAGACACACAACTTAATTACTCACAGAGCTTAAGCCGGTAATTAAGTTGTAATACAGTGATTGTTTTGTTAATAAATAAATATTTTAATCGTTTTTTTATCGTCTTAAATCAATACTTTTTTTTTGTTGTTGTTCGAGAAGTGAGAAAGTTCCAGCTTATAATTGTCCTTTATTGGTAAGTGTGCCAGCATAAAAAAAATATATATATATTAACATAAAGGGCCCAATTGGTAAAAGGTCTACCAGCTGCTCCATTAGGGGCGGAAATCGCGCAAGTGCGTTAGCACGCGGGTTTCCTTCTGCTGGCAACGCTTTACCAATATAAAAAAAACACTTACTAACTATTAAGGCTTTAGGTCAGAAATATAAAAATATCTTTTAATTTTTATACCAAATTTAGGGTAATGAAGTTACCCTAAATTTTCGTAATTAAACAACCACAGTGGATATGCCTAAAAGGAGGCATGAATTCCACTAATTTGGTCATCTCCTGACCCCTTTTATCAATTTTTCGTTGTTTACTCCCTAGTTGATGGCATAACACATGCCACCTCATCTTATCTAATCATTTAAGCGGTAATCTAGGCCGTAATCTGAGTACCCCAAGACCCACACCGTTATCACCTACCGGCTTGAGCTGCGGGAAGCGACGCCGCATGGGGTACTTATCAGATAACGGCAATTCTATGAAACCGGGATGCTTTTACGCAAGTAAAAGTTTTTCCTGTTTCAAACCCGAAAATTTAGTTGCGCACCTGATACATAGGTATATTGAATGAATAATATGTAAATAAACCGAAAAATATATGAAGTAAATACATTCAAATTTGTCCGAACTTATACAACCGATTAGTTAGATAGTCGAAATATGTTGACGGAAGCTGCCACTGGAACCGTTCACTAGAGGTTAATTTGGCTAACGGATTTGAATTCAGAGCGCTCCAATTAGCTAAGTGCCATCATAATTGACTTAAATCTTTTAAAGGTTTGGGGCCGGGTTTCAAAGGGTTAAAATAAAAAAATTTGTTTTAATAAAATCAATTTAATTGAGTTTAATTTATTTTAAAATACGTCTTACTATTTTTTGTAATGTTTCAGCAAGTTTAAAATTGTGATTCTTAGTTCCATTTTATTTTCCTCCGTCAAGGTTTCAGCCTCATTTGCTACATATAGACAAAATGGGTCTATATTCTGGCAATGACAAGAAGGTCTCTGGAATCTTTGTGCGATCAATTCTAGATTACCCTTTATTGTTTGCAGTAATTCATCAAACACTGGTGGAACAACTGGATCAATACTTTTTGTAAGTGAAGGCCGTTTTCGTTTCCCTGATGATATTGATGATGATGATATCTGGCGGGTAGAGTTGTCATCAGAAGCAATTGATACTGGTGATTTCTGTTTCCTTTTTATTGGTTTTAAACTGGATGTTGTCCGGGTGTAAATTGTCTGTATTTGTCTCTTTCTCACATTGTTCGGGTGTCCATTGGACCAATGCTGCAGAATACGATTACCTTGAAATGATTATTGCAACTTTTTTCAAAGTTATTATCTCGACACTTATCAAGTTTAAAATCGAGTCATAACGCAACTCCAAAAAAGATTTTGCGAACATTCTAGATTTTACATACATATATGAATATAAAATATTATCCTGCTGTTACTTGCTCGTATGATTATTTGCAAAGTGTATAACGAGAATCGACACATAGTCTCATCATCTTATATTAAATTCAATAGAGCCAACAAAAAAATTATCTTTAAAATGTATGCAAAGTTTTTCGTTTTGAAAATCTTAGAGCATTTCACACACTCACAATTGATTCTCTTCTAGATACAAAAATAAGTCTTATGGAAACTTTTTTGTTACAGTTTGTTTAATTTTTTTTTTTGGTTGAATACTATATGGTATAAAGTTTATTGTTGTTAAACAAGTAATGTGTATAATAAATCATTGCCTATATATTACCAACAATATCTTTCGTCCCTTTGAGACTTTCTTTTTTTATCAAAAAGTATGTTAAGATATATTATCCGAGTTTGTGTATATGTTTTCTTGTTTCTTGTATTTGTTTTTCACTACTACACATATACACAATTCATACGATACATAATTTACAAAGCATATACATAATATGGGAAAAAGGGGGGAAGAAAAAATTTAAGAAACCCAAAGTTTATTCTTTCATAGATTTGTGACTGTCTTAAATTTGGATCAACTTTTAGAATTATGTTTTGATTTAAATGACACTTAATGATTTTTATGGAAAGTTAAAAGTAATTAAAGTTAGTTTATATTTTGTTGCTGGCTGCCTATAAGATTTTATAAAAGAAATCTGTTTCTATAAAAAACTTTTTGTTAAAAAGAAAATCTATTTTACTGAGATAATTATTTTACTTGATTAATATATTTCGGAAACCCTTTCCGTAATTTGCGGGTAATAATAGAGTAGGCTTGGGTCTTCTTTTAAAAAAATTAATTATTAAGTAGCTGTAAGAGCTTTTCTTTAAAACTTTGCATTGACAACTAATCGCTTTTTACCAAAAATTAATATACGGAAATGCTTCTTCAGGAAATAAAGTTTATAAAACTTCGCGAACAACTATTTAACATTATAAAATTACTTCTTCATAAATCGCATCGGGCCATCTTGTAACTATGTTCATGTTAAAGCGACATCATTGCCCTTTAAAAATCAGTATGTGTCATTTCGCTGAAATGTAAACAACATATTTTTATGTGCCCTAATCATATCAACCTTTGTGCCAACAAAACACAATTTGCGGGAAGTGCTGCTTTTTTATTTTAATTTGAAGAAAATTGCAGCTGATGAACATCGATTGCTGTGAGAAGCATATGGGGAACGTGCTCCATCGATAAAAACGTGTGAGTACTGGTTTCGCCGTTTTAAAAATGGCGATATTAACACCAGTGGCGCCAGTTATTGGACCACGATTCATTCCAAATTTTGGGAGTACCTCAACAAGCGATTTAAAACCGTCTTAAGACCATGCATATGATGCAAAACCAAGGAAGTTAGTTTCCGTATAAACTCAACGCCGTTTTTGCACGTGCGAACAACTGCTCCAAGGACAAAATCGAAATAGTTTCTTGCAGCGAATCGTGACGGGGGGCGCAAAGTCCAGACAAAAGTGCTGACAATCGTGGGATAAGCCATGCATCTGGTGATGGGGTCATTTTGGAGTGATCTACTATGAGCTGCTGCACAAACGCCCACAATATGCTAAGCACATAAGAGGGGAAAGAAGATCTGCCATTTTCTATCAACCAAACACGTTGAGGCTACAGTGTTACACATGTTCGTTGGTTTTGTTGTATTTCAATTTATACATGTTTATGATATTAAAACATACTCCCGGGTTTGACAGAATGGCAAAATGGTCAAGTTAACAATGTTCAATTCAACGATGTTGGTTGTTCAACTGTGTTTGGCAATTTTTTCTTACGCCTTATGATGTATATGACGGCTAGGATAATTATGGCTACAATACTTCCATAAGATAAAATGTATTGATGTACGTCATGTTGAGTGACTTGAGTTTATTTGGTTGATGGCTACCTGCATGTCATCCCACTCCAGGGTATTATCTCTTTTTAATCCAAGATTTTGGGATATTCGCAATGTTGATGTTTATTACTGGTAAGGCAGAATTATTTAGCGTAGTAACTGACGTGTAATGCTTGATAAGACACCGTGATTGCAGTTTTAAAATTCCAGCCCCCTTGATTTGGATCGTAGTCGTAGTTGTTCCGCAAATGGCAACCATATAAATGTTTCTATTTTTTCCATGAAGTAAATCCAGGAATTTGGCTCATGTAATTTTACCCATTTTAAAGGAGTTTATGACCTTAGTAAAGGGTGGTTAAATTTTAAGGGAGAAAAGTTTTTCAAGTTTTTTTCTGCATTTAATTTCACATTTCTCAATTTCAGACTAACTCAATTTGAACCATGGAAAGATACACAATCGAGCAACGCGTTAAAGTTATTCAGGCATATTATTAAAATGGGCGTTCAAATCAAAATGCATATCGTGCACTTCGTGATTTTTTCGGTCAATTTAATAGTCCAAATGTGCGTACAATCGGAAAAATCTTGCAAAAATTTGAGCAAACCGGGTCTGTAGGACATTTTAAAACACCAGTGCATGCTCGTACACCTCGTACAGCAGAAAATATTGCTGCTGTTCGCGATAGTGTGGCTGAAGAGCCATCCACCTCAACTCGTCGTCGTGCCCAACAATTGCACCTCTCACGCTCGTCGTTGATGAATATTATGCATAAAGACTTGCATTTACACGCTTATAAGCGTGACAATTGACTCAAAAACTTAAGCTTCTTGTCCATTCCAAACGTCGTCAATGGTCAGAATGGTGGCAAGAAATGGCAACAGTGGATGATCAATTTTCGAAGAAAATCATCTTCAGTGATGAGGCACATTTTCACCTCAGTGAATTCGTCAATAAGCAGAATTGCCATCAATGCACCCACAAAGAGTGACTATTTGGTGCGGTTTATGGGCTGGCGGCATCATCGGGCCGTATTTTTTCCAAAATGAGGCCGGTCAGGCAGTTACTGTGAATGGTGTTCGCTATCGTGAGATGATAACGAACTTTTATGGCCCGAATTGGAAGATATGGATGTGGACGATATGTGGTTTCAACAGGACGGTGCACTTGCCACACAGCTAACGAAACAATGGCTCTTTTGCGCGACAAATTCAATGGCCGTGTTATCTCACGTGGTGGCGATGTCAATTGGCCGCCAAGATCATGTGATTTGACACCGTTGGACTACTTTCTTTGGGGTTATTTGAAAGAAAAGGTGTACGTCGATAAGCCAGCAACAATTCAAGAGCAAATGGATGAGATAATTCGGCACATTAACGGCATAGAACCTTAATTATGCCTAAGCGTCATTGAAAATTTGGACCATCGGGTGGAGGTGTGCCGCCGAGGTCGCGGCAGCCATTTGGCCGATACTTTCTTCCAAACATAATTGAATCATACCATATTATCATAATAAAAAGAATTGACAATAATTTCCTAAATAATTTGTGTTTTATTCAAAAACAACATCGGCTCTTAAAATTTAACCACCCTTTATTTTGCATAATGAGACGTTCGATGAACGATCTAATATGCTTAGTTCGCACTCGTATACATTTGTTTTCGCTATGTAAATATTGATTTGCACACCAATATTCATGTTCGCCAATGTTGTGGCATTTATTGAATTCTACTTTACTCATTGGGTAGAACTTGTTCTTATGTTCATTAATTGCCAGATACTCTGTTGATTGTTTGATGTAAAATATACTCATCTCCATTTCTTGTTGGTAATGGAAAAACCTTATTCACTTAATACCTTTGCTCATTGACAAGTGGAATCGTTAATTCGATTAGTAAAGTTGATGTTGTTACTCGTGACTTCGCGGTCATAAACTTAAACATGTTAGCGATATCATTATCCATCTTACCTCCAGGAATTGTTAATGATCTTGGACTATTTAGATGTATCAGGATCAATTGTTGGTCAAGTTGCTCTCTGGTTAGAATGAGCGGATTTATCTTTCCTTGATGTGTATCAACAACAATGTTTAGTAGTCCTTTTGAATATTTTGATAATTAATTAGATCCGAGGCAGTACTTAACATGAGCGTGGTGAATAATTGGGTCGCCTTAACCATATAACCATTTGAGAAGGTTGCCATTTGTGAATTTATGCTTGAAATTTCCTTTTTGTATACGTTTAACGTTGATTCAGCTGTAGATGTTTGTTCCTTTAATAAGGTCAATAGGTGCCTTTTATTTTCTTCTACACTTTGTATTTTAGACTCGTATTTGTTTGCCATTCTTCATCTAATACGCCAACAAGATCGTGAGCTAATGTGCCTACAAAACTGACAAGTGCTCGTCTTCTTCTTGAACCGGATAATTTTTTGTTGGTTTTCAAGATGTTATTTGCATCAACGATGTGTCGCAATGGTCTAGCAGATATGCCACAGTATGTAGACAGAGGTGGGCGTCAATCACAATTTTCTTTTGATGTGAGCTAAGGGCAACATTGTTTGTTAATTGCCGCAATTCTTTCCAATAATTTTCCAAGAATCCGAGATGTTTTCGAAGTAAATACCGGGTGTATTTTCGAATGAGAATATTTCAACCGGGGTGGTTGATGATTACTTCATTAATATTTTGAGACTGGTGTTATAAGAAACCGATTCTATTTAAGATTTTCAACATGCTCAAAGGTTCCTTAACACACCTTGGTGATCTTCTAAGATTGGTAGTTAGCTTTTCTGGTTGTGTATTTGGTTGGTGTTCAGTGCTGGTAGGTTTGTCAACCTTGAGACTGTCGTCTATGAGCAAATGCATATGCATATTTTTTGGATGGTCTTTTTAGGAAGTTATTTCCCTTGCAACGAACCGTAACCACACTGACCTTGCCGTCTGTACTCGGATGTTGTTCCTCAATTTTGCCTAAAGGCCTTATCCTTTCTTCGTTCCACTTTAATCTACGATGTAATGATGTTAAATATGCACACGGCCATATTCTCCAGAAATCTTATACCAGCTTCTGAGTTAACTTCCAACGATTGCTTAAGGTGCAGACTACTTCACTAATATCTTGATCAGGTGCAGCGATTAATGATTCCTCGTGGAACACATTGGCATTTCTTCGTACCTCAATACGGTTTCACCTAAAACTCTTTTTAGGTGGTGTTTAGCTGATGTTACGGCTGCCTCTCATAATCCACCGAAGTGGGGACTTGCCGGGGCATTAAAATGCCATTTCATACCTTCATTTGATAAAATATTAATTATTTCTGAGATAAAGGTTTTATTGAATTCCTTTATGGCAGTTTTCAATTGTTTATCTGCGCCTTTAACTGTTGTACTGCAATCGCTGTAGATGTGTCTGCACAGTCCTCGACGTGAAATAAATCGTTTCAAGGCAGCTATGCAGGCATTTGTTGTTAAATCACTAAAAACTTCTAAATGTACTGCTTTTGTTGTCATACAGTTAAATACCGCGATGTAAGCCTTGTAAATTTTTTTTCTGCGGACCACTGAAGATTTTAGTGTGATTGGACCGACATAATCAATTCCCATGTGTGTAAAAGGAGGAGATGGTCTAACACGCGATGCTGGCAGTTCTCCCATTAACTGAGTTGCTTCCTTTGTCTTATATCGGTAACAACGAAAACACTTGCTGATTATTTTATGAATTATTTGTTTGGCATTTATAATCCAATATTGGCTTCTGATTCGGCTTAAAACTAATTGACATCCTCCATGTAACGTCTTAGCATGTGTTTCTTCAATAATTAATTTAGTAAAATTATGATTTTACGGCAGAATAATTGGATGTTTAGTATCGAATAATACTATCGAGTTTCTGATTCTTCCGCCTACTCGTAGAATACCTACTTTGTCGACAAATGGATGTAATTGTCACAAAGAACTTTTGTTGCTTAAATTGAAGCCCCTCTTTAACATTCTTATGTTGTCGTGAAATTCAGCCTTCTGAATGTTGTTGAATATTAAGTTTCGACTGCTTCTTAGTTCGTCGGTCGACAGTGGGCCTATTCTGTTTACGTTATCCTTGCAGCTGGTATTGTTGATAAACCTTTTTATATAAGTAATGATTCTTATCAATTTCATGTATGATGAATATTTATCCCAAATGTCACATTGACGTATTGCTGGTTGCGTGGTGATTATGATTTTCTTCTTTCTCATTAATCTTGACAACAAAACTGCCCCCCGCATAGCACTATAGTCGTGGTGTATTTTTTTAATGGAGCTTCTCTTGTTTTTGATGCTAGTAACGTAATTTTAACATATCCGGATGAACTTAGAATTTTAATTATTACACACTTATTTCCGACAATAACTAATTTTCGTAGTTCCGAAATGTAGTTGCTGATTCGTTTTACTTCGCTCATAGGATCAATGTTTGTCCGGCCTTAGATGTGCTGCCGGGTAATTAGTTCATTTAATCTCAATCTTTTTAATTGGGAATAGAGCGCTTATCTCGAGTGGGGGCTTAGATCACTATATTTTCAATTACATGACGAGACTTTGATGTTTTGTAAAATAACTGATTTATTTATTTTAATTATTCTATTTATTTACAAAATTACACAACTGATTACACTACCAAATTATACAATTAGATTGTTCGGCACTTTAATTTACACAAAGTTCTAGTTATTTTGTGCTAGGGAAATATGATCTGCCATTTTCTATCAAACAATTGTGTGTTTGGTGCCAAGGAAATAAGATCTGTTATTTTCTATCAACCAAACACGTTGAGGCTACAATAGCTGTGTTTCTTGGTGCCTGATCTGATCCGGGTCAGTTCATATTTCATGAAACAACGCAAAGGCGTTTACTAGATTTCAAATCAGAATTTATGATCTAAAACAAAATTTGGATCAGGTTTTCCATATAAAATTTGAACTGATCCGGATCAATGGGTGTCATGAAACACAGCAAATGTTACACATGTTCGTTGGTTTTGTTGTATTTCATTTTATACATGTTTATGATGTTTAAACAAGTTGGTTGATAAGCATCGTACAGGTAAACACTAGATGCTCCAATCTCTTTTTTTGACCAAATGGTTCGGATTGCTCTGTTTAGCGATTATACATGACGCTCGTTAAATAAATGATATACTAAAATATCTCTAAAAATACTAATTACTTATTACTAATTACTAATTACTACTTACTACTTACTAAATACTAACTACTAATCACTAATTACTAATAACTAATAACTAATTACTAATTACTAATTACTAATTACTAATTACTAATTACTAAATACTAATTACTAATTACTAATTACTAATTACTAATTAATAATTACTAATTACTAATTACTAATTACTAATTAATAATTACTAATTACTAATTACCAATTACTAATTACTAATTACTAATTACTAATTACTAAATACTAAATACTAATTACTAATTACTAATTACTAATTACTAATTACTAATTACTAATTACTAATTACTAATTACTAATTACTAATTACTAATTACTAATTACTAATTACTAATTACTAATTATTAATTACTAATTACTAATTACAAATCTGACATTTTTGCTATTTGGCTTAGTGTATTAGAGCATCCTTGGAGTCGCATAGCGACTATGCATTGGATGTATTGGAAAAATTTTAAAAATTAGATTCATGAGCCTTGGTCATCATATCGAGGTAATTCTTACTGATTTAAATAGCTCAATGTATCCCCTTTCGAACGTTTATAGTCAGTCAAAAAAACATTTTTATGTATGTATTAGTGTAGCAACTGCAAAGTCTTATTATATATTATGAATTTTTCTCGTTTAGAAAAAAATTTATAATATTGTCCTAGGAAAAAATAAAAATTATCAGTTTTCAAAAATTGAAAACCAAATAAAATAAACAAAATTTACTATTTGAACAAATATATACGAGTATTCAATTTTTAAAAAGGAATTATAAATTAAATATTATTAAACAAATTAAAAGTAAAAAAACAACAAGTTTCCTCATTACTCATGTAAAGATGTTTATTACATTTTAAATTTTTTCAAATGTCCACAACAATCTGACACGATAGAGACCTATATGGTTAGTTGCTACAAGAACCATTTCCACAAAGTTGGTAAATATTTTTAGATAGCTTGGTTAATATAGCACCTAACTATATAAGTCGCTATCGTGTCAGATTGTTGTGGATATTTGAAAAAATTGTAAATGTAATAATCGTCCTTAAATGAGTAATGAGGAAATTTTTCGAAAATGGCTTGTCCTAACCCCCGGCAAGGCTCTTTTTTCTCAAAAGTTGGTACTTTCTGGATAGCTTGGTTCATATAGCACCTAACCATTGTAACGGATCATCGCACGGCCTTTACATTAAAAATGCAAAGTTGCGATGGACCGTTAACTGAATATCGATGCAGGGACTTCTGAGCGGTAATTTGTAGCCGGCTAAAGCTACCGGTGGGTCGTGGGGTTTTCAGAAGTATGCACCGACCTTGAATATACCGCGGGAAGTACAACGGGTCACCCCTTCTTCGCGTAACTTACCTTCTACCCAACATCACCAGTATCTTAACTTTTCACTTATTCATTTTTATTATTCATCAAATCACCAAAACACAAAAAGATAACGTAGAAACCGAAATGTGAAAAAAATTCGAAGCGAAACCAATTAATTAGGAAAAGTCGTAAACACATCACAAGAATAAATTGTTGCTACCACGTTCGAGTAACATGTTTTATATTTCACAATAAACGTAATATGAGAAAACGGATTTTTAACTTATTGAACTAATTGACATAGCGGAAAGTTTTACAAAACAAAACTTCCAAATCTTAACTAAACTTAACTGAAAAAGGTCAGATGGAAGTCCAGACTGTTTTTCCTCTTAATTAAAGATTAGTGGGAGCTTTATATAGTATAGTTAATGTTACTATTATAAATATATATATAATCAAAAAATTTTAAACTTAATTAATTAATGAAAAACAAATTGACCTTGAATTGACGTATTGTGATGATCACCGAAGAGGACGGTTGTATCCAGAACAGCTACTCGGCTTAACGTACTATCGTTTACGTATACACTTTATTATATTATTTTTGGTTGTAATTAAATTTGATTTTTATTTTGTTGTTGTATATTATTGTACGTAATTGTCGCACAAGTTATTATTTTCGAATTTTCGATTTATTGTAGTATTTATTAATTATGAGTCTATTTGTATATATTAGGTATAGGCCACCGCCACCATTATGTATTAAAAGTAAGGTTTTCTTTTATTTAACTTTATTCTCATCACCAAATGAAATTATGAATGCTTTTTTTGTACACGACACATTAAAGTATTAAAATAAGTCTTCAACCACAGGTACCATAATTAATTACTAATTAATAAAAAAAATTCTTGGCGCACAATTTAGTTTTGTGATTACCAATGGTCGACATTTTTGTCTTTTAGACCAAAAATACGGTTCACTTCGCCAATTTTCACAATATTTTTTTTTATTTTCTCACACGCGATCGTAACTACTGAGTACCATATGGTATCGAACTTAGGCACCATAAATCATAAGATGTTAACACATACGTCACCAAATATTTTAACTAGCGCGCGAGCTAGGCAATGCGATCCGCGATCCCCACGCGTTTTGTTTCTTTTTATTCTTTTTTGAGTACAGGGATTCTTTTCGCACAATAATTGCATAAAAAATAAATATTATTTTTTTATATTCGCACGCACATTATAATTTAATCGATTGGTCTACACAGTTTAATTGTGGTTTACGATTACGATCAACACAAAAATAAGAACAATATAATACTGCTCTCGACTCGGTCAAAATTTCGCTATTTATTTCTTTTTTTTTATGACACGATGCATAATTAATAGCCAGATGGAGAGAAATAAAAACTGGTAAACGAAAAGTACTAATCATCAAAATTTTCAAACAAATGGGGAAATCTTCGCAACCCTTAAGGAGGTGCTACACAGGTAACGTCGTCAGCCGACGCTGGCGTCGTTACACCATATAGGTCGCTATCGTGACAGATAGTTGTGGATATTTGAAAAATTTTTAAATGTAATAATCGTCTTTAAATGAGTAATGAGGAAAATTTTCGAAAATGGCTTGTTCTAACACCCGGCACGGCTCTTTTTTCTCAAGAGTTGGTACTTTCTGGACTGCTTGGTTCATATAGCACCTAACCATATAGGTCGCTATCGTGTCAGATTATTGTGGACATTTGAAAAAATTTTAAATGTAATAAACGTCTTTACATGAGTAATGAGGAAAATTTTCGAAAATGACTTGTCCTAACCCCTCTTTTGCAAGGATCTTTTTTCTCAAGAGTTGGTACTTTCTGGATAGCTTGGGTCATATAGCACCCATATAGTTCGCTATCGTGTCACATTTTTGTGGATATTTGAAAAAATTTAAAATGTTATACCTTAATGTAATAAATTTAAAATGTAAGTTTAATGTAATCGTTTTTATGCCATGAGAGGAGGATAGAAAGTTTTTTTCAGTTTCAGTTTTTCAATGCCAGTTTGTTTGCGAAATAGGTTTGCCGTGTCAATGTCAAAAAATTGATAAAAATCTTTGAAAATAATTACAAATTTAATAACGAGCAAGAAATAGTTGGCAACTTTCTGTCAAACGTAATAAAATTAGTAAGATTAAACAAATGCAAATTGCCACATGTACAATCTAATATTTATAATTAATTTAGAGTAGATCTGAAATTAAATAAAACTATTAAACAATAATTTAATATCACTAAGCGTATATTCTTAAGGTAAAAATTTGTAAATTATAAACTTAATAAAATGCGATTTAGGAAAGATTACACAATTGGCCACCATACACAAATTAACCTAAGGGTCTAGGCAAACAAACAAATACTTAAGGTTCTGGAAATATAGTGAAGGGAAGGGGCCACGTGACTTTAAATACAAATAATTTACAATTATAACGTTTATCAGAAGTTTAACAGGAATTATAAAATTTATTAAAGTTGCCAGATACTTCATTTTCGTATTTAATAAAATTCAGTTTAAATGGTAAAAATGGAAAAATAAAAATAAGATTAACTAATCAAGGCCGCTTAATGACTTCTTTACCCTCAACTTGGTTTTAAATAATCATTATAAGTAACGGGTGTTTTGTTAAGCCTAATAGAACTTGAAATTGTAAAATAAAATAAAAATTAAATTTTTATGAAAAACATTCTCTGGCAGATGTCAGTATACTCTGGTAAATCATCACGCTTGAACAACGCTACGAAATTATTAAAATTTACTTTGAAAATCACGCCGGGGATCGCGTTACGGTCAATGGAGATCGTTGCCGCACCATGATCAATGATTTTTTGTTTGAAAATATGGATGACATTGATTCGGATGAGATGTGGTTTCAACTTATTAAAATCAAAATTTGGCGATCAGTTGATTTCGAGAAATAGACCTGTCAGTTGGCCTCCAAGGTCGTGCGATTTGACACCTTTTGGCACCTGAGGCTCGAGAAAGTGGCCCAAAATTGGACGTCCAGAATGCGTTTCGTTAAATCAGCCGCTGTGCCTATATGCCCGAAGTCATTTTCAGATATTAATGCCATGTATTGATCTTTTGCATAAAAAATCATTTTTATTATCTCCATCAGACTTTAAAACTGTATATAGGACAATACCATGTAATTCAAATTTATCCACGGTCCATAACGTACAAAAAAGTATGGGGTGGTTGGAAAGTTGATTGTGTATAAGTAGGTGTCGATTATCAAAGTCGTTTGTCACACAGATTGGCGCCAAATGGAATAATTTTAATTCGAGAGTACTGAAGATAGACCAATGTACGGAACAATCACAATAAAACCCATTACAATAGAAAAGAAAAGTAAAAATTATATCGGAAAAAGTACTATAATACTGTCAATATCATTCTCTGGGTAAACCCTTAGCATTAAGAGAAACTATAGCTGGCATGGCTGTACATTGCGTTGTCTAAAGAATTAAATTTTTATTTTATTTTGGAGATAATTTGGCCGTTTTAATTATGTTTTTGTGGTTACATAATTAGGTATCTTAGGATTAAGGATTGATTAGTTCACTGAATCCTAAAAAAGTAAAAAGTATTCAAAATAAATTCTAATTTGACACTTTGGCACCTCCACGTGCACGATGATGCTTTGATCAATTAACCCAGGCTAACCGCACCACTCTGTATATTTATTTTATGAACGAATTTCCAACTGTGTTGGTTCGTTTTCGCATTGAAATAAATTTTTACATTAAAGCCATTTTTTATCTTTCCGTGTCCGGATTCCGTAAACCAGAAAATACATAAACGCTTAACAATGTTGTGCAACCATCCTATTAATGTCTAAAATATTTTCGAGGTTGATCAGCCCTTAACAAAATATTTAGTAAAACAAAACAATAAATAAGTAATCCAAACGTGATGATCTACCAGAAAAAATTTACAATCGCTATCAAAATTCTGGTTTGAACCCTTTTTATTTCTGCTAGGGAGGTAAAAGCAGATAGTAATAAATTATTAATTTTACGGAAAATGCTTGTTTAACAGCTTGGATCGAGGAGGCCTTTACAATTAAAAATGTTGTGTTTAGTGATTTAGTATTTTGTCCATACATAGCTAGGCTAGATACCCGTAAAATGTGTTCGTGTATTTTGGAAATGTTATACTTAATTTCGAAAGGAATTATTTTAGGGTAAGTACATTACCCATTTCAAACAATGGTTTAGTGTTATGTGATTTAACTTTGATTTTATTTAAATTTAAATACCTAACTGAATGTAAAACGACGTAATTAAACGACATGACTAACCAGATTATTAAAATAAAATTGTGAATTGGTTTCAAGATGTTTAAAAAAATTTCGATTTATATGGCAGGTGCTTCTCCTTCTTAGTTATCATAAAACTCTATAATGTTTAAATTCCGTATGAACTAATGAGTAGTACATACAGTTACAGGATAAAATGTACAAATAAACCAATATTATAAAACCCAAAAGGATTTTTATTTATTTCAAATTGGTACCCTTAAGTAGATTAATCTTGTGTATTTTTTTAATGTATATTCGAAACATTTAAAAGCTTTTATTGCTCAAAAAAACGCTAAAAGAAAAATTATAACGTGATTTCCGTTCCACGCGTAAAATTAAATTACACAATAATTGAATAAAAAATGAAAGAGTAAATTGTTTGCCTCGTCAAAAGTGATTACCAATGTAATAAAATTAATCAATTCGCAATGTTTATTATGTAGGTACAATTAATTAATTGAAATTTACCCTTTTTCCCAAATGATAAAAAATTACATAATCAATCAATTGATTTCGTTTTCTGCTCACAAAAAATTCCTATTTTTCCCCTGGAGCTACGGCAACCCAGAAAACCAATTAATCACAAATTATATTAAGCATTAATGTAAAATGCCATCGAACAGAGATCTTTTGTAAAGGGTGTCATGATAAAAGGTTTCCTTTAATTTTTTTCATTTTCATTATGAACTGTAAATGTAGCGGTGAAATATGGGATAGAAAATATTTCATCGCGCAATGCAGTGTAAAATTAATAATGAAATTTACTGAGTAATGAAAGGTAAATTAAATTCGATTCTTGTATCGAAGAAATCGCTAGCTGCCAGCTAGCCTATTTTTACATATTTTTGAATTTTGAATAAATTTTCTTGGTGACAATCTATCAAATTACTTTTAAAAAATAAATTGAACAAAAAAATACAAATGAAAAGTAATAATAAAATCATTTCAGCAGCATTTATAAAAAAAACGATGCGGAATAAAAGGTGAATGGTATTATTATTACCATTTCTCGTAAATATCTTTATATATTACCGATAAAAAACTTTTTCAAATATATGAAAATATTATATTTTCAGTAATAATATAAGAAACACCCTACATTTTTTGTAATGAAACTTTGGCGGTATGAGAAGCAAAATATAAAATTTCTTTGATTAAAATCGAAATATAACGAAATATAAAAAAGCCGTTTATTTCACAACACAAAATTAAAATAAAATTTTATTAAAAATTAATTTGTATTTTAAATTAATTTTTTATTAATAATATATTTTTATTTTTCACATTTACATCAAATATTTACCATCGTTATTTATAATTATGGTATGGTAGTAGGTTGGTAAACGTTATTTGTGATTAAGGCGAGTATTCGATTTTATGACGTACAAAAAAAACTAGCACCCAAAAGATTATCTCGCCGCATCGTCCTCATACTGGGTATAGTTGATTTAAATACATCTGCACGTGTATGTAAATGTAATACATTACATGCAGTTCTACGAGTATATGCATAAGCAAAGTTTTTTGCTTGTTTGAAAATTTATTTTAATTAAAAATACTAAAAGAACTATCTGTACCATCGTATAGAAGTACCAGGTGGTTATTCAAATCTTTATTTTTTATTTTATGGTATATGCTAAAGTTTTTTTGTACGAATACGTATTACGTTTACACTTGAATGAAAAATTATACTTACGCCGCCCTAATAATAATTTATAATAAAATTCATTTTATATCTAAACCAAGAAATTTACAAAATTTGTAAATTGTTGTAAGGAATTACAACCGAAAGTTAAAACCGCCATAAAAGACAAATCATACAATTTTGGAAATCTTATAATATTTCAAATTATTTCATTCGAAACAGTGTTGCGCGTCTACACGTATTTCATAATTGGTTACATGTTGTGTCAAAAATAGCATAAACAATTGAGTTTCGCGTAAACAATGTCGACAATTTGTAGAATATGTAGCTAATTCGTAGTCAATGTATATTATTGTATTTCTTGTTGTTTATCAATTGAGCTTTATCCTTGGTATAATTGTTCCAATAAATTTTTCCTTTTTCGGCTTAAATCAAATGATTTGAATTAATTTTTTCCATTACAATTCTCTGAGCTAGTAGAAACAACTCAAATTGAACTAATTGCTCTGTGGGTAGCTAATGAATTCCGTTGTTTATTTTTAATTAAAACGACCTGCGAAAAAACACGTTCAGCAGTTGCCCTGCTAGGAGAAAAACTTAATATTGCTTCTATAAAATCTGTTAGACGTGGAAACATTTTACTACTTGTAGCATTTTTCAAATTAAAAATTACCGTCCAGCAATATCCAAATTAAAATCGATGCACTCCTGATGTAATAGCTGCCTGCATAGATGATGAAAATCTTGAATATAACTTTCCATTCCTAGTTAGAAAGTCAACAATTTTGATTTACTTAATAAACACATTATACCACTGGTTTATTATTTCGCAAACGAAAATGTTAAAATTTTGGAGTCAATTTTGAAAGGACATTTATGTGATGGCAATCAATGAACATTCCTTAATCATTTAACTTTAGAAAATCATACAGCTAGCTTAAACAACTTAGACATATAACATATACAATCCAAAAGCAGACGTTTAAAAACCTTAAAATCTTATGAAATTCATAAATCCACATTCCTTAACCAAAATATCCTAATCGAACAGACAGAAATTTATCTAGGGGAGGTTACCAAGGCGTTGGAATAGAAGCTTGGTTACGCTTTCGAACTAATGCTGGAAACACATGTGCAGAATTGCGCATGCACCAAAATTAGAATACACTAGTGTAGATGGATTAAAATACACGTATGACGCATTTCATGCAGAATTACGCACGTCGTCTCTATTTCTAATTTGACTGTGCACCCGTCGTTGTTGACAACATGACAAAAAATAAAACTAAAAATCTTCGCTAACTTCATGCCGCATTGTTTGTTGTTTTTCACTTTTGACACTAAATTATGCCATTTTTATTTTTGTTTAACAGATTTGTTAACTAACAGAAAAAATCACAACACTCCGATTCATAGCTTGCTCGAATTTAAAAAACGAAAAATACCGCACACCAATATCAAAAAATTATGCTCTTGTGTTTTACATGCAGATCTGTATGCGGCGCTGCGTGTGGAACATCTGTTTTCAGCATAATGAAACTTGAATTTTTTAATTTAAAAAATTCGATCGTCTCATCAGACTGCAGTGACCAAACTACAAAAATAATGAAAATACTTTGCACTTACATATAAAGTATAATCTCAATGCCTTAGCGAATTATTATGTTTCGCTACGCAATTGTCAACCCCTTCGTAACCTCGAATTTTATTGTATTTAACGCATACATGCGATTTCGATATGAAATTTGGGTTGTTCTGGTTGATAGCCAGATATTACTTTTACATCTAGGTGAGGTTACCAGCCAAATGTAAATTTCAGTTGAGCAGGAGCGATCGAGAATGCGATCCATGATGTGAAATGAACAAATGGTTCATTGTATATCCTATATCACAATCCATGATTCTAATCTGGTAATACCACAGATAAACTCAGACAAAATCAAACACACAACCTCGACGTGTTTCCACTCATTCTGTTTGTATGTTGGGTGGATTTCCAACATTTTATTTGGTTTCGTTAAGAAAGTGACTTGATTCTAACTAGATTGCTCCTATTTTCCTATTCCTTGACGAAGAATTACACGAAGTGGATTACACCGATGCCTGTGTACAACCTCGTATTGAACAAACAATGGGTAAAACAAAAGAAAGAATATACTACATTGTAACGAAACGTCCTCTGGTTGAGTTTTCGCTCCGCTAGCAGAATACCATTGTAGCTCTATATACCGGTAACAGCAGCACATTTGCCAAGCTAGGTGAAGTCGGCGGGTAGAGTTCTTGTTACCAGCTACAATGATCGAGAAGTGCTGCTCATTATGTTACCCATATTAACGATTTCGAGGGGAGGGAAAAATAAAATAGAAAACAATTCGCTTAACCATTCAAATATGGGGAGAATCAAGACCACATAACCAATCTTATTTAGTTATCGGTAAATCACGTCACAGCCATTTCATCATTGTGATTAAGTTGTTGTAAACCACATGCTACTCCACCCTTCCCTATAGGCAATACCGCGCATCTACTGTAAGGTATGCTCCCATTCATAATTGTGTTAGCCTTACACTATCTCAAAATTAACGACACATAATTATTATTCGACCAGACTAATTACGGAAAGGCATGATATACAATCCCATGATGGACACAAAGTTAAGAAACGAGAAATTGTTGATGATATCGATAACAGTAATAAAATACACAGAAAATTACCATTACTTGAATATAATTATTGGTATAAATGACTAATTAAACCTAGGTACAGTTTTAATACATAAGAATATTGAATTTATCTTTACTACACTAAATTTTAATTATAAGGAAATTAAACAATCAATGACGCGTTCAGATATGGCGGTTAAGAATTATAGTTTCATTGATTATTTAATTAGGATCCGCGGTCCTTCGTAATTACTTAAGGAAGATACTATACTATAGAGTACTATTTTTAACATACATAATACAATAATATTACCGATAATATACACATATCAGCAATGGTAAATAAGTAATAATAAATAATATAAAAATAAAATCATAACATAAATTCTATAGGTGAAATAATAATATATAGTTAGTTAATATAAATTAAATAAAAAACACTTAACTTAAGGTGTGATGCAAGGGCGGTGCCTTGGCAGTTATGGCGATTAGCGGCGAACAGGTTACATGTTTAAATCTTTAGATTTTTGATTTATACGTCTCTGCGCTCGTTGTGTATTATTCCGTTTTTTTTTTTGTTTTGTACAAAGGTCGTTTATAGCATATGTTTTGTCCGCTATTTGTGCGATTTCCCGTTTTTTTTTCTCGCGGCAAAATAAAATAAAACCGTCGCGGGGAACCCGTTAAATCCGATTCGCGTGTAGGTTTCTTCTTTAGATTAAATCTGCCCGTTTCTAGAGAGTAAAGTAAGTAGAAAGAAATGTTTTAAGAACAAGACTATAATCCACGGTATACCACAACACACGATATAATTGAAGAAAAAAAATATCAATCATTAATTGTCTATACCTGTTTCCTCCGTGACAAATGTGCATGAACCTGCACTTCGGCACAATAGGTTACACTAACACCGTTTGTACTGATAGTTGTACTGATTATTTGTACAAGTGAATACCGTACAAGACAATTTTGGTATTCACTATAACTGTGGCACTTAGCACAATACACAATACTTCACAACCGAAAATATTCAACTTCAATTTATTTTAATACACAAATTGAATTTGTTGAAGTTAAATTATCACTACGTGTGTATCGATATCAACTCACAAAAACAGAATGATTGATTTTATTTCTGTCAATAGTAGTGTAGGTATAGGTGGGGAAACTAATCTGATAATAAGACGAAATTAAAAATTATACCAGCCGTCATCATCACCATCTATGGTAATCTTTCTCATTTACACCAATTATACCAGTAATTATCATTTGTTTAGCCAAGTAACAAAATTATACCAGAAAGACAAAAATTCTGATTATATTTTAAAATGTCGCCGTTACGATATCATCACCAACTACATTAACAATTAGTCTGCTGGAACATAATCAATGTTACAATCGTGGGGCAGCCCCACACCCATGAGAAGGTCTCTTAAAGCCGGGCAATATAACAACAGAAAAATTATATAGAAATTCAAAAAAAAATGTTTGTTTTTTTTTTTTAAACGATTTGGCATTTGAGTTGTGGGAATACGATTCTAACAGTAATCCTTACTGAATATCTTTCGCATGGAAGGATCCTAGAACTTTTCCGGAATTATCTACCACCTCATATATCACGGACCCGATCCGTTTTGATATAACAGCTTTAATAAATTTCGGTGCGAGCTTGCTACTGAAGTTCTGTTGGGCTGAGCTTTGCGCAAAATTACGAACGTAGACGCTTTGACCAGGACTGAATATTCGAGACCGACTGCGCAGGTTGTATCTTGAAGAGTTCCTTTCATAAGCCAGCTTGAGATTCCGCAACACATCATTTTGAACCATTGATAGTCGGTCAGCAGGAGATAATATCTCGACACTATTATCATTCAAAGTGTGCAACTTTCTAGCTAATCCATATGACGACCCATGCATGATCTTGTGTTGCCCGAATGTCAAGTAGTGTGGCGAGAATCTTGTCGACGAATGAACCGTGTTTCTCAGTGCTCCGGCTATTTCATCCAAGTGACGGTCCCAATATTTATGGTCATCTTGGACGTACGATCTTATGGCCGCAAGAATGGCTCTATTTACCCGTTCTGAACAGTTGGACTGGGGTGCGTATATCGCTGTAAATTCGTGTCTAACACCATACTTTTGTAGTAGCTCCGCTAATTTTAGTGATTTAAATTGCGGACCGTTGTCTGAAAATAAAACTTCCGGAACACCAAAGAACTGAAAAATTTTTCCTTCCAGAAATTCGCACACTTTTACTGCTGAAGCCGATCGTAATGGCTCTAGTATTACAAATCGAGTGTAATGATCTAAAATAATCATAATGTGCGTGAAACCATTAACAGTGCGTGGATATGGACCTAGAAAGTCTATATATAGTCTTTGAAAAGGTCTAACTGATTCTATATATTTCCCCATTTCCGGTCTGGTGATAAAATTAACTGCTTTGTTTTTCTTGCACACTTCACAAGCATTAATGTAATTTTTTACCTGTACCGCCATAGCCGGCCAGTAGAATTGTCGTCTCAATAGTTCTAATGTTTTTGCAATTCCTTGGTGTGCAGCTGATGGGGGGTTGTGTGCTTGGTGAATCAGATCTTTTGTGAGTTCTGTTGGAATTACTAACTTCCAAAGCGGAATGTCACTCTCTCCATGGTTGGCTTCATTGATTTTGATAAATAGCTTTCCTTCACTGATTTTAAAGTTTGTAGTCGCCTTTGGGTTATCAATGCCAGCTGTAATCCTTGCGTTATATTCATCGTCGTTAAAAGTTGGTGAGTTCATATCAAGATGCAAAGGGGAATCGGTCGGCACTTCATACTCTTCCACGTTCATTCTTGACAGACTATCTGGTACAACGTTTTGTGTACCTTTTCGATATTCGATTGTGAATTTATGAGGCTGGAGTTTGAGTGCCCATCTGGCTAGCCGCCCAGATAAGTCTTTTTGGTCCATAAGCCATTTTAAGCTGGAGTGGTCAGTGATGATTGTGAACGGATAACCTTCAATGTAAGGTCGAAACTTTTTGACGCTCATCACCGCAGCCAAACACTCTAATTCTGTTATGGTATAGTTGCGCTGAGCTTTATTCAGTTTTGCCGACATATAAGCAATCGGGTGCTCTTCCTCTCCTTCCCGCTGAAATAAGACGCTACCAACGCCGGTTGAGCTCGCATCGCATTGAACATAAAAAGGTTTGTTAAAGTCTGGGTTAACCAGAACTGGTGCGGATATTAGCGATTGTTTAAGCTTCTCAAATGCGTCTTGGGCCAAAGGGTTCCATTTGGGTTTTGCGCCCTTTCGCAAAAGGTCACTGATTGGAGCAGCCACCGAAGAATAACTCGGAATAAACCGCCTGTACCACCCAGTCATCCCCAAGAAACGCCTTATCTGTTGCGTCGTGCGAGGTACGGGGTATTCGGCTACTGCCTGGACCTTGGAGGGATCCACTCTGAGGCATCCATCACCGACCACATAACCGAGGTATTTTGTCTCCTTGAGCATAAACTTGCTTTTTTCGACATTTATGGTAAGATTTGCTTCACGCAACAATCTCGCCACTTCAGATAATAACAAAATGTGATCTTCAAACGTTGCCGAGACTACGAGAAGATCATCAAGATAGACAAACACCCGGTCATGCAATCGGTGAGGGATGACCTTGTGCATAAGTCGACACATCGTTTGGGCCGCATTACACAGCCCAAACGGCATGACGACAAACTGGTAGAGTGGACGCCCTGGAACGGTGAAAGCTGTCTTATCCCTCGACTGCTGCTCGAGGGGTATTTGCCAAAAGGCATCCTTTAAGTCTATGGAACTGATATATCGAGTTTGGTCCAAACGGCTTAGCAACCCATCGATCAGTGGCAAAGGATAAGCATCCGTCACCGTCACTGAATTCACCTTACGGGCATCCAGGCAGAGTCGAACCTTTCCGTTGGCCTTGTTTACGAGGTTTACTGGAGATGACCAGGAGCTTTGGCTTTCTTCAATCACTCCAAGTGCAATCATCCGGTCCAGTTCCAGATACAGTTCACCTTGCTTTGCGGGCGAAATTGCGTAATATCGTTGCTTTATGGCTGGAGCATGACCAACATCTATTTTGTGCTCGATGAGATGCGTACGTCCTAAACCCAATTTCTCGCTTGATGGAAACTGATTGACTATGTTCGCTAGGATGGCTTGCTGACGTTTGTTGAGTTCGTGTATTTGTGGATTATTCGTTGTTGCTTCAGAACTAGTCTCCAATTCATTGATCATCATTGGAACCAGACCAAACGATTCCCAAAAGTCAATTCCTAAGTATAACGCTTGACTTAGCCCTGGAGCTATATGCACACGCATGTTCTTCGTTTTGCCACCATAAGAAACTTTCGCTATGATGTGTCCGAGTACTCTTTGTTTCTGGCCACTAGCAGTCCATAATGTTGATGGCAGGCTATTTAATTTTATATTATGTGCACACAAAAATTCCTCAGCGTTATTTCCTAAAACTGTCTCATTTGCCCCACTATCGAGCAATCCTCGATATGGGACACCCTCAATTAATACACTAGCGTATGGCCTATTATCTGGTATTGGAGCAATCGTTGATTCGTTTACTATTTTCTGTATCTGCTTCCGTAGCTTAAAATACCTAACGGATCGGTTCAATCGTGAATTATAGATTTTTGGGATTCGTTCTGCCTGTGTACATGTCTCGTCTTCTAATTTTTCCGAACGCTGGAATTGTTCTGCAAGCTCGTTTGATACAGCTCTGGGTCCGTATTTGTAGCCACTTCTGTCTGTCTGGGTGGTCTGTTCGTTGGTGTGTGGGAATTCAGAGTCCCAGTGTTTCTGAAGTCCCCCGTTACGTTTCCCGTTTGTTTGCTTTGACAGTTCTTGCATTGGGGTTTCAACGTGTCAGAAGCTCCACATCCAAAGCAAAAGCGGTGCTTAATTGGAAACATACAGTCTGTAAACATATGGCCAATTCCATAGCAGTTCCAACATGAATTTGGTGAATATGATTTGTCAAATGAACCCTTTGGTTGCTTAGATGAGCCTGCAAAATTTTTAGCATTGACAAATGCACAAACAGAATTAGAGTCCTGATGCCACTCAGAACTATCGACATCATCCATTCTCCCGACATTACTAACCACATCCAGTTCGTTGATTTGTCTTGGCTTAGATTGATGGAAAATTTCTGGAGTCCAGCCTATTCTAGACCACGTATCTTCTACCGCAACACATTGATGTACCATATCCGTAATGCTTGTAAATTGATTTCCTGCAAACTTGGCTTGCAATCCTCCTCGCATATTCCTTGAAATCAAATTTATAAGTTCGATATCTCCCATGGGAGTCTTTAATGACAGCATAATACTGCGAATCGCGTGGTAAAAATCCAAGAAGGGCTCTTTTGCACGCTGCTTCCTTCTTTCTAAGGTTTGTCTAACATCGAAATCAGTTCTCCTGGTTTTGAAACGTTCGATCATCGCATTACTTAGTTCTTCCCACCCTACCGGTCCATTACTTTCTTGGAATTCCCAATACCAATTTAGGGCATGGTCTTTCAACAGCACGCTAAAATTTGCTGCTAGCCGTTGCTTGGTAAGTCCGTTCTCCGAGGCCATTCTCTGAACTCGATATAAAAATCTTTCTATTGGTATTTCATCTTTTTCGTCCCCATGATAAGTCATTTTCCAGTTATACATTTTCAAATCTTGCCTGGGAAATTTTGCATCTTGTTGTATATCGATTTCAGGTTCGTTCGAACGTTTCTCCTGAGAGAACTGGAATTCGGATTGATTGACATTTCGCGATGTTCGTACCCTATCATCATTATTAAACAGGTTCTGCCTTGGAGGTCGCGCGTTAGCAATCTGTTTGGCTCCTGCATTGAGATTAAGTGAAGTCATTCCTATGCCCAATTTTTGATATAGTTTATCTACAATCAAATCCATTTGCTCATCTTCGGTTACTGTTTGTCTAGGCTTTTCGATCTCTGTTGGCTTCTTTTGGTGAAATTGTCCCACGTCCAAATTTGGCTTGACATTCTCAACTACGACTAACCTTTTCTCTGATTGATGAGATGCAATTTGGTCAAATTGCGTTGATGTTCCTGGTTTTTGCGGGATATTAATGTCTTCGGTTTCTGTATCTGTTCCATCTGACCCAACATCTACGCATTCCTGTCCTTCGGTAATTTCCCCGCAAACTTGTTTCAAGGAATTTTCGAGATCAGCAGAGACAGCTTGGTCAGCGCGTATATCCTGAAGGCAGCTTAACAATTTGTGGCATATCGCGATCATTTTCGTGGAAACCGCTGACACTGACTTCGAAGGATTTATTCTCCCCAGTCGATCGCCAACATGTAATACACCAGTCATCAGCTCGTCTATAAGTTCCGCTTGAAAATTGCTATCATCCATCATATTTTTCAATTGGCTTTCGATGTGTTTCAATTTACTGCTGCAATAATTAATTTCACGTTTCGGGTTTGAAAGTGCTGCTTGATGCGCACGAGTTGGTGGTGTAGCTTGGTGCTGTAATTCCTTCTCCAGTGCTTCACGCAATTTTAACATTTTACGCGTGATATTGCCTGTTATATTCCGCACTTGGCATTCTACGGAAATCTCATCACAGTCTAGGTACTCGACGTTCATAAACATCTTTAAATTTTTGGTTCAATAAATATCCAAATCACAACGAATATAAATTACTTATTTAAATGGCAATAATTTTTATACACCATTAATTTTTTTTTTAATCACTTAAATACTGTCCATATAATTTGCGCGATACGATACAGTTATTTAAATTAAACGAATTTACTCAAGAAAATTTCTATAAGTTTTTCTTTTTATAACATTAAATGATAGTTGGCTAACACATTTATAATATAAAATGGTCTGCGACATAAAATACCCATATTTTAACTTTGATATACCTAAATTGTTTCATATTTATTTCATTACGCTAAGTCATTTAAGCCATCATTCCTAGAGTAAGAAGTCGCAATGAATGGCAACATTCATCAACGCATTTCAGCGGAGTGCAAACTCGAAATGACTTACAAAAAGATAAACATACTGGGTTCCAACACACAATACAATCAAAAACTACCACAAGTGAACACATTGTTTAAGAACCAAATATATTTATGTAATTTAATCTTATCTGAAGCTAGTTTCTAATTCTGATATACATTAAATGCTAAAAATCATAGTTACTCTTGCGGTAAACTAACTTTTCTTGCATAAAAGGTAAATTAGCAAGGCATATCAGTGTGAATAAATGAAGTATTGAATCTATACCTAACATTGCAATCAAAAAAAAAAAAACGCAAAAGCGGATAACAACGCGGAGATTCAAACATCAACGAATAAGAAATATTTGACAATAATAAAAAAAAATTCGGAAATTATAAAAAAAAAAATCGCTAATATGGGTGGCTTCTAATTTCTTTCATTAAAATAAATTAACCGGTCTTCTAAGTTACTGTAACGAAATTAAAAACAATGAAATTTACAGTATGCTGTTATCTATAATAATTGAGCCTCTCTATAATACTATGGTAGAGGTACTTTATTACGTTTAAACTTAAATTTTTCCTAGACCATCCTTGGGCGCCACTGTAACGAAACGTCCTCTGGTTGAGTTTTCGCTCCGCTAGCAGAATACCATTGTAGCTCTATATACCGGTAACAGCAGCACATTTGCCAAGCTAGGTGAAGTCGGCGGGTAGAGTTCTTGCTACCAGCTACAATGATCGAGAAGTGCTGCTCATTATGTTACCCATATTAACGATTTCGAGGGGAGGGAAAAATAAAATAGAAAACAATTCGCTTAACCATTCAAATATGGGGAGAATCAAGACCACATAACCAATCTTATTTAGTTATCGGTAAATCACGTCACAGCCATTTCATCATTGTGATTAAGTTGTTGTAAACCACATGCTACTCCACCCTTCCCTATAGGCAATACCGCGCATCTACTGTAAGGTATGCTCCCATTCATAATTGTGTTAGCCTTACACTATCTCAAAATTAACGACACATAATTATTATTCGACCAGACTAATTACGGAAAGGCATGATATACAATCCCATGATGGACACAAAGTTAAGAAACGAGAAATTGTTGATGATATCGATAACAGTAATAAAATACACAGAAAATTACCATTACTTGAATATAATTATTGGTATAAATGACTAATTAAACCTAGGTACAGTTTTAATACATAAGAATATTGAATTTATCTTTACTACACTAAATTTTAATTATAAGGAAATTAAACAATCAATGACGCGTTCAGATATGGCGGTTAAGAATTATAGTTTCATTGATTATTTAATTAGGATCCGCGGTCCTTCGTAATTACTTAAGGAAGATACTATACTATAGAGTACTATTTTTAACATACATAATACAATAATATTACCGATAATATACACATATCAGCAATGGTAAATAAGTAATAATAAATAATATAAAAATAAAATCATAACATAAATTCTATAGGTGAAATAATAATATATAGTTAGTTAATATAAATTAAATAAAAAACACTTAACTTAAGGTGTGATGCAAGGGCGGTGCCTTGGCAGTTATGGCGATTAGCGGCGAACAGGTTACATGTTTAAATCTTTAGATTTTTGATTTATACGTCTCTGCGCTCGTTGTGTATTATTCCGTTTTTTTTTTGTTTTGTACAAAGGTCGTTTATAGCATATGTTTTGTCCGCTATTTGTGCGATTTCCCGTTTTTTTTTCTCGCGGCAAAATAAAATAAAACCGTCGCGGGGAACCCGTTAAATCCGATTCGCGTGTAGGTTTCTTCTTTAGATTAAATCTGCCCGTTTCTAGAGAGTAAAGTAAGTAGAAAGAAATGTTTTAAGAACAAGACTATAATCCACGGTATACCACAACACACGATATAATTGAAGAAAAAAAATATCAATCATTAATTGTCTATACCTGTTTCCTCCGTGACAAATGTGCATGAACCTGCACTTCGGCACAATAGGTTACACTAACACCGTTTGTACTGATAGTTGTACTGATTATTTGTACAAGTGAATACCGTACAAGACAATTTTGGTATTCACTATAACTGTGGCACTTAGCACAATACACAATACTTCACAACCGAAAATATTCAACTTCAATTTATTTTAATACACAAATTGAATTTGTTGAAGTTAAATTATCACTACGTGTGTATCGATATCAACTCACAAAAACAGAATGATTGATTTTATTTCTGTCAATAGTAGTGTAGGTATAGGTGGGGAAACTAATCTGATAATAAGACGAAATTAAAAATTATACCAGCCGTCATCATCACCATCTATGGTAATCTTTCTCATTTACACCAATTATACCAGTAATTATCATTTGTTTAGCCAAGTAACAAAATTATACCAGAAAGACAAAAATTCTGATTATATTTTAAAATGTCGCCGTTACGATATCATCACCAACTACATTAACAATTAGTCTGCTGGAACATAATCAATGTTACAACATTATCTACATACTCTACCAATTATCGACATTGTCGACACAAAAGTTAATTATTTACACTGTTTTAAAAATACGCGTATATGCACAACAATGATTTTCATCGAGTTTCTCTTGTGTGCTGGATTATTTGTTGATATGTTGTTTCTGGAGTAATATGATCGATGTGTGGTTGATGCACACACAAACTTGAGGTTCTATGATTCTGTTACCACCGTTATCTAAGAGCTCCAATTTATTTTTGCATAGGGCCTCATCCAAAAAGTGTCCGATTTTTTGGAGGTTAGCGTCATGCCTATCGATCAAATGATATACGTTGATCCTGTGATTTAACGCCTTTGGATTTCTTTTTGTGGGGCTACGCGAAAGATCGTGTTTACGCAAACAATCCTCAACTCTTGACGAATTGAAAACTAATATTCGTAAGGTAATGGCCGAGATACCGCCCGAAATGTGCCGAAAAGTCATTGAAAATTACCGCAAAAGAATCAAGGCCTGTAAGAAGTCCCGTGGAGGACATTTGAATGATATCTTGTTTAACTAAAAATGGCAAGGATCAATCTGTAAAATGAAATAAAAATTACAATACATTCCGAATATTTTGTGTGTTTTTTTAAGTTTACTTTATCAAGCTTGAATTGGATAACCTATTAGTTGCCCCTCAAAATTACAACTGTCCGTCCGCTTGCTATAACGCACTGCTCAAACGATGTTGTTAGTAGATTAACGGACTTGTTTCTTGCAGCTGTTTCAAAGTTTTATTGAATTTTGATCTATACATGTATAGATACGCAGTGACGAGTCGGTGCTACTAATCATGCGTATGTGATGGCGATATGTTTTTTATCATCCTCGACTATTATTGGACGATGTTTTTTATCAGAATGGAGAATTATCAAAAGAACGCTTCACCATTTTGATATTCTCAAAATCGATGGACTTAACGCTATTGGGAATACTGGTTTTCAAAACGCCAGTGAAATTGCGGGGAGCTTATCAAGTTCTCAAATGAAAGTGTGTCGATAATTTATTAATATCCAGATTATTATAATTCTTACAATATTATTAATTAGAAATCTATAATATAAAACGAAATGAAAAACCCCCGAAACATAATCCTGTAAGCCGAATGTAAAACATTATTTATATGATTGGCAAATTTAACTTCGGTTTTTTGTACAACCAAGACAGCCTACAGATCGGCGGCCACACGACAAGGTTATGTACCACCAATTATTTTTCAAGCTGTAAATCCAACTCCATTTGGTTTAAGTAGAAGTTTACATTTGGTCTAAGAAGAATTTATCAATCGACGATCTGTTTTCCTGTTTCATTTTGATTATGCATTCGTAGGTACATTACCAGAAATATCCAGGGAATTTTCTATCAAACTGACATTATTAGGATTATGAATCGATTAACTTCCGCAAGTACAACAAGGCGTACTTTTTGAAAATGACTTACCCGATTTCGTAAAACATCTTTTTGACAGCTTATCAGTCACTTATCAGACGTGAACCTGAACAATCTCTACCAGTTTCATTCATTGTTTACTCAAAATCATGAATACTACTCTAGAAAAATCTGCACAAGTTGTTGTTTTATTGCAAGAAGAACGCAATCAACGGAAGTCGCTTGTCGGCTAAACGTGACCCAATCTGCTATCTCAAGATTATCTAGAAGTTTTCAAGAAACTGATACGTTCAATTGGAGATCACATACCAGCCGGTATCAGTGTACATCTAAGAGGCACAATCGACTTATCGTCCCTAACATTACTGTGAAATCGCCATCTCACGGGTGTCGATATACAGCAGGAGCTAAGACAAGTTCGAAATGGAGCTCAGTCAGAGTCAATGAACAGAAAGAAGATGCTTGAAGGAAGTCAACTTCACTCCAAGATGGTCCGCTAGAGCAACTCGAATTTGCTCACGAATACATCAATTGGAGCATCGAGCAATGGAGGTCCGTTCTATTCACTGACGAGTGCAGAATATGTTTCCATGGCAGTAATAGGCTGGCATATCGCTTGATGGAAAAACTGATTTTGTTTTCGTACCTGGTGGAGACCGTAGGGGATGTCTGACCACTGAAAGATACATCGAGGTACCATTCCATAAGGTCAATGAGGAACCGCATGTGAATTGTTGTAAACGCAAGGGGAGCAATACTAAGTATTAACCAATAAAATTGTTTTTGTTTTGCTTGAATTTTTTGTCGTAATTTAAATTTAAATATCCTCAATATTGTTTTTTCATAACATCAATTTCGGTTACGTTTTCATTCAAAATCCATTGTAACAAGGTACTGAACCAATTTTCATTTTAAAGTAAAAAAAAAATCGGTTAAACCGGTTTAAAAACATTCGCGCTTCGGTGAGTGCTGAAGGTTTGAGTCGATTTAGTTAGTGGTGAGTATGTCTTTAGTACGTTGAAATTTTGATGGCTCTTTCGTTAGTTTAAATTTAAACCGTTTAACGGTGGCCGAAACATTACTATATTTTTGCATACGCGTTCTGATTTTATTTCAGAAACAAAATCGTGTACATATACTTTATTGCTTAAGTGTATGTAGTTAAGGAGGACGTGGAAAATTCAAACGTTTCCCGTCTTTAGTAGTTAAAGTAACTAAGGTTTTTACAAAGTTGTCTGTTTCTTATTTTATTTCTTGCAAACAAAACAAAACAATAAAGAAATTGCAAAGGGAGGAAATTTACAAAAAAAAAATTGTAAGTGATTCATTCGTTAAAATGCATTTTAGAAGTTTAGTAATAACTTCAATTGATAGTTATGAGGAAGTAAATAGACTAGGGTTAAGTAGATCATGTATTTAATAAGAGACATAATCGTGCTTTATAAAAGCTTGCTATGTAATATATTTTCGTAATTTACAATTTTTATCTGAATCAAATTAACTAAGTCTTGTTCAAATAAAGATTGGTACGATTGGTATTTCGGGCTTTCGATATGGTTTCATACTGGGTTTTGCAAATAAAACACTCAACGATTTAAGTTACAAACTTTATTTTCCAACTTACCAATTTCAATCATTTACTGCTCACTAACTTATAGCTCCGCCTTTTTAGCACCCGATCTAAAGGTTTTGACACAAAATCATGATGTATTCGCTTGGCTATCGTTTTGGTCACAATTGGTCACTAGTTTTCATCGTTTGGTCACGTACGATTAAACGCTAAATAAATAATGAAAATTTTTATCCTTAGGTTATGATTGGTCACCACATTTTAGCGTTTGGCCACCAAGGGGTAATTTTTATTGCAAGAAAACGAAATCAAAATTGTATTAGTTTAATAAAATCAGGTTCGTCGCTTATTTGGGAATTTCATTTTACAAAATAAATAACAAATTCAATTGGAATATACCATTTGGATTGGCGGAAAACCATTCGTCGAAATATTTTTTTTTCTATGTTGGTATGACTGTCAGTGACATCTGTGCCAAATGTCACATCAAAATAATCATTAGTGTTTAGTATACGCTTGTTGTTCTGAAGTACAAAAAGAGCGTTCGACGATTTTTACAATGAGTGAAATTATTCAACAAAGAAGTTCCATTAAATTTTGTGTACGGAATCAATTTTGTGGTGCCGAAACGTTCAGAATGTTGCAAAAGGCCTTCGTTGATAATTGTATGTCGCGAGCAAGTGTTTTTGATTGGTACAAATTGTTCAAAGAGGGTCGAGAACGTGTTGACGACGAACCACGTCTAGGACAACATCAACTGATGATCAACACGTTAATAAAATCAAGGAATTGGTGCTCGAGATTCGACGATTAAAAGTCAGAGACTTTACTGGCACCGTTGAAATATCGGAAGGATCAGTGAAAGAAATTTTGGTGAAGTGAAATCGGAAGAAATTTTGAAAGATCATTTGGGCCTAAGAAAAGTGAAAGCACGATTGGTTCCAAAATCACTCAATTTTTTGGAAAAACAGCGTCGCATTGACGTCTGTGAAACAATGCTTTTCGACTACCAGGATGTCATGAAACATATTATAACTGGCGATGAGTATTGAATCTATGCTTACGACCCGGAAACAGACGATCAAACGGCCGAATATCGTGCCGAAGGTGAGTCAAAGCCGAAAAAACCCACATAAAAGCGAGGTGCACTCCGAATTCCTTCCGACCGGCCAAACTGTCAACAAGGAATACTATTTGAGTGTTATGCGTCGTTTGCGCGAAGCTATCCGTAAAAAGAGGACGGAATTATGGGTCGACAACTCTTGGTTTTTGCACTACGATAATGCACCTTCTCATACTGTATTGGTTCTACGTGATTTTTTCGCCAAAAATTCCACCCATATCGTTCCGCAACCATCGTATTCGCCTGATTTAACAACGTGTGACTTCTGGCTGTTCAGCAAACTCAAACGACCGCTCCGGGGAAACCCGGGGGGGGGTTTTGAGTCAATTGAAGATATTAAACGTGAATCGCTACGCGCATTGGAGGCTATTCCTGAAATTGACTTTAACAACTGTTTCAAGGATTGGAAAAAACGTTGGCACAAGTGTATTGAGGCCGGGGGGGATTACTTTGAGGGGGACGAAATAGATTTGGAGAAGTAAATAAAGAATTTTAAAATTTGTGAACAAAGTCTTACTATTTTTTGCCCACAGTATTATATATTTTTTTAAAGATCTAAAGTGGAAGACATAAATTAAAATCAATTCGATTTTTTGGTTGTTCATAATTTGCCAGCAAGTAAATGCAAAACGTCATTTAGATTAATATGCGGGAATGCACTACGGAAAATATTTGACTCTAGATAATCCAAATATTATCATAACTCTAACGATCGGAATCGTTTTGTCATCTGTCATTGAGGATCGATCACTAGTTGTTTCCGTTCAGTTATGACGTTAGGCATGACGTTATACAAAATAAATGATCTTGCTGCGTTTTACATTTTTATTGTAAGATTAATTTTCTAATGGTTTAAGGGTAGTACAAAACAAAGGAAATTTAAAATTTCCCTTTGAAATGGATAACGGTTCCGATAGCGGCTCCCGATAAATAGGTAGATCAAGATATTTTTTTTATTGATTTTTAATTAAAAAGTTGAATGAAAAATTTTAGTTTAGAGTTAAATAAATTAATTATATGCAAAAATAGCGCGCTAAATATAACTTTTGACACAGAAAATTGCGTGTTCCGAATACAGCTATCGGGCGATAATAACAAAACATGGCTATTAAAACACGGCCAAATTCTCTTTTGTGGTGGTGCTGCTACTTGCGGCGAGTAGCGAAATTTCTTATTTTTCGCTTTGAAATTTCCGTTATCTTATACAGCATATACTCTTCCTCATCTAAACCTTGTTCCAAATAGGCGCCCTTCTTCCTACGTAAGTAATTATGTAAGTAGTAACATGTTATTGCTACTTTTGATGCTTTTTCTCGATCAAGGTTAATGATCGTTAAAAGAATTCGGTATCTGCCGAAAACGTTTTCTACAATTCGCCGAGCCCGATTCGGTCCGATAATCACAGCTTCTCTTCGCGCAAAGTGAGCACATGTATATCTTCGAAATGAATACTGTATCGACCTTCATTACCCAATTTTAACATCCATTTCTTAAGCAAAAGGGAGGCGTACAGATATGGCGGCATTTGAAAAATTTTCTACCTGCTGAATTTTCAAATCAATATTGAGGTATTTGCGCGGTTTTACCGGAATAAAATGTACAGTATACGTGATGCTATTATTAATTCTTCAATAACCATAGAATTTTGCTGAATGCTAACAGATACAATAATTGTCGACGTTGTTTACATTATCTACATTACCGACGTCATTTCTTTAATTGTCTACATATATCCATGTAGAATATTAATTATCTATCCGCTGTGTAGACAAAACGGCACAACACTGATTCGGAGAAGCTGAAATAATAGTAAAGTAAATAAGTAAAAAAGTGGAATACATATGAACTATGATTTTGCAATCAATGTATAAAATGAGGTGAAACTAGTTCACTTGCCTGATCTTATGCGAATTTAACTTGAAAACATAAATAAAATCTACTTAACGCTCCGTCGTTATCTTAACTGTTAAACCTATTATGAAAGTGTAATAAATCTAAAATGCTGGTGCAAGATTAATCAAATTACGTTAATTTTCCTATAGATTGAGTTTCGATACAGCATTTTTATTGTATATCGTGCCATGCCATAGGGTAATCAAGTATAATGAAAGCTTTTTTACAACAACAAAAAGTTCAATATGGTATTACATTTTAGTTATTGCTTATGATTTTCATTTTATTTCAGTTTTGTCTCAAGGCTGGTAGGCACAAATGAAATATCGACCCAAAAAAAACCCATGAAAAATATGATTTCTTCATTTTTTTTGTACAGATATTCCGTACAATATTGATTATTGAGATGTAATTTAAACATAACAAAAATTTAATAATATTAGAAGATACAAAATGTTTATTTTGCTTTTCCCTCTAAATATGATGTCGTTAGTTCACATTTCGAGGAGCAACAAAAAAGCATTACAACATTTTGAAATTCAAAGAAATCAAATTTGATTGGCAGAGGAATTTTCCTAAGGTTTATTTTATTATACTTCGACATCTGGATACGTGCTTTGTGAGAATGAACGTCAAATAACTCGAATTCAATTAGAAATGTTTGTTGCTGTTTGGTTATGCCTGTAATTCGTAAAACTACCGACAAAAACGAAAATACAAATGAACTTACAAACGAAAATGTACACAAATGGCACACCAATATTTTCCGTATTCTGTGTAAGAGGCAACACAAAAGCCAATGAGATAATTTACACAAAAGGATGACCCAAATGCTGCACCAGCACTTGTAGCACAATTCAATGAAAATGGTGCTGGTGATGATTGATTTGATTTCCATATAAAAACTCCCCTGCGAGTTAAAATATCTTTATCTTTGCGCTACTTGGTCCGCAGACGACCAACCTACAGATATAAAAAATTTAGCTTAAAAAATAAAATGAGCAAGCGTTTTGCTATTTGATGACAAGCATTTGTGATTCAATTTTTTTTGTGCTTAGGTTGTGTTCACAAATTTTTATAAATGAAGGGCATCAAAGTAATTAGTGAGTAAATAAGACTTATTAAAAAGAAATAAGACTTATTGTGAAAATGGATCAAATGTAATAAAAATATTGTTTCGTCTAGAACAACTTCGGCACTGTGCAAATTTTAAACACACAGTTGAAATTTTTTCAGAATATCCCGTCTGCGGCGTTTTTGCGATGTATACTCATAATTGTGTGTATCTGCAAAACGGTTTCATTCAACGGTCGGAACGTTAATAGAACTCTTTATATTGATGTCGTCGACATATTAACTTCCCCACAATCTCCGACTTTTTTAAGAAAATTCAACGGATCGTCCATAATAATCGATATTAATTTCTACGTAAAGAATTGAATTTGATTGCTAAGACGATATAATCCATTAAAATTATCTAGATTATTACTCGATGTATTACTACCAACGATTTACCAAGGCCCTGTTGTACATCGTTTGTAAAACGTATTTGAAACATTAGAGTCGATTTTTCGCTCGATCGCTTTTATCAATCCCGAAACAGAATCGAATCCCGAAACTTGATGGGAGCGTTCAAAATTATCCGTGCTCGCTTTGCTATCTTGATGTTTCTGCATTTGGAGTAATACAGTGATCTCAATCATAGGACACAATACGCAAAAAGTTTCTCGTTGCACACAATGACAACAATTTCATTCGAATGAAGTTTAAACGTCAAATAATGTAGACGTATTTTATTGAGCAAAAACTATTAGTTAATAACTTCAGACTGTGAGTGCGGGTAAAATCTCACAGTCGTGCACCAGCCTTAAGGGGTGCAATTTTTTAAAATCCATATTTTTCGTCACACTACGCCTTCTGCATTTCTGTAAACTTTTGTTGTATACTGCTGGGGATGGTATTGTAATTTTTTACAAATGAATTACAATAAAATGCCATAAAAGAACCTCTAGAAAACTACCCCGAATCAGAGCAACCGTTTAAAATCATTGTATCGAACTAAGGATGACACTATAAGTTTTTACAAAATAAATTACAATATAACGGAATAGTTCAATTGCCAGAATCTGCCCCTAAAAAGTGAAGCTCTTTAAAACAATATTCCTCTGTAAAGGTCATTCCTCTTAAATTGATCACAACATCAATTTACCCTTCAATGCATCAATTTACCTTACTATGCAATAAATAATTACCCCTAAATTTATTACAACAGCCCTTACCCACAAAAACTGATCATATGTATCAAGCTTCGTTCCTATCTAAGGAATAGGTACCCCTGAATTGATTACAATAGCCCACACCCATAAAAATCGATCTATGCAAGAAATAGGTGTCCCTGAATTTAGGGGTACCTATTTATTGCACAGGAAGGAAGTTCGATGCATTTTGATCTGGGCTGTTGTAATAAATTCAGGAGTAATTATTTATTGCATAGTAAGGTAAATTGATGGATTATGATCGATTTTTACGTCCCTTAAGCTAGCAGAACCCATACAGCAGAACATTACAAGATAGTATGAATAATTATAGGCTAATAATAGGCTAATTAAATGTTCTATTAAAAACAATTGGACTCCACCCCTACCAACTAAAACGATGGGTTCTGCTAGCTTTAGAAAAAGTTAGCAGAACCCAAAACAAAAAACGATTCAAAAACAATTGGAAAATTAAAGATTAATTTTAGGCTAATTAAATGCCCGATTTAATTTTTTTTATTCTGCTCATTCTAGAAAAAGGATAAAGCTTTATCACTTCAAAGCCGAAACTGAAACTAGAACCCAAAACAAAATCAATTAACAAAAAAAAAATTTTAGGCTCATTATGGTCTAATCAAATGCCCCATTAAAAAATGTTGGGCTCCACTCCGTTTCGACCAAACTTCAGGTCATTTAATCTAAAGCTAGCTAAAAAAATTTGGCTTCTACTCCCTTTTGACCAAACTTTAGGTCATTTAATCTAAAGCTATCAGAACCCAAATCGAAAATCGGACAAAGCCGAAATTAAAACAAAAAAAGATCAATTGACAAACAAATAATTTTAGGCTCATTATGGTCTAATCAAATGCCCCATTAACAAATTTTGGGCCATACTCCTTTTTGACCAAACTTCAGGTCATTTAATCTAAAGCTAGCAGAACCCAAATCGAAAATCGGACCAAAACCGAAATTAGCACTCAAAACAAGATCAATTAACAAATTAATAATTTTAGGCTCGCTATTTGTATGCTCAGCTACCAGAGTCCCAGAAACGGTAATTATTTTCTAGTTTAATTTTAAAATACGTACCTAGGTAGTTATTACAAATTTTTATTTATATATACCGTAAGTGACGGCTGCCAGCTCTAAAGTAAGTCCTGAAAACTTACACAAATGGTTTGATCAAATAGAAAACTATTTGAAAGAAAATCAACTAATTTCCATATTATCCGAACCAAATCGTATTTTCAATAGAGACGAGACTAATTTTATGCTATGCCCCAAATCAAAAAGAGTGTTAGCAAAATTTGGCAGTAAAAATGTCTACGAAGTTGAGCAGGGTGCCTCTAAGTTGTGCTTGACGGTAATGTCTAGCTTCTCAGCCATGGGAGACATGATACCTCCGACGATAATATATCCATACAAAAGAATACCAGAAGGCATAAGAAACTCAGTTCCGAAACAGTGGGGCGTTGGAAGAAGCGAGAGTGGTTAGATGACAAAAGAAGTATTCCTAGAATATATTTCTAATGTATTTTACCTGCATGTTATTAAAAATAACATAAAATTGCCAGTTATTTTATTTGTGGTTGGGCATGTGACGCACCTAACATACGAACTAAGCAATGTAATAAATGTAATGCAATGTAATAAATTTCAAATAATTTTGAATTGCCATGCGATGTAGCAGCGTTTAAGCCCTTAAAATCAGCGTGGCAAAAGGTAATCCTAAATTTGAAAAGCGAAAATGTTGAAAACATCCTTATTGGAGAAACATTTGCTCCACTATAACAGCAAGCTGTAAACAAAGCAGTCAACCCGGTGATCATTAAAATGGTTTTAAGGCATGTGAGATTTATCGTTTCATCAAATATGCTGTTGACTTTTCAAAATACAAATCAGGCTTGATATGAGGGTATACATTAGACAGTCCAAGAGTCGTTCAATCCAGTATGTGATACCATTGGAAATACATTGACATGGAACAATTTTCTGATACTGTTGGCCCGAAACTTTTGGAACTTCGATCGATAGAAGAGAGTGAATTAATTTTGAAAACTGAGGAGTTTTGATGTCTTGACAAAATGTTTAAAGCACTTGCATCCTCCGCCAGTTTAGAATATTACGGACATCATGGAACGGACAAAATGTATGGAACAAAAGGAAAGGGAGGTCAATACAGACAGTATGACACTGATAGGAAATACGGAACAAGAAAAAGTTTCAGGAATTTCAGAATTGCGGATTGAACCTGAAAATTGTGCGGAACTTTGTGTTAAAACGATCGATCAATATGTGACATGGCCTAAAACTCCAGAGAGGAAAAATGAAAGAGAATAAAAGAAAAATTACCTTTTGGTATCACATCATTTGGATACGCAAAAATTAAAGAGGAAAAGAAGAAGCAAAAATTAGAAATGGAAATTGAAAAGGAACATCGACAACTCCTGCGAATTCAACAGGGAAAATAAACAAAAAAAGGGACGAAATATCAAACAACAAACCGAAGCGAATAACAAAACCTAAGATTCTTCTTTTAAGGTAAAAAAATTATGCCAATTGAAAAACTTACCTTTAACGAATTTGTTTCTCTGGAACACTTATCAGACAACCAAAATTGTCTGGGGTGGTTACATGATAACGTGGTGGTTACAACAACGTCAAGGGAAATGATAACCGCTTCTCTAACCCAATCAAACCAGCTTGAAGAAACGCTACAGATGTCAGTACCTTTGACAACATCTATTTCTTTGGCGGATGCGGAATTACCTGCTGCATATAAAGACAATTACAACTCGTGTTAGTGAATGAAAAGAATGAAAGATTTCAAGATTTAATGAAAAGATTATGAAAAATTTAAGATTAAGCGATACTGATCCTCTAAGCACACCAAACGAATTTTAAGAAACAATTTTGACGGAAGCTTCTTCGAACACTACATTAGCATTATAGACATAAACATTTATTGGGGAATCGGAGGATTAAGGGCTCCCCATAGTCATTATTCCGACGATAGTACCATTCAACGAAATATGTAGTTGATTTTAATTCAAGGGTCATACTCGAATTAATCGGATACAGAATTATAATCAACTACATATTTTGTCAAATCATCGGAATAATGACTATGGGGAGCCCTTAGTCCTCCGATTCCCCAATAAATGTTTATGTCGTATAATGCTCTGACGTATTTTCTAACATAAATTCTAATTATAGTCAAAACGTTTTACGACAGATTTATTTTTGGGCTGAGATTAAAATATGGCTTTTGCTGTGGTAGTAGAATAAGTTATGATTTACCATATCGAAAATTCAAAATATTTGGCAGATACTTAATAATATTTTTGGGGTTAGAATTTTTGGCCCAATACATAAGGAACCACAACAACTTTCATCATTTTTTTTAAATTGTAACATTATTACAAGTTTGAATCTTAATATTTTCTATCTCGATAGTTTCATTTTTTCACTACACTTGCATTAGTGTTACCAGCTTTGAAATCCGTATTTTTTGGGCTAGAATTTTGCGCCAACTTCATATAGGTGGCAGATTTTGGCAATTGAACTATTCCACTATAGTGGTGTAATTTTATTTGTAAAAGCTTCTAGTATCACCCTCAGTACGATAAAATGATTTTAAACGGTTGCTCCCATTAGGGGTAGTTTTCTAGGGGTTTAATTAAGCCATTTTATTGTAATTAATTTGTAAACAAATTTTAGTACCATTTTCATTGGATTGTGCTACAAGTGCTGGTGCAGCATTAGGGTCATGTCAAAAGGTGTTTTTTACACTATTCGTCGCAGGCACTTGGCGAAACACACTAACACTTAATAACCACATTTTATTAAACACTTGTTTTTCTTGCGAAATAAAAAAACAAGTGTTTAATAAATTGTGTTTACTAAGTGCTAGTCAAAAGGTATAAATGATTTTATAAATTAAAATTTAATGTTTAAATTTCGTAAGGCAAAGTAACTCAGATCACACCCACACTTTTAAGATTTGGTATATACGAGTACAACCCACCGTACATTTTTCTTGTACACATTCGAATGTACAGAGCTTTTCATTTCTTATTTTGGAAACTTCTTGTATTTTGTTTGTTGTTAATACAATTTATTGAGTTCATGGAATTTGAAGTTAAAAAACGAAATATAAAATAAAAACGTTTTGCTTGAAATTTTTTTAATGCTTTTATTGGTTAAATAAAGAAATCAAAACAAAAATAAATGGTTCATATTTGTTGTTGTAAATTTTATTTTATTTTGTACGAGTATATAGGAATTTCTGTGATTTCAACAATAAAAGAATTTCCTTTTTTGTATTTTCACTTCAGTTTTAAACTTTTTTTATTTTTCGATTTTTTTATACATGCGATATAACGAGTATATACTGGTAGAGCAGAAATGAATTTCTGTTTATAAATTTTTAAGTTTTCATATTTTTATAGAGACGGAAGAAAGGAGCAGACAAAACAGAGTATGTACTACATATTATACTGAAAATATGATGCAGAACTAAATCATTTGAAATTATACCAAATCGATAAAAATTTTATTTTACTTATTAAATTTATGTCAATTGAGTTTGAAACTCGCTGTTTCTCTATCTGCAATAACTTTTTTATAGTTAAAAAATATTTTTAGGTTCAGTGAGTTAACAAATACTAAGATATGTAAGAATCATCATTTTGCTTCTGGAATATTTTAGTTATTCCAGTAAAATAAATTTTGTCGCGACATAACCCGGACAATAAATTAGCTGCAACAATTTATTGATCCATGTTGATAATTCATTCGAATATTCTTCTCTTTGCACTCCTTTTCAACAATAACGCTGTAAATGCATATTTAATGCGCTTTTTATATGATACAAAGATTTTAGCATCAAATAAATACGACGAGTACTAATATGACAATATGACCAAACTTTATTAAAACTATAGTTTTTTTATGATCAAGGTTCACCAATTCACCAAGCTATTATTACTTGCGTTCGTTAGTGAAAATTTAAGTGCATTGAAAGACACAGAAGAAATTCAATAAATGAAATGATATTAGCAGACTGGGAGCAATCATGCATTAATCTGAACAAAGATTGATTATTGCGAAACCGCTTAGAGGTGACTAAATCGTAAATTTGTTTAGATTTATCTACACGTTCTGTAGTTCCTCTGAACCATTATATCCGTTATGAAAATTTTTCCGCACGATTTTTATTTCCGCCCCTTTACTAATACAGCATACTGTTAGCAAACTAATAGTATGCGTTTACTATCCTAAAAATAGAAGTAGGATTATTTAGGAAAAACTTCACGTGTTTGTACAACCTTCGGAAGTTTTTCTTAAATCCTAAAAATCTTTATCTTTTCGGACAAAACGATAAATCGCATAATTTAACCATTTACAGATAGATATAATAGCCAAGCGGAAAATTTAACCGAATTTTGGAAAAATTGTGTTAAATCCATCAATAGAAGGTATTTTTATTTTTAAAGGAAAGCAAAAGTCCGACAGCTTATATAAATCGGAACTGGCAATATAACAATGAAAGATTCTTTATATTTCTGAAAATGGAAAACCATTCTGCAAAATATCGCATTCAAAAAAATTTAGACCCAAACTTATTTTTATCGTAATAAATATCCAAGTGAACTTTGTTTTATTATCAATTAATTTGTTTATGTCTTGGATTGGTTTATTGAAATACAATTATCTAAGACCTATTATTTAGTGAAATCCAACTGTTATCTGTTGTCAATTTAAACAACATATTATTTAATAAAAACGCACTAAAATTTTGAATATATTTTGAATTTTGAAAATTTTGTAAAAATGTTGCTATAATTTTAAAAACAATATTTTATTTTATCTGCTTACTTTAAAATGTCGACCAATTAATAAATGACAACAAATAATTTAAAAATTTTGCAATAACTATCTGAAACTTAGCATCCTTCCTTATTCCTTCGAGGCTACATTATATCCTTTAAGAGAACTAAAGGCCAATCTTGCTTAGAGCACGAAGGTTAATCTTGCATAGTTTAAAAATATTATAAAAAAAGTATTTTAAGTAATCAAACAATTTCTCATAAGCAATCTTCCTAATTACAAAAAACCAACTACCAAATACTAAGCGCACCTTTGAGTTGTTCTGGATCAAAACTGACGGATAAACACCATTCCATTGAAAAATCTAGGGGCCCCGGGTGTTTTAGTAAATACAATTTGTAGAGAAGTCAATTTGGGTAACATATGGTTTTCCCGAATATTTTTCCCAATTCCCGAAAAACCGCTACCAAATACTAAGCGCACTTTTGAGTTGGTCTAGGGGCCCCTAGATTTTTCAAAGGAATGGTGTTTATCTGAAAGTTTTGATCCAAAGCAACTCAAAAGTGCGCTTAGTATTTTATAATATAATAAGTTAGTATACATTGTAGGAATTTTAAAATATATATTTGTAACGTAGTCTTATTTAAATTTCAATTTCAATTTTGTAATACGTTAGCAATGAAGTTCGTAATAATAAACAAATGTATTATGTTATGTACATAAAACACACTCATTTTAAAATACCAATTGTACAACAAAAAAAAAATAAGACAAAATAGAAAAAAAGGGGAGAATGCAAAGAAGAGTAAAATAGATCGGACGTGTTTGTTGGATTAAAGAAAAATAAATGAAAAACTAAAAAGTGATTTGGCCATTTTTTATTTGCAGGAGTAAATAAATGTGAATTATTGAAATCCTCATCCTATAACATAAAAATCAGTATAATTTTTATATAACTCCTTTTTATTATGAATATCCGTTATAAGCAGTTTTACAAATAAAGTCAAACAAAATTATTATTAGTTATTTTTATTTAGGAAGGTATTTAGTTGTCAACTGTAAATAACTTAGTTTTTACTAGAAAAATCATTTCGTGAATACTAGGTGACAGACCTATACAATAGTTTTTGGATAGTTTTCACAATACAATTTTAAGATTATATTACCAAATTACCAATTTGAACCTTGATCTTAAAAAAGCAGTCTTTACAAAAATACTTTATTTAATTTTTATGTGTATGGCAAGGTACAATTGTACCTTTTTCGTTTTTAAGTTTAAATATTTTTACTTTGAAATTTAGCTACAAATCTGAAACTTATGTTCAGCCTTCGGTCTTTCTTTAATCAGAATTTGGCTTTTTTCTTTCTTTCTTTTATCAGAATTTGTACCTACAATGTTATGTGTAGATATTTATACAGTGAAATAATTTAATATAACGAGAAAAATATCATTTTGATAAGGTGAAAAGATTAATAAACCTAAATAATCCAAAATATCGGTAATCTAATAATCACCGATATTTTGGATTATTTAGGTTTATTAATCTTTTCACCATTATCTTCTTTCGTATAAAATTTAGCTTTTATATAATTAATTGTTTAAAATATATTTGTAAATGAAATTGTTTTTAAATAATTATATTTTAGTGCATCCGATGCCCCGAATATGATGTATAATTTGCCATCCACATAAAGGTTAAGACAGTCATAACGTCAGAATTAGGTGTAATTGGCCATTTGCCTCGTTTATTTCACATCAAACTTAGCACTGCCAAACGCAAATGATAGGCTCAATAAGCAAATGGCATATACAGTATTGCCAATTTAGGTGAACAATTCAATTCCTTCAAAGTACCCGAAAAAGCGCATTTTCTGGAATCGACTTCAGATCTCATAAATCTCTTTCTTTCACCGCATAACGCTTAGATAATATTCTTTATTTACTGTCTGGCCTTTTAGCAAGGATTTCGAGTGTGCAACACTGCGATGTTCAATGACCTTTGATCGACTTTGACGTAGTTTTTTCGATTTCGGCTCAGGTGGAAGGTCCCATTTCGAAGCCTGGTGACTAGTTAGCATGTCAAACTCGTAAACCCATGTCTCGTCACCAGTTATAATGCATTTTATGAATATGCGGTCGGAATTCATCCTCTAACGTGTCTTCAGCTGCCTTTACGCGATTGCGTTACAGAAAAAAATTCAGGTCTTTCGGAGCTAATCGAGCGTCAACGCGTTTTATGCTCGCAAACAATTGTGTACAATGGTACGAATTGATTTGTGAGACACAGAAAATTTAGCGGCTATCTCTCTCAAACCTAAATAACGACTATCAGTTACCATTTCTTTCAATTTATTGATATTAACTTCAGTTGAAACCGTTGATGGCTGACTAAAGCAAGACATGAAAGTGAACATTTCTGTGAAAGTTAACATTACTGAAAGGTGCGAACATTATTTCAACAGTGGACATTGTCGTAAAGAGTGAATAAAGGTGATCATTGGCGTTTAAAGGTTATATAGACAAAATGGCGGAAATTGCAGCATTAAAGAAACGACGCGCTTATATTAAAGGCAGCATGACAAAACTACAAAATTTTATTGCTGTAATAAACGAGAACACCAACGCTGAAGACATTAAGGTGCGGTTACCGATATCGTAATACGATATCGCCGATATCGTAATGAATTTCAACAAATAGAGGATAAGATTGTCACGCTCGACCCAAATGAAGAACTAGATAACGACTTCGAAGACACCTATTATAAAGTTGGAGCAGGACTAAATCTCGCGTTACGATCTAAAGGGGAACCAACAATCTCATTAAATGATACAATTATCGAAACTACAATATCTGGAGTTCACACGGAAGTAAAATTACCAAAAATTTTGATACCTCCGTTCTCCGGAGACTATACAGAATGGCAATCTTTCCATGCTCTATTCTGTTCAACAATTCACGATAATCCTAGATTAACACCAGCACAAAAATTGCACTACCTCAAAGGGACATTGAAAAACGAAGCGTCAGGTCTACTCAAGCACTTTAGCATAACAGACGCTAACTACATCGAAGCATTGAGAAAATTGCGAGAACGCTACGATAGGCGTAAACACACGATAAACACATTCATCAAAAATTTCATGTTCCAACCATCAGTGACCACATCAAACAGCGCACACGATCGAGGTCTGCTGGATACGTCAGATGAGATAGTACGAGGACTCAAAGCACTAGGAGAAGACGCAGAATCAAGAGATCATTGGCTAATTTACATAATGGTTAGTAAATTAGACGAGGAAACCGGCAGCTTATGGGCACAAACGTTTGCAGGTTCGCGACCTGTCAACGTTAAAGCAGTTTTTTGACTTTCTCACCAAACGTGTTGATGCACTAGAATCGTTAAAGAGTCAAACTAAACGAGGTTACCAACAAACATCGCAGCAAAAGCATACTATCAAAAGCCATGTCGTTTCAGGTTCCAATATTCAACCGTGTCCACTCTGCACCCCTGAAGAACACCGATTATTCGAGTGCAATAAATTCAAAACCATGTCATTGGGATATCGCAAAGAATTTCTAAAGAAAGACGGACGTTGCTTTAACTGTCTCAACAATAACCACAATGTCTACAGTTGTCAGTCAAAATTCAAATGCAGAATGTGCAATCGCAAACATAATTCATTGATTCACGATGATTCATTGATAACTAAAAATTCTACCGAAACAGTATCACCTCCCAAATCAATCGAAACAAAGTTAGTAGGCAAAGCCAAATACGGATGCTGTCTATTAATGAACCAAAATCAGCGGTGCCGAGCATTATTAGATTCAGGATCACAAGGATCTTTTATAACCGAAAGTTGCGCTCAAAGACTCCAGTTGAGTAGAACCAATGCGAAATTTTCAGTATCAGGAATCGGAGCCACAACCACTGGATACACGAAAGGGGCAGTCCGATTAAATATCACACCATGGAACAAGCCAAAACCAAACATTCTACTCGATGCGTTAGTGTTCCAAAAACTAACTGCAAAACAACCATCTCTACCCACTTGTATCGACCATAATTATTTCAATAAATATGAGCTAGCAGATCCGGACTTTTGCAAGGGTAGAGAGATCGACATCATCATCGGGTCGGACGGAACACGCACAATGACCTAACCATGCAAAACACGATATTCGGATGGGTAGTTGCCGGAGCATATGCCGGAAGCCAGACAGGACAAGTTCTTACCACAAATCTTCGAAGTTCAGAGGACAATATTGACCAATTATTACGTAAGTTCTGAGAACTTGAATCAACTGAAGACACTGGAAGTCACATGTCACAAGAAGAGAAATTCTGTGAACAATATTTCACCAAAACCAGTGTAGTTACCAAAACCGGTCAATTTGAAGTCAAATTACCATTTAAACTTGCCCCCAATGCGTTAGGATGCTCCTTTAAACCAGCTCTGCAGCGACTGCATTCAATCGAAAGACGCTTCCAAAGAGACCAAGGATTTGCCTCCATGTACAAAAAGTGTATGGCCGAATACATTCAATTGGGACATATAAAGGCAATAACGGAAGACAAAGCTCGACAATCGGGTTAATATCTACCACATCACAGCGTGTTGAAAACCACTAGCAGTACGACCAAGTTGAGAGTAGTATTCGACGGCTCTTGTAAAACAACCAGTGGACTATCTCTAAATGATTGCCTCGCAGTAGGACCAATAATTCAAGCATCTCTTTATCAAATAATTTCTCGTTTCAGAAAATACAGAATTGCTATAATAGCCGATATCGAGAAAATGTATCGACAAGTCCGCATTGCACCAGATGACACGAGATACCAAAGAATAATATGGTGTGAATCACCCGACACTCCATTTACCACATACGAGCTTCAAACTGTCACATACGGAACAGAAAGCGCGCCATATTTAGCCACCAGAGCACTGAACGAAGCAGCTAACAAATACTACAACCAACTACCTGAAGCATGTAACCATATCAATAATGAAATCTATGTCGACGATTTAATGACATGAGCAGATACCATCGAAGAGGCAATTAAATTGAAAGATGAAATTCACCTAATCCTTCCCAACTCAGGATTTTACCTACGGAAGTGGTTATCAAACAGCGAAACCGTGTTGAACCTCATTGATACAGAATCAAAGCTCCTCGAGATCAACGAAACAGAAACTACAAGGGTATTGGGACTACACTGGAATCCTAGGACAGACTGCTTCCAATTTAAGGTCAATCTAAGCAATCAACCAATTATCACGAAGAGAGGAATCTTATCAGAAGCAAGTCGCTTATTTGACCCTCTGGGCTGGCTTACACCTGTGATCGTTACTGTAAAAATCCTACTTCAAGGGCTTTGGACAACACAACTCCGATGGGATGACCAACTACCCGACGACTTAGCTTCGAAATGGTTAAGCATACGGAACAAATTGTGTGGAACAAATCGAGCGCATCAAACTAGGGAGGTATCTAGATACATGTTCTGCCAGTCAGATAATTTTGCATGGATTCTCCGATGCATCAATATTTGCTTATTCAGCAGTAGTGTATGGCCAAATAAGGTAGCAAAATCCAAGGTGGCACCAATTAAACAAATCTCGATTCCTAGATTGGAACTGTGCGGTGCCGTTCTCCTATCCCGACTTATCTTAATGGTCAGAAAGGCATTGAAAACAGACATTAAAGAGGTGATCGCCTGGACAGACTCTACCATAGTCTTAGATTGGCTTTCGTCGCACTCCTCAAAATGGAACACATTCGTCGGCAATAGGACTGCGAAAATTCTTACAAATATGAATCGAGAGCAATGGAGGCATATTCCCACTCGAGACAACCCCGCGGATTGTGCGTCAAGAGGAGTCGACCCAGAAAAATTACAAGAATTCGCTTTATCCAGCTAGGTCCAGAATGGAGCATTGGCCAAATAATAGCATAATTCACTCATCTACCAATGAAGAAAGGCGAAAAATTTCACTAACCGTATGCGCCACCCAACCCAACCTACTAGATGAAATAATCAATAAATATTCAAGTTATAATAAGATACTTCGAGTATTAGCCAACGTATTGCGATTCATTAATATAAGGTCATATCGATGTCAACACCTTCCATCTTACCTACAAACTTATCAACTGCTCAAGGCTCGTTGTGTACTAATCCGCCATGTATAATCTAAACACTTTGGGGCCGAAATCAAAACATTGAAATCCGGAAAAGACGTATCCGTGTCAAGCAAATTAAAACTGTTCCAACCATTTATCGATGACTCAGGAATATTGCGTGTTGGGGGTAGACTATCAAATGCCGCCATCACTTACAACATAAAACATCCAATAGTGAAGTTAATTGCACACGAACACCATATACGTCATTTACATGCTGGTCCAAGCCTCATGATGTCAACTCTACGCAACAATTATTGGATTGTAGGCGCTAAAAATTTAGTGCGTAAAACGGTGCATAATTGTGTTAAACGCACAAGATACAACTCTAAAGTAATAAACCAAGTCATGGGTGACCTTCCCAGTCCGAGAGTAAAGCTTGTTAGACCCTTCCACAAGGTCGGCGTAGATTACGACGGTTCATTTCCAGTCCATCTAATCAAGGGAAGAGGTCAGAAAACATATAAGGGCTATATATGTATCTTTGTTTGTCTCGCTACCAAAGCGGTACATATTGAATTCGTGTCTGACCTAACCACTGATGCTCACATTGCTGCACTAAGAAGATTTACAGCCCGCAGAGGAATTCCAAACGAAATTTTAAGCGACAACGGGACAAATTTTATTGGGGCACGCAATCACCTAAATGAACTTTACAAATTCTTACGACAAAACACTAATCTTTTTTCCACTATCTTATCAACAGAACCTAAGGAGAGTAACCAACGGACACATACACAATATTGAAGAAATAACAACGTTGCTGACCGAGGTGGAATCCATGTTAAACTCGAGGCCGATTTGCATATTATCACAAGAAGAGATCGACTATTTAACACCAGGACACTTTCTTATTGGTCGACCTACCGTACAGCTGCCTGCAGAAAACTTCACCGATGTCAAAATGTCCAAAATTTCCAGATGGCAAATAATACAAAAGATGAATCAAGATATTTGGAAAATGTGGTCATTAGAATACCTAACCAGCTTACAACACCGAAGCAAGTGGCATAAAACACAGGACAATATCAAAGCCGAAGATATTGTCATAATTTAAGACAACAATACACCCCCATCAAAGTGGCTACTGGGAAGAATTATCGAAGTGTATCCAGGACCAGATAATAATACGAGAGTCGTCACCATAAAAACATCTGCGAGAACTACGAAACGTCCAATTCATAAAGTATGTCGACTACCTATAAATTGAATCAACCGATTCAAGGCGGCCGGGATGTTAGCGATGATGTCATGTCATACACCTACCAACAAAAATCTCTACCTAAAATACATCAAAAACATATGTACACAATATACATAAAAAAAAAAAAAAATAACTTCTTGCTTCAACCATCACACCGCCAACTTGTGGTTAGGTGAAAATAAAAGTAAAAATAAAATTGGAAAAGTGATTTTGTTGATTTGTTGAACCCACCAATTACCAACAAAAAGTTCTATTGCAACCTTTTATGAGCTGGATGATTATTGTTCGTGCCACCTGCATCCAGTTCATAACATCGTATGGCTGTTCTTGTTTCTTTCCGAGTATACGTTGCTTCAACGGTAAAATGTAAAAAATGGCTTATTGTAGTAGAATAAAATCCAATGTTAATTTCAAGTTCAAAATTTTGACAGCTATCGAAATTACAGTTTCATTGCGGAACGCAGTTTCCCGTCAGATTCAAAATACAAATAATTTTAGATACCAATCGAATGTGAATTGGATATACATACTTCTGTCGGGAAGTCGATTATGGAGCTTTTAAGATAAAGTGAAACTTTAACCTTAATTCTGCCATACATTTAGGAATTTTGTATTCTCGTATGTATTAAGATTATGTTATGTGATGAGCGCAACAATAACAGGTTTTCATTTTAGATGCCAAAATTTTAAAAGGATATTTTTATAAATATTTGGGTTCTCTCTGATAAAAACGTATAGAAAAATACCGGAAGGAAAATATCATTATAAAGAATTATACAAACCACTGAAATGAAATTAGTGCTCTTTAGCTTATTAAGATAAAAGTAAATTATTGTACGGAAGCAGTCCAAATACGTTGTATTAGATGTAGCCGTAGACACTTGATGAGACTAATCTAGCAAAATTGTGTAAATCGAAATTAAATCGGAACAATCGGATTTATTTGCAATCGTAAAACGGATTCTAGAAGGTTTTTGAACCAACTTCTAGAATGTAACCAACAAAAATTGAAACTAAGCTTGTGCTCATCGCCTTGCCTTATATTTTCAAATAACAATTTACTTACTAATGACTACTTAGGTGTCTGTAACCGGGTCGATTCGGTCATATTTAACATGCCTATCCTATCCTTCCCTCTTGGTAAATGTAACAAAGGTCTATGGAACGAAGGGTTAGGAAAAAGTTGCGTTAGATCTTCAAAAGTTTCACTTCATCATTTCAACAAAAACATAAAGTCGTACGTAATTTGTAGTTTTGCAATTTCTGGCGCCTTAATAACATAAACATTTGGTTAAGGATCTCAGCAAATCTCTATAATCACCCTATTTTATTTTTTATTTTAACTTGCGTATTTTTTTTCGAAGGATTAGTGAAAAATAACATTTCTATAAATTTCACTTCTAATCGAAATTTTTACGCTTTTATAGTAAAAGGGATGTGTTCCGATATCCAACTATTATTTCATTTTTCGGTATGTATACATGTATATTGTTTTATGTACGAGAGTTGGTACCCAACTATCCATAAATATTATGTGGAATATAAACAAGTCCATAAAACAACTTTAAACAACAAAAAAAAAGTTTCGCTTTGGGAAAAATCAATTTTTTTTATTACGTGTATTCAACCGCACAGCATCATGGAGTACGGACCGCTCGGAAAGTTTTAATGAATTCGTACTGCGTATAGCAGCATAAAAATTTCGGATGGCACATCTCGGGTATTACGAATTTTACCTTATACTCGTACATACTTTTGTGTAGTTTGGCCATTGTAATTTTAAAATGTAAATATTAGATTTGGGCCTCGTTTCACAAACATGTGTGTACAGCCTTATTTTTTTTGCCAAACTAAATATACTAAAACCGATATGGTAGAGTCGAAATATTAATATTGAAAAGTTTTTTTTTTTTTATTTGTATATTTTTCTAAAACCTTTTTAATCTTTGTGTTTTTGTGTTGGGGATTTTTCTTATTATCTTTTAGTAAATACGGCCCCTTTCTTATACAAATACAAACAGCCATGTGTGTAGATTTGATATCTATTTATTATATTTAATCACATAAATGCGTATGTCTATTTGTATATATTTTAGTTGTAATACACCAAGCAAAATGTAAATAATTTAGGCTTAAAACAAAAATAATGAATAGGCAAGATGGAAATTTTAAGCTTAAAATTCATTTTTATTATAAAATATCATACAAATGAAATACAAAAATAATTTAATACATTATAATTAAATTAAATTCTAAATAATTTTGAAAAGGTTAAGGATATTCATGTTTTTTATTTCAGCAAAACGAACATATGAAAAAAAATTCCAACCCAAGGATAAATAAATTTTTTGGTTATTTGTGTTAAATTCCTTGTATTTGATCCGTACAATTTTTGTTTTCTCTAATGTTTAGGCATCTAAACGTATCATTTTCTGTGTTATTTACCCCGGTTAGAGTATATATAGAGATTCCTACACTTTTGCGTTGCTGTCTGTACATACCCATATATAATTTTTAACATACGCACTTGAATAGGAAAATGAATCGAATAAAATTGAGATATGGTAGTAGGTATATCGTTTGTTTATGTACCTTTAGCTACCATAAAATTTGATATTATACATCCATACACATATATTCTACATGTTTAAGTATAATAACATATAGTACATACCAACGTTTTATACTTAATATAAGTACATTATAAAGTAAGTGTTTTTCAAATATTTGAGAATTATTTTCAATGACGGCTTTATAAATATGATTATTAAGGCAACAATGTTAAACACGAATTATTCGCCACTTGGAAAATTTGTAAAAGTGTTTTAAAGGCTACATAATCTTGAACTTTAGATTAAACAAGGTGCTTCGGAAAACAAAAATTACTTGAATGCTTAATAGGCTAGAACAGGTTAGGTTTCAGTGGTTGCTATCGCATCGCATTTAAACCCATGTAGTGCTGTTCACATAACGTAAAAGGTCTCGCACATTACAGCTTTCGATATCAGAGAGGCTGTCCATAGTGTATTTGCCCAAATGATCATGTCTTCTGCCAGATAGCGCAGGACATGAGCATAGGAAGTGTACAAGAGTCTCCCCCCCCCTCCTCCTCCTCATCCTTGCAGCTTCTGCAGAAGTCATTTGCAACCTGACCCAGCCTTCTCACACGTTCTCCGAAAAGGCAGTGTCCGATAAGTACCCTTACAATTCTACCTAAGTTACGCTTCCTTAGTTAGTGTGATCAAGATCTTGGATCGCTCCAAGCTCAGCTCAGGCCATACTTACTTTGCTACCCTGCCAGTCAAACTGGCGTGCCACCTAGCATTTTCCAAGGTAACTGTTTTTCTATAACTAGCTGCTTTCAGCCTAGACATAGGGTTTCCTAACCATTTTCTCCCTGGTTCCAGTAGGAGAGTCGTATCGGACCTTGCTAATTCGCCTGCCCTGCAGTTTCCTTCAACATTAAAATTGGTCGAAGCTCAGACCAACTGGATGATGAATAGTTCACTCATCTCGTAAAGAGATATGTAACAATCCAACGCCAACCTTTACGTCAGGGAAACATAGTCCAGTGAAAGAATGGCCGCCCGACTGTCCATCATGTTCCTGTACGATAAGTTCTCCAGAGCTGGCCACTATACACTCACACCATACAATAGTACGGTCCTTACAACTGCCGTGTAAAGCCAGTGCACCAGCTCCGGTTTCAAGCCCCATTTCCTTCCGAAAGCATATTTACAAGAGTAGAATGCCAAGGCGGCCCCGTTCACGACTTCTCTCTTACTTGGTTTCCAACTGAGCTTACCCAGTAATCAGTAAGTTTAAGTATAGTACCATTTAAATTTGGTAGAACCACTTTCAATATTTTATATCTCCTAGTGAAAAGGACCAGCAGTGTTTTAGATGGGTTAATCCCCAATTCACATCTGCTGGCCCAACCCTGGATTGATAACGAATTCTGCATCACATTCCTGATTATACATACGTGCTTCCCCGAGACAACTATCGCTACGTCATAGACATAAGCAACCATACCTATTTGTTCCTCCTCTAGTTCTAATAGTAGTCCATTGATTACTACATTCCAAATAAGGGGAGAAGGGACACCTCCCTGGGATGTTCTCCGAAAACCCCATTTTCTAACGGAGACTCCCCCATTTCCGCTATAACGCTTCTGCTATGTAGCAGGTGAATAATTAGCCTGGTTACAGGGTATTCAATCAGAAGTGGCAACAATCATTCCCTAATTTCGTCCACCTTCACGTTGTTGAGAGCGCCCTCGATATCGAGAAACGCCTCCAACGAGATTCCATGAAAATCCAATGACTTCTCAATTTCCCAAACCAAGATATTTAATGCCGTGTTCACGGACGTACCCTTATGGTACGCAAGTTAAGGCTGTGTCCAGTTTCTGGGTACAATTCTCGAACGAATATGGACATCCAGCATCCTTTCCTTGGTTTTCAGCAGAAAAGATGACAGAGATATTGGTCTTAAGTCTTTAGGGTTGCTTTGCAAGCTTCCACCCTCTTTCGGGATGAAGATCACCCTAGCCTTCCTCTATTTCTTCAGGATGTACCCCAGCTTCAGACACCCTTTGAGGATAACCTCCAGCCAGAGAAGTAAGCCCCCGAGTTCTTCTGTATTTGTGCTGGTACAATCCCATCCGGAGCAGCTGACTTAAAGGGCTGAAAAGTTTTAATAGCTCATTTTATCTTCCGTGTGTTCAGAATATCCTTTGTACACAAAAATTGGACGCCACAGTTATTCCTAAACCCGCAGTCAACCAAAGGCCCCGAAATGGATGAATCCTTACTACACGGGAAGTGAGTTTCCATCAAAATATCAAGAGATTTTCACTAGAAACCGTCCATTTGCCATCCGGTTTTATCAAAAAGCCTGGAACAGCTAGACTAGTAGAGAGAATCTTTCTTAAGCGCAAGGTGTTCGAAACCCCTTCCATTATATCACAAAAGAGCTTCCACCAGTTCCTATGAGCCTTCCTTTTTACCCTTTTGTATACTCTGAGACATTCCTTATAGAAGTCCTAGTCTTGATTTTCTCTTGATTTTTTCGCTCTATTGAATGCAGACCCACAGACCTTTCGGCACTCCGGAAGAGCCGAGGTCCACCAAACAGGTTTTCGCTTTCCCCTCAGCTTTGTTAATGGGCAAGCTTTCCTCATGAAGGTATTGCGAGTAAGGGTATCCACCACCCTAGTAAGGGTATCCACCATTGAATCCAGATCACTATCCGTGTCGGGGAATCCTGGGACTCTAGATGGAATCCTGTCCTGCAATACCTTCATATATATGCCATACTGTCCTCCGTCCTATCCTTGAGCTTAAACGTTAGGTACCGATGGTCATAGAAGAAATGCTCCTTCGCTACCCTCCTGATCATAGGTGAAATAAAATCGGAGACCAGAGTAGCATCCAGAACTACCTGTCTATTGCTAATAATAAAGGTGGATTCTCGACCAGTACTACTAATTATGAGGTTAATTCTTAAACGAAATTCGAAAAGTAGCTCACTCCTGTCATTTATGTTCGAGTTAGCCCAGAACGTATGGTGCGATGCGAACCCTAAGAAAACTCCCACATTCTTCCTTTCCGCGTCACAAACAAGTGCCACCCACAGTAAATCTGGTGGCACTGGCTTCTTCCGGTCCATGTGTGCGACTGCAAGCCAAAATCTCCTTTTCTTCGTCTCTATATAGGCCGCAGTGATGTCCCCATTGCAATACTGCGGGAGTATAAAAACATTTATATTATTTTCCACCAGTATACATGATCTGCTCTTTTCGGTCCAGCGTAAAAAAGGGTGTACCCCTTCGCTCGCAGACCACATATATTGTTTTATTTTATTTTGAAGGTTCTTGGAACAGAACTATCTCCTCCCCTGACTTAGCAGTATTTACTCTCCATATCGCGATAGCCATGCTACGTCGATTAGTTGGATCCGACGGAGTCGATGGTATCCTCCGTCTCACTCACTCCGCAGTCCCTAACCTTAAAGAGGTCCACATCCCTTCCTCCTGCGCAGAGTGCAATGTGTCCCCTTCCCCATGTCTAGAGATATTAAATCCATAAGATCCCTAGTTAACCCCTAAATTAGGTTCGCAACTAGCTATAATGTTTCTTCTGGAGAGTTACCACTCGTCGCGCTTCCCTCAACCAACTGGACAACCTGCTCCCCCTTCTCGGGCTGCGCGGTCCTCCGTTTTTCGCCGACCATGTCCTTTCTTAACACCTTAAGGGTGACTGAGCCGAAACCGAAGTATTTAACCCCTTTGGTTTTTGACAGAGGAACCAGGGATTACTTATTGATTACTATAATGAATAATCTGAAACTACCCTTGGGCTCCTCCTGCTTAACAATCCTCTAGTTCCCCGTCGGAAGACCCTGATTGTAAACCTTAATAATCCTCTAGGAATACAAAAAAGCCACTCATTCAAAGGACGTGCGGTAACTAGTTTTCAAGGAGGGAAGCACGAAATTGTAAAACCTTCTCCGAACCATTTTCACGAACCCTTTGCTAATGAACACTGTTAAAGATTGTGCTAAAAATACAGATCTTTTACCATCTCATATAATGAGAGAATCTCTTATAAATACACCAAGCAACACACTTGTGTACCTACCAACAAAAATCGTGCAGAGAATAAAAATTACACGAGTTCGAGCCAATATAATCGTATTTCTTCTTTAAAACTAACTGCTTGGTAAATTAGGTTATTAGATAATGAATGGAACTTTCGATGTAGTTCCATCCATAATACGGCAACTTTTTTCAATACATGGAAGTATTGAATGGGAAATAGTTTCACTGGTTTTTGCTTGGAATATGAAATACGTAATAATCCGGAACGTATAGTTAGTGACTTTAAAAAGACAATTGTGTCATCGGCCTCAGTTTCTTTTCTCAAAACTTCTTTGAAAGGTTGCATATTTCACTTTGGCCAGATAATATATGGAAAACGCAAAAAGAAGGGCTAGTGGCTAAATACGGGAATGTGGAAAATTGTTCACTTCAAATCAGGATACTTTTATACTTTTGTAGCATTTGTTCCAACCAAATGAAGTTTATTATCAGACTATGTGCAGACAATTTGATGACGAAGACGCTAAAAGAATCGGATGTTGGTTTAAAAAGAATTACATTAGTGTTGACCACCAACGACCGAGATATAAGTCCCAATTTTAGACTATCGGTGAAAGTAATATTGGTTCAGAGACCTTCCCAAGAACACGGTCATGAAGAATTTCCTAAAACATTCCTAAAACTAAAACGTTTGATACTATTAGTAAATCATTCAACATTGGATTTTAAATAGGTAGTCGATCAAATTATTGAAAATAAACATCAATAATTGACGTGTGTCAAGAACATATTGATCCGGATCAGTTCAAATTTTATATGGAAAATCTGATCCAAATTTACTTTTAGATCTTCTTCTTGAGATCTTTTAGAATTTTGATTTGAAATCTAATAAGCGCCGTTGCGTTGTTTCATGAAACATGAACTCAACTATTAAACAAACGGTTCATTTTTCCCATTGCAAAAATTTATCGAAATTTTCGATGCCATAAAAAGTATTCCAGCACGGGTCATTCATGTGGCTAATATTTTAGGAAGAGCTAGGTCTAGTTAATCCTTAGCCAAAGTATAGAAAAATTATATTCTAAAACGACGAGAAAAACCATACATAGAACGTGTATTTATTCACATGAGCGTTATCAATACTTCGATTCCATTAATCTCTTTCCATATATATCTTAGTGATTCTTAAAAATGTTGGTCACATGCATGACCCACCCTGGAATAAGATTTACGGAATTGAAGTATTGATCACGCTCAAGTGAATAAATAAACGTTCTATGTATGGTTTCCTCGTCATATTTCTCCCCGATATCCCCAATAGAATATTTTTATATTTTGGCTAAGGATTAAATAGACCTAGTGCTTCTTAAAAATACTAGCCAGATGCATGATCCGTCCTGGAATAAGATTTGTGGAATCGAAGTACGAGGGCGGAGTGAGAAGACTGGCAAAAATGAAACAAGGAATAATATTTTCGGCCAAAAAAAAATTATTTTTCAACGTAGTCGCCTTTTAGCTCGATAGACTTAGTCCAACGTTTTTCCAATTTTTCGGTCACTTCCGAATAATACAATTTCTCCAACCGAATAGACGTTTGTTGCATCGATGATCTCCTCATTAGAGTCGAATCTCTTTCCGAAGAGCCATTTCTCCAAGTTCGGAAACAGGAAATAGTTTCAGGGGGCTAAGTCTGGAGAATATGGTGAATATGGAAGCAATTTGAAGCGTAATTCATGGATTTTGGCTAAGGCAACTACACACGTGTGCACCCGTGCATTGGCTTGATGGAAGAGAACATTTTTACTCGCAAGATGCGGTCGTTTTTCTTTCAAAACGCCGTTGAAACGGTCCAATAAGTTTCAATAATGTTTGTCGTTGACTGTTCTCTCCTTTCAAAGGTAATCGATGTGGATTATGCCGCGTGCATCCCAAAAAATTGTGGCCATGATCTTGTTGGCCGATAAAATCGCTTTAGGCTTCTTTGGCGCAGATTCACCAGTAGAAATCCACTGGTTAGACTGTTCTTTGGTCTCTGGTGTATAGTGATGGATCCATGTTTCATCCATAGTTATGAAACGACGCAAAAACTTTGTTCATATTCAAATGTTCTTGTAATATGCACACGCTCATCTGAGATGCCTACTATCTCAGCTATCTCGCGTAGTTTCACTCTGCGGTCTTGCAGTACCGTACCATGAATTTTGTCAATCATTTTTGGTGTGGTGACTTCATTTGGGCATCCTGAACGTTTGTAGCGACCGGCATCAGTTGTGCTTGTACGACCACATCGAAAATCAGTAAACCACTTGTGAATCATTTTAATCGATGGTGAAGACTCCCCATAATATTTATCAAGCTTTGTTTTGGCTTGCGTAATGGTTTTTCCATGCAAAAAATAATGTTTAATTAACACACGAAATTCACTTTTTTCCATATGAAATTTAATAAATGCGAGATTTTGTAATACCCTAAAACCTAGCTTGTAATACCTAAAAGCTCCCAATGCAACAGTTTTCTGATCGCAACACCAAAATTACTTGATCGTATATAACAACAGACTAACCCATAAAATACTTAATAAATAAATAATAATTTAATCCAACTTCACACATATAAGTCGCCTGTTATAATAACAAAACTCATTAATGAATATCAAATACAAATATATACAACAAAATAAATTAAACGCAAGAGACAAAAACTACCATAATAAAACGCATTCATTAATGAAAGTCTACTATACGAGGAACAAATACATACAAATAAATTAAATGCCTAAAATACACATCTAAATATAACAACACAATGAAAAACCAAAATAAAAATTGTTACGGTCATTGACCTGATAAAAATCAAAACAAAACAAAATATGTCGGTCGTCGGGATCGACGATTTTTTTTTTGTTTTGTTTTGGTTTCGCTGAGGTCAATGGCCGAAACAATTTTTATTTTGGTTTTTCATTGTGTTGTTATATGTGTTGTTGTATTTAGATGTGTATTTTAGGCATTTAATTTATTTGTATGTATTTGTTCCTCGTATAGTAGACTTTTATTAATGAATGCGTTTTATATAGTAGTTTTTGACACTTGCGTTTGATTTATTTGGTTGTATTTGTATTAGATATTCATTAATTAAGTTTTGTTATTGTATTTTAGTTATTATAACAGCTGACTTCTATGGGTTAAGTTAGATTAAAATATTATTAATTTATTAAATATTTTATGTAAAACTTATTATCGTATAAACGAGAAAAAAATTTTAAGTGCGTCCACAATCCTACGCCACTGTGTTTTTTTCGTTCAATTTGATTTAAATTTTTTTTTTTTTTTTTTTTTTTTTTTTTTTTTTTTTTTTTATTGGTAACTATGCGATCTGTTTTGGGGATCAAGGCTCACCCTGCTCTTCCGCGGTTATGCTTTTAACGTCCTTACTTTACGCCTTGCGGCCAACTCGAGGACGTACGGCTATAGGACCGATTTTAAGACCATCTGCACATTGCAAGCTCCATGCCAGCCTATACCAGCATGGAAGATGGGTCGGCCCATGAGTTTTGCACACCGACAGGGGGTCATAGATGTGTTACATTTCACCACAGATCGAAATCTGTTGATGAAATTTCACTTTGCATCCTGCCCCTATCGGGATTCGAACCCGGTACCTCCCGATCCAAACGCCAAAGCTTTAACCACTGTGCCATTTGGTCGGTTGATTTTAATTGTTTTAGATTGTCTCATACCACAGTGGGTAAAACATATAGGTGTGATCGAAAAAATGCACAAATACCGCCATTACCGGATGATAAGAAAAGTTGAAGAAAATTGGATGATTGTATTTTATAGTTTACTCATCAAAGATGTTTTATATAGTTCAAGTTTTTGCTGAGTAAACAAATAATAGATGTAAATAAATAAAATCACAAAATTCAATTAAAATTAATGAATTAATAAAATCATAAAATAATATGAACATTTCATACTTCGTTGTTAACCCCTTGTTTCTCAAAACTGCCCCGCATCTTTTCGGCATCGGATCCACCAATTTCTGTCACATTTCGACTGGAATGGTTTCCCACGCCTCTTTTATAAAACACCGTAATTCTTGTTTGTTTTTATGTTTGCGATTTTCGTTTTAACTTCATGCCAAATTTTTTCAATATGACTTAAGTCCGACGATTAGGCTGAACTTATTGTGAATAAATCATTGTTTTGCTCTCCTCGAGGTGTATTTAGGATCATTGTCCTGTTGGAATCCCCAAGAAGAGGACAAAAGGGGAACTTAATATTGAATCGAATATATCGATGTAGCCATCTTGTGTCATAATACTGTGGGCAAAAAATAGTAATATACACTTTGTTCATAATTTTAAAATTTATTATTTATTTCTCCAAATCTATTTCGTCCTCCTCAAAGTAATCCCCCCGGCCTCAATACACTTGTGCCAACGTTTTTTTCAATCCTCGAAACAGTTGTTAAAGTCAATTTCCGGAATAGCCTCCAATGCGCTTAGCGATTCACGTTTAATGTATTCAATTGACTAAAAACGGTTTCCCCGGAGCGGTCGTTTGAGTTAGCTGAACAGCCAGATGTCACACGGAGCTAAATCAGGCGAATACGGTGGTTGCGGAACGATATGGGTAGAATTTTTGATGAAAAAATCTCGTAAAACCAATACAGTATGAGAAGGTGCATTAACGTGGTGCAAAAACCAAGAGTTGTCGACCCATAATCCCGGCCTCTTTTTACAAATAGCTTCGCGCAAACGACGCATAACACTCAAATAGTATTCCTTGTTGACAGTTTGGCCGGTCGGAAGGAATTCAGAGTGCACCACACCTCGATAATCGAAGAAAACTGTCAACATCACCTTGATTCTTGACTAGCTTTGAAGTGGGTTTTTCGGCTTCGGCTCACCTTTGGCACAATGTTCGGCCGATTGATCATCTGTTTCCTGGTCGTAAGCATAGGTCCAAGACTCATCGCCAGTTATAATACATTTCATGACATCCTGGTAGTCAGAAAGCATTGTTTCACAGACGTCAACGCGACGCTGTTTTTCCAAAAAATTGAGTGATTTTGGAACCAATCGTGCTTTCACTATTCTTAGGCCCAAATGATCTTTCAATATGGTTTTCACTGATCCTTCCGATATTTCAGATGCCAGCAAAGTCTCTGACTGTTAATCGTCGATTCTCGAGCACCAATTACTTGATTTTATTAACGTGTTGATCATCAGTTGATGTTGATGGCCGTCCTAGACGTGGTTCGTCGTCAATACGTTCTCAACCCTCTTTGAACAATTTGTACCAATCAAAAACACTTGCTCGCGACATACAATTATCACCGAAGGTCTTTTGCAACATTCTGAACGTTTCGGCACCACAAAATTGATTCCGCACACAAAATTTAAGGGAACTTATACTAAACACTAATGAAGCGTATACTAAACACTAATGATTATTTTGATGTGACATTTGGCACAGATGTCACTGCCAGTTATACCAACATTGAAAAAAAATATTTCGACGAATGGTTTCCCGCGCGAAATTAAAATTAAAATGTCTTACTACTTTTTTCCCACAGCAGTAATCGTTTTATCCAATAAATTGGACGGACTTACACAGTACCAGGATAAACATGCCCATGCGCTGATGCTTCCACCTCCATGCTTAATAGTTGTTTTGGTGTATTTTGAGTTGAATTCCTGATTTGTTTGTCGCCTCGCGTAATGTTTGGAGTTAGACTCAAACACATTTATTTTTGATTCGTCGCTCCAAAGTACACTGCGCCAATTTTCTAGGTTTTTTTCCCACTCCAGTCGCGATAACAAAGCTTGGCAAACTTTATTCTATTTTTCATGTTTTATTACTGAGGTATGGTACATTACTGGACGACCGCGAAATTAAATTTTTCTCGCGTAATCTACGACATATAGTCACGTCCAATTTTAAAGTTTTTTTTAACATCGGTTGATGTTACAAACGGATCCATTTTGATCATTCTTACCATCATTTTGTCGTCATTAAGAGTAGTGTAACGCGTTTAATTGGGATTAGTTTAATGCTGAAATATTTGTCACTTTCTGAACGCACAATGCCACTCGTTACCGAAAATTTATTTTATTATCAATTGGGTTTGTGCGAGTGGGGTTTATTTATTTATTTATTTAAAGAAATCGTAGTATGGATAGTATGGAGCATAGTATGGATTCTAGACCGGTACCACGTATTCCAGTTGAGATCGAACGTAATCAAAATAGAGTGGAACATAAGGTTTGAATATCTTTAAATTCATCTGTCCATCGTTTAACAAATCCAAACGGGCATTTTCGACAAATGTAACACCTAGATCTATGATCTCATTGACTCTTTGCAATACTTCGTTGTTGACTTTGTAGGAAGTAATTAGCGGATTTCTCTTACGATGGAAAGACATGATTTGGCATTTCTTAATATTCAAGTAAAGCACTTATTCTTGAAGTTTCTTCGTATCTAGCATTCCATTAACAGTTCGAAAAATTTTCACGTCATCAGCAAATATGAGCTTGTTTGAGTTTATTATTATCTCGGTTATTTGATCTATGAAAACAAAAATATCCACGGCCCGATGTGAGATTCTTGCGGAAAACCAGACGTAACTTTAATAACGTTTGATTTCTCATTTCCCATTATAACAAATTGTCGCCGGTTTGATAGATATGATTTGAACCAATTTATGTAATCGAGTGAAAACCCAAATGCGCATAAACTCCAGAGTGCTTTTTCATGGCAGATGGAATCAAATGCTTTATTGGAATCCGTGTACGCTACATCAACTTGATGATGATTTTCTATCTCATTAATTATTTTACTGGTGAATTCAACCAAATTAGTTGATGTGGATCGACCAGGCACAAACTCTTGCTGGTTTATTGATATATTTTTAATATATCAATAAACCAGCATGGGTTTATGCCTGGTCGATGATTTTAATAAGAATACATTTTATGAGCATAACTGAATGTAAAAGATTCGCCCATTTTTTGATACACTTAATATTTCATTGTTCATTTCTAATGCACAACTACTAACGTAAAATTAAATCATTGAAACTGGTACTATATAAACGTTCACTATATAGTACACCATACATTTGGTCACCTTAATTTATCAATTGTCTCTGTGTGCATAGGCTTTTATTTATACATTACAGTATAATGATACTGCATTAACGGAAACGTGACCACACGTTCGAGATTTGTTCCAAGTTTCGTGTGTTCAACGAACATTTTTTAAATGCACATTTATTATTTTATGAAAAAAATACGGACCGATGATTCCACCAGACCAAAAACCACACCAAACTGTCAATTTAGGTGAATGTAATGTTTTTTCATGAATAATTTTGGATTTTCTTCGCACCAGAATCGATAAAAGTCACTCAGATAAAAGTGAGCCTCATCGGAGAAGATGATTTTCTTAAAAAATCGTTATCGTTTTCAAGTTGTCCCAAGGCAAAATCAGCAAATTTACGACGTTTACGGTGGTCCAATGGTTTCAGTTCTTGAGTGAGAACAATTTTATACGGATGCAAACCCAAATCCTTTCTCAAAATCCACCAGGTTGTGGTTTGAGACAGTCCCAATTCTTGAGAACGTCTTGGAATCGACAAATTGCGGTCTTCAGCAACACTTGCCTGAACGGTAGCAATATTTGCATTACTTCGAGCAAATCTTTGTCTTATTGGCACTTCAACATTATGTAAAGAAAATGTACGCTCAAAATGTTCAACAATTCGACGACTAGCGAGCACACTTGGACGATTATTACGACTATAAAATGGCAAAAGCGCACGAAAAGTTGCAATTGGAGAACGATTATTTTGATAATAAAACTGAATAATTTGTAAACGTTGTTCTTGCGTATATCCCACCATGATGAAATGGTAAACATTACTAAATACAATGAAACAACAAATGACAGATCAAGACATATTACAAATGGCCGAAACGTCACTTAAAAATCATATCATTCCTATTGGAAAACCCTATAATATTGTGTTCATTTTGGAATTTAGCATATAGAGTTATAATCTGTTCAATTTTCAGATTTATTTCCACTTTTATATAACTTTTCTAAATTATATTATATATTTAACATTAGATCTTAAAGAACTCCGAATGAGACCTAGGCAGCCATGGCAGGTGCAGTTCATCATCGTTAATGTCAGTTGTATTCGGTCAGAATGAATTGTTTACCCAATATATTATCTTTTGTTATTAATTTCCATTTTACTATCTCGACAGACGTTACCACTCTGGCCACTTCCCTAAATAGAACTCAAAAATTTTTATTAGGCTATTTTCGTTTTAATTAATTTTTTCTATTTCTTCACTTTATCCCGCGGTTTAACCAGATCTGTTCAACTCTTACAAAGCCCAACCCTATACTCCTGAATGCTAACCGCGCTCAAAATGACCGCGCATCTTTTAAAAAAATTTGATTATAGCGATAATTTATTTTAGTCATTTGGCATCCTATCATTGGTTAACGCTATCGATAAAAAGAAATTATCATGTATGAATCTTGCCATCTGAAATGGCAGTGTCTGCTTTCCTACCGATATCAATAGCTAAGGTTGACCTAATCTTTTCCAAAATAAATTTAAATAAGATTAAAGTGCATAATACCCTTAAACCATCTACATTAAGCGGAATTCTGTATGCAAAAGATTTTATGAATCAAATGACCAAAATTGCAAGACTTGTGTCCCACTAAACATATGTATCAAAATTTAATGTTAAAATATGTATGATCATAAGCAAATTTAATTGTATTTTTTTTATTCATTAACCCTTTCAATTAAATTCCCTCAATTAAATTCGGTTACTTAAAACAATATTTTTCATTGTTTATGTAACAAATTGTGCCATGGCCTAGCCCAGGTTGCTAAATCTATGATGTACATTATAATGTAAAAATTAGGTAAAACCTCGTGTGGCGCTTAACTTTATTTCAATCTGGTTAAAAAGAAAAGCTAAGATTTAATTTATAAAAATTATTGTATTTTATATACATTAGTACAGGTACTTATTAACTATCACAAATTCATTATTTCTTCACAAATTCATTGTTTCATCGAATTTATGATATTACAAAAATTTAAATAAAATTATAGAAAAATGAAATGCCTTATAGCAGTTTCGATCCTTTATCAAACATAAGTGCACTTTGCATTTAATACAGAAGATATATGTACGACTCTTACAACTAAACAATTTACAGCGTGTTGATTCCTTGTTGTTATCAACATCTGGCAAATGTGCTATATTATCTAATTGAAAATCAATAATAGGACGTATTTCCTTATTATGTCTAGTACTAGGTTCAACAGATAAGTCTTCATTCGTTGGTCGGCCACGTTTTCTGATTTTTTCTGCTGTACATAGAAGGTAGTATGCGATTTCCATTCGAAAGTCTAACAAATGATTTTTCAGTAGGCAGTTCTCGCCGCAATATTTTCTTCCTGTATTCCATTCTGCTGGATGAAATAACAAAACCTAAAAAGTGCATAATTACATGAAGGTCCCACTTTTTAAATTTTATGAAAGTTCTATAATAAAACAAGCTCTGGTCAAGGATTTCCCTCCGCCCATATTTTTGTTGTATAACGGTACTATCTCTGATTCCGGAATTTCAATGTGCCGTTTTAAATTATTATCCTATCGCTTAGCAAGAGCTAAGCTTTAGCTGTAGCTTTTCCTATAAAATTAGATGCAATATGCACTGATTTTTTATCTAACCATTTAATTAGGACAACATTTTGATCGCGGTCGCTTAACTCATCAAACGATCCAAGAGGCATTTTTTGAACTGTTTACCATTTTGAAAAGGAGATTTGAAGTTAATCCTAGCTGTACCTACGGCGTTAAAGCCTTTTTTCTTGAGTATATATCGATGTATCGTGTATACGATGTAAAGAAATTGTCAAAAACTAGTTTATGACCTGGTCGGGTGATATGTAGCACGACAGCTCCAAAACCAAAATACTTTTTATTGTATTCGGAAATCTCAGAAGAGGCACCCTGATATATACAAAAGTCATAAGGCTGACCACTGCTACCACACAAGACAAACAATTTTATTCCCCATTTATTAGGTTTATCTTTTATATATTGCTTAACCTTTATTCGGCCTTTGAAAGGTATTATTTGTTCATCGATCCTTAGGTTCTCGTCAAGCTCAAGCTGCAAGCATCGGTTCAGAATGGAATTTATAATGGGTCTCACCTAAATATTAAATTACTTCATGATCGAACATTTCATTTTCTAGTTCGTCAACTAACCAGCCTTCATTGCCATCTGCTAGCATAGTGCCACAAGGTAAATCCGTTACACAAGGTTCGTTAATGATTGTGAAATACATACCAAAAATAATACCAAAAATGTACACTGTTAAATTTAAAGTATTCCAATTGGATTTGTTTTGTAGTGAAATTGAAACACTTTTAGATAATCTTTAACATTTATACTAGAGAAGCCCTTGAATCCCTAATAGTGTCGCTGTAAAGAACAGATAATTTTCTAACAGTTTTAAATAAACACGAGAAAATTGTGATACATTTTACTAAAGTTTTTTTATTTCTAAAGAAGGTTATTTTAGACACTGTTTCTACTTTTATATCTCCGAATCTAGAGATGTTCACGGGGTCTCACCTATATGGGTGAATAGCTAAGTCAAAACCTCACGTGTGTGGTAAATAAGGTTGAGATATGATGATTTTTAACTTATGCAGCGTATTTTAAACAATAGTGGTTTTTGATATCAATCTATTTTCAAATTTTACTGTTACCGCTCCTTGAGATATTCATAATATTTAAAATGTATTTTAGGATAGCACAAACAAAGTTTTAACAATGAAATAAACAGGGTTAATTTATGAAAATATTTACTGTGCCATATACGACTTAGAAGTTTCATGAATTTGAATAAATTTTCAAATTGTATATCACCGATCCTAGAGATGTTCACGGGGTCTCACCTACATGGTCAGATAGATCAGTCAAACCCCTATGTGGGTAATGAACGGGATCTAATTATGATGATTTTTAACTAGTCCAGAGACATTTTTACGTTTATGGTTATATTGCCCAGACCAGAAATGTTCACGTGATCTCTTTCATATATTCGAATAGGTCAGAAAATTTTCTATCAATATAGTGTAAATGGGGCACGAATAATGATTTTCATCATGTTTTCCATAATTTACAACTTCTTCGTTTACAATTTTACTCTAGATTGGAAATTTTGGTATTTTCTCCAATAGGATTTTTACCCATTGACATTCCCAAATAAGCTACGAACCCGATTTATTGTGAAAACAATCAAATAACAAAAATCCTATGGATGTTCACATGGTCACGTTTATACTTTTAGATAGTCCAATGTTTCCACTTTCGATAGTTCCGAACAGGGTTCATTTGTGATGATATTTACTGGACCATATATGACTTAGAAGTTTCATGAATTTGAATAAATTTTCAAATTTTATTTCACCGATCCTAGAGATGTTCACGGGGTCTCACCTACATGGTCAGATAGATCAGTCAAACCCCTATGTGGATAATGAACGGGATCTAATTATGATGATTTTTAACTAGTCCAGAGACCTTTTTACGTTTATGGTTATATCGCCCATACCAGAAATGTTCACGTGATCTCTTTCATATATTCGAATAGGTCAGAAAATTTTCTATCAATATCGTGCAAATGGGGCACGAATAATGATTTTCATCATGTTTGCCATAATTTACAACTTCTTCGTTTGCAATTTTACTCTCAATTGGAAATTTTGGTATTTTCTCAAAAATAATCGAAAATCATCATTCGTGTCCCATTTTCACAATATTGATAGAAAATTGTCTCACCTATTCGAATATATGAAAGAGATCCCGTGAACATTTCTGGGATGGGCGATATAACCGGAAGCGTAAAAATGTCTCTGGACTAGTTAAAAATCATCATAATTAGATACCGTTCATTGCCCACATAGGGGTTTCACTGATCTATTTGACCATGTAGGTGAGACCCCGTGAACATCTCTAGGATCGGTGAAATAAAATTTGAAAATTTATTCAAATTCATGAAACTTCTAAGTCGTATATGGCACAGTAAATATTTTCATAAAATAACCATGTTTATTGCAATGTTAGAATTTTATCTATGCTATCCCAAAATACATTAAAAAAATTATGAACATCTCAAGGAGCGGCAACAGAAAAATTTGAAAATGGATTGATATCAAAAACCACTATTGTTTAAAATACGCTGGACAATTTACAAATCATCATATCTCAACCTTATTCACCACACACGTGAGGTTTTGACTTAACTATTCAGCCATATAGATGAGACCCCGTGAACATCTCTAGATTCGGAGATATAAAAGTAGAAACATTGTCTAAAAAAACCTTCTTTAGAATTGAAAAAACTTTAGTGAATTATATCACAATTTTCTCGCGTTTATCTGAAATTGTTAGAACATTATTTGATCTTTACAGCGACACTATTAGGGATTCAGGGACTTCTCTAGTATAAATGTTAAAGATTATCTAAAAGTGTTTCAATTTCACTACAAAACAAATCCAATTGGAATATTTTTGAATTTAACAGTGTACATGTTTGGTATTATTTTTGGTATGTACTTCACAATCATGGTTCGTTAATATTCTGGTATCTTGATTCTTCAGTTTCTTCGTCCTGTTCTATTTCAATTCGACTATTCTTTGGTTTTGTTAATTTTGGTACTTGATCGTGTTCATCGTCAAAACTAAACAAGTTTGTTGGTTTAATTTCCCCATCGTCAGAATCTGAAACGTCGCATTCCTTGAAATGGGCCAAAACTTCTTGTTCTGATAATACCTTCACTTTAAAATTATGCCAAAAACGGTTTTTTAATTAACTGAAAATATTAAAATAAAATAAAAAATATCACAAAATCAGTTGCAGTGTACACATGACTTAACGTAAATTGTACCTATAAATGTACACGCTTTGATTTTGTATTTTTATAATATTTATTAATTATTACATCAATTTTATAGTGTAATTATAGTAAACCGTATTTAGTTAATAGTTGTCACATTGATTTTTAGAAATTTATCTGTTTCTTATCGCAAAAATCAATTTTTTGTGTGGCGGCCTCCTGTCACCGATAAATACTTGAAACGAAAACAGAATAGTTTAAAGCCTCTTAAGACACAACACTTAAGATCTTAAGTTGTGCTCCATTTGGACCACTTTGTGGAGCGGTACGACCACCAAAATTTTAGAGGTCAGTTGTTTATATGTGACGAAAAGCCTATACAATTTTGGAGCTTGCCAAAACTAGCCAAAACGATACAAACAGCATGTAACTTCAGCTTTTAAGTGTTCGCTGGTTGAGGTATAAGATAACTATGCACATTTAAACGACAGTGTTGCCACTAATGTGTTTAAAATAGACCAACAAAACAGTGTCTGCTAAAAATAACCAGAAAAAACGCGGACAGAAAATTTTAATGGGGCTTGAAATACATGTACATTATAATGTATACCAGTAGGGAAGGGGTTAAATTCAATAATGTGATATTATTGAATTAAACAATTAAATAAAATGTGTTAAATAAATAAATTCTATTCACTCTTACCAAACAGATTTTTTGGGTCAAAAACAGATTTTATTTTTCTTAAATTTACAGAATAAGAATAAATTACTCGGCACCACCGGCTGGTACGAAAGAATGCAATCGGAACTCCCATGAATAAACGAATTTAATAACCATTTAAATGTTGGCCCTGACTGATATAAACTCAAATAGAAACTTCTAAAATCATCTCTTCAAGTATAATTTATCATTCCAAATCGTACCGGTAGGGAAAAAGGCGGCCCTTTGCGTCCTATTCTTACAATATAATACTCAACCATTTAAAAAATGAATTTATTAAAGTAAAATGAAAAACAAATCCAACTCCCATTTCCAACTACAATTTTCATTGTTTATGAATAAATTGTTTGTGCTTTTATTTTTTGTTCGATAAAAAATTGTTAATAATTTATTATATTTCTAAACAAACAAAAAAAAAACACTTTGAAAATCTATTATTAAAATTTCGAAAGGGTGGAGCTAGAGAATAAAATAGATTTAAATTGTTTTCGAAAATGATCGTATATTTTCTTACTGCTACAGAGAAGACAAGACATTGAAATGGATCATAGATTTTTAATATGTTTGAATATCTTGAAACAATGTCCCTGGTACAAACTCTGATAACGTCCATCGTCGTTGTATATATCTACATTCATAATAAATAGTTTCTTTGGAATTTTGAATGTGCATTGGGCATCAACGATTACAGAATTTTTATTTTCTGTTTGCCTCATAAATACTTCTTAATACACAATATTCGGGATCATATAACGATATATTTAAGCTGTGCTTTATTTTAATCGCTTCCTATAATGCTTGTAGATGAAAACTAACACAGGATAGTTTTTATTTTACAACAACAAATTCAGCTTTCCTAGTACAAGATAGATGCTCGTATTTCGTGCAGAAATGTAATATGTATATAGACTATTGTATGAAAAAATCCAGCTGAATCATATTGCTGCATATTTGAATACAATGTAGAAACGAATTGATTGAACACCATAGAGTGTTTCCATTCTTTTCAAAAATATTCCAATTTTAAAAGTATTGTATTATGAATGAGCTAAACTATATGTATAGCGGAGAAAGCTTAACAACGATTTTTAGATACAGTAATAACTACTATACAATGCTGTTATTATAGACTTATTGAATTGTCATTGTGGAAAATCTATATAGAATGACGATAAAAAATGATTGGAAAATATTAAAAAAAAATTTCTTATTGCTTCCCAAACTAATTTCAAAGTTGAAATTTTTATGTAGATTTTATTTTAATTTTAGCGAATATCATCATCGTTAAACAAATATTTTAGGACTGTGGTTTAATATTTGGGTACATCTTGTAACTAAAATAATTCTGATTTATACAGCTAATTTATACTGTTGATTACAAATAGTCTTTAATTATTGTTTTATTAAGAGCAATTTTAGAGGTGGTTTAATAAATTTTTATTTACAGTAATATGAGTTCCTCATAAACTGCCCGAAAATCAAAAATCCGTTAAATGAAACCGCTATTACTATGAGATCCTATTGGAAAGTGATAGATGCGTTCCAGCTAGTAAAAATACCCGTAAAATAACCCAATTTTACTATAGATTCATACTAATAATGGGAAGATATAGGGGTTTCAAACTGCGTTATACGAAACCTAATTTTATAAAGTAAGGAACCCGTAAAAACACAAAAGTAATGAATAAATTTTAATAAAACACAAACCATTTATTCATTTTATATAAATAAAATAAATTCATACAAATCATTAATTCAGTTTTAATTTTATAACTCTTAAATTAAAAATGTAATTCAGAGGTCTTCTGAGCTGTGGTCGATAGTTTACCGGAGCTGTCGCTATAATTTTCATCAGGCCATTCTTCAACAGTAGATGTTTCAGTTATTTTGCAAAAATAACATTCTAGAGAGGTTTACTTTGCTGGTTTCTTAGACACTCGGTACAATTCCTTGTATCACAGAAGGGAATTTTAAATTTGTCTCGATACTTTAAGGCTTCTTTCTGTAGACGGATCATTCTCAGAAAAAATGTCCATGGCTTCTTCAATAAGAGAAAAGGCTTTTGCCATTTTATTTGTTGTCAAAATACTTTTCGTGCTGAGTAGAGTTCTCCGTCTGTCGCACATCGGTGGTTTCTTCTACTGGCATTAACAATTCCTCATTGGAAATGTCTTCATCAGCACATTCTAAGAGTCCTGATATACCTGCGGTGTCTACTTCACTCATTCCAGCTTCATGCGCAATGGCGACGATTTCATTTTGAATTTCTAATGTGATGTCATCTAAGGGACCAGTAGATTAAAATTTATCTGTACACTCGGGCCATAATTTCATCCACACGCCATTCATAGTGGCATGCTGTACCTCTTTCCATGATTTTATAATATTATCTACTGCATCCTTTATATTGAATTTTTTCTAAAATTCCTTAATTGAGGGTTGGTTCAACCCATCAATAGACTCAATTAGGTTTTTGAGAACTCAACGAAGGTAGTAGGCCTTAAAATTAGCAATAACGCCCTGGTCCATTTGCTGCAGCCACCACTTTGATGTTTTCTGGTACGTTATTTAGTTTATGGCTGAGGGCATTGTCAACGATTAATAAGGCTTTGTTTGAAATATTTGGATCAGCGTTAAATTTCTTCAAAATTCAAAAAAACATTTTTCAAAAATGCGTGTTGTCATCCAGCCTTTTTTGTTTGAGAGCCAAGTGATTCCAAGATGTGACTTATTTATTCCTTTGAAGGCCAATGGATTTTCCGAATGATAAATGAGTAGCGGTTTTAATTTATGATCATTTCGCTTCCAAAAAAGCCCCGTCTCATCGGCATTGTACATCTGTTGTGACGTGACCGATTCACCGGTCTGTATAATTTTTAAAAAAAATTTCTGATACGCTTTCGCTCCCTCGAGATCTGCACTAGCCACTTCCCCTACAGCTTTTATATTATGCAAAGAATGCGGCTTCTTGAATCGGTCAAACCATCCTTTGCTAGCTAAAAAAGGCTCCGCACGAGATGATTCACCATGTTTAGTAACCAAATCAGCGTGAAGATGCTTAGCTTTCTCTTGTATTACAATCGAGCTTTATGGTACGTTTCTGTTAATTTGATGGTCTATCCACACACTAAGCAACCGTTCCATCTCCTCCACAATCTCACTTGTTTGTTTTGACACATTTTTTGCGGTTAGGGGTGTTACCCCTTTTACACTTGATAACATTTTATCTCTGTTGTCCTTTATTGTATTAATTGTTGAAGTAGCTAGGCCCAAAACTATGGCGATTTCATTATTTTTTTTGGCCCGCGTCAAACCGTCTTAAAATATCTAATTTTAATTCTAATGTTATTGATTTTCGCACTTTTTTACATGCTTTTCGTCGATTCATGCTACTCGCTTTTCAGACATTTTAGCAATAGTAGAGAAATTTAATTAAATTTAATTGAATTAAAAGTATGTATAGAGCGTAAATAAATTAACGTTTGATAACTATTTTGGGATTCCCCGTATAACAAAACCAAGCATAAACTGTATTTATGTACAAAAAATCTTTTTTATTATTTTTTTTTTGGGATTCCTCACAAAAACTAAGCAAAACAGAACAAAATATATTTTGTCCGTAATTGCGAATATTTGATCCGTATACCGAAATTTTGATACTTAATTAACCATGTCCGTGTTATCGAATTTCCGTTAAGCGAACGTCCGTAAAGCGGGGGATTACTGTATCAATTTCCTTTAAATCAATACAAAAGACAAACATACCAATTACATATCAAATCATTTTCAAGTATACTTAAGAATAATTAACAAACAAATAATAATTTTAATAATGTAATTTAAAGTTTCATAATAGTTAACGCTAATATTCATACACTCTGCGACACTCTCACCCTCACTTGAAAATTTTCCATAAAACCTAAGATAATACGCCTAATTATTCGTCATCGCCTTTGTTTTTATCTTATCTAACTTTCCAATGACTAATACACATACTTAGATGCAATGCGAAGTGAAAACTTCCTGTTTTTATATATTTATTTGGCTCTAGCTCCAAATTTGGTGTAATTTTACCCAGTTTCAAATTTTTGTTACAATTTTTACATTTTTTTTATAATTATTCAATCATTAACCTTCCACTCATCGATCACCTTTCATACTTCTATCTGATCCATTCTCATAAAATCATACACATTCTTATATACGTTCCATTCCCATTCGTCATGATTCAGTCAAATTCCTTGCACTCAAGAGAACATCGAACATTTGTCTGCTCTGGTTAAATGCAGAGCATTTTAAAATCAAATGTTCGATATCCTCCACACCAAGCAGCTGTTACATAATTCACACTCAAACAAATTGCGTTTCTTCAAGTTTTCTTTCCAATTTCCATGATTCAGTCTCACTCATTCCATTGTTCTTGACATTCTAGTATCTCCCTTGAGTACCATAAAGAATGGTTAACTCAACCGAGAACTAACCAACTCAAAGTACTTCTTACCTTTCGCCTGACATTTTTCAACAAACTCTTTCTCCTATTTTCTCCACAGATTCACCTGAAACATGCGAAGTACATCTCTTGCATCCATGAATTCATATTCATTTACATCATCAACCAAACAGCCTCAGTATATCGGCTCTTTTATTACCTTCAGTTTTGTAGGTATACATTACCATGAGTACCCCACCCCTACTAATATATTCCAATCCATTCCGGGAGTCGGATAATAATACTACTCTCCTCCTCCCTTCTGTCATTGCCAACTTGATCCCTTCCATAATTCCAATCAACTTTGCATTCTTTATACAGATGCTGGCATTCATTCGTATTATTTTCTCTCTTCTTATTGACGGAATTAAAATTCATACACCTACTCGTTCATCATTCACACTAGCATCTGTATACACTTCCACATGGGCAAAATAATTCATTCGCATTTTTAAAAACTCACTATTAACCGTCAACTCATTCATCATCGCCTTTGTTGTATCACCAAACTTTAAACACACAATTAGATATCTCGGCGTCCATACGCAATTTTTGATGACACTAGTGCCTTTCGTAACATATCAGTTACACCAGGATGAGCTTCCCATTTCGGTTTACTCAGCCTTTTGATTACATTCAATCTACTCTTGCAATTATCGACTAATTTTTGCATATGCACTTTAAAACCCAATCGCTTATCAATCCAGATAGGTATTTGAGCCTATTCAAATTGACACACTCAATTTGCTCATTATACACTTGCACGTCAGCCATACGATTCGTTCGAAACGTCATACAACAACATTTCGAATTTATATGCAAATTAATGTCAGTCAAACATTCTGTTACCTGATTCACACATTCTTGAGCCCGACTTATGGCCTCCTCGATGGCCCTCCCCTTGCCTAACAGGACAAAGTCATCTGCAAATTGCAGAATGATCGTGTCCGAGGAGTTAAATCTGTGTATCGAGCTCGTGTAAAGGATGAAGAGAGTCGGTGAAATATTTCTGCCTTGGCAGAAGGCCTATATTCAGCGCTCCCTCCAACCTGTACCCTCTACCACACAAAAGTAATTTTCTTTCATTCATGAACTCATACACCCATTTGCAAATTTTCCAAGGAAACCCCAGGCCCATAAAGATCTGATAAAGTTTCCCCGAAATCACATAGTCATATGCCCTTTCTATACCCAAAAACATCGCCACAACATGCTTTTTTGCCTTTTGCACTTCCCAAAAACACTTTTCTACACATTCATTAGCAGAGTGGTTGTAACGAACCCAAAGGTGGTTTCCGGCAAAAAATTACCCTCATTCCCAAATTTGTCTGTACGTCCTTTCATCATACCACTCACAATTTTAACAAATTCATTCAACATACCTATTCCTCTGTAATTTGTTGCCAGATTTCTGTCCCGATCCTTTTTAGGAATAGGTACCACTCTGCTTTCGTTCCACTTCTCCAGTATTTCAGGAATTTCAAAAATTTCATATCTGTCGCTTTACGTACATCCGTCATTATTTTTAAAAAGACACTTCCATTCTCTCTGTCATCTAGTACTGCATTTGTGCCATGCGCTCTATAATCTCTCACTCTGTCAAACTTACCCCATACATCCTTAGTTATGGTCTTATGTGTCATTTTGGACACATATTCCCGCCAACTTTTCCTCTTCGCTATACGGATAGCCTTTTTCAATCTTGAAATCATCCTTGCATAATTTATTCTGCATTCATGACATGTACACCTATTGAGCTCTCTCAATGCTATCCGTTTACTTTCATACCAATACTGGATTACTTTATTCCATCAACCATTCACCTTACATTCAATTCCTCTTACATTTGTAGTGCACATTTCATTCACTCTTTCTATTTCATCCTCAAGTTGGTTAACCTCATTTGCTTCGTTCATTATGAGAATTTTATTCATACGTTCGACCCATTTCTTACCATTCATAATGTCCTTAAGGTCTATATCAACATTTATACCACCCATAAACACATCTTGATTAAATAATGATCACTACTCAAACTCTCTTCCGTAACATTCCAAGTGACTTGGGCCGCCAACCCGCTAGACATTAATGATAAGTCTATCGCACTGGCTGTCCACCCCACACACGTCATCCTAGTTGAACCGCCATCATTCAGGATTACGAGATCGGAATCCAAAATAACGCGAGTCAACAAGTTTCCCCAAGCAACATTTCTTTCACACCCCCCAGAATAACGTCACTTTTTCCTTTCATCCAGTCAAACAAAATTTGAAAATCTCTCAGGGTTTTTTCTCTATCACTCACTGATTCAATTGGAGTTGCATATTCACTCACAAATAACAAATTTCTGTCCAGATTTCGAGTTTTGGCTGCGATGACTTCTATGCGCTCGAATGACGGTATGTCGCACTGTACAATACCGATATTGGTCCGTGCCAATATCGCCCCTCCGCCGAAGCCACCGGCCCTCGGTCTAGACAGAAAATTGTACCCACTTTACACGAAACGTCTTACCCTCACGCTCCCAAGTTTCACACAAAAGCATTACATTCACATCATTCTTGGCCAGGTAAGTCCGCAACATATCGCCATTGGCATACATGCTGCGGATATTTATCTAACCAATTGCCACGCATTCATTGGATCTTATCATTCGTACTTCCCTTTAAAGGAAAGGAAGAAGGGAAAAACAGTTTAAACCAAAAAGTAACACTTTTCCCCTCCTTCCCTCTAATAATCATCATCACTCATACCTTGATCATTGTTTTGTATATTTTGCCTCTCGTTAGGATTAAAGACTACATATCTCCTTGATAATACATCTTTGTTGTTCTTTTCTGCCACTGCTTTGATGATAATTTTTAGTTTGCTCGATCCTGGATCTTGTGTTGTAATGTTGTTTAATTTTTGTTTCGTTATTTCTTTGTTTTCCAGTACTAACGTTTTATCTTTATTTTTATTGTTGTTGTTATTATAATTGTTGTTATTATTGTCATTGTTTTCATTATTGATGGTGTTGTTGTTATTGTTGTTGTTTTTATTGATATTATTTGTATTATTACTACTGTTGCCGTTATAATTATTATAATTTTTGTGTGTATTGTTGTTACGTTGGTGTCATTTTCCACATTTACTTTGTTTCTTTTTATCATTTCACTAAATGTTTCTTTTTTATGCGTGAACATCGTTGCTGGAGTGGTGTTTGGCATTTTCGCGATATTAAGTTTCTTTTGCTTTAAAATAAGTGATGCGATCCATTGTTTTAATTTTAGTTATTTCTGCCTCCATTATGAATATCGAACACAATTTTTGCCAAACGCGGTGTGTTGTTTGTGCAGTTTGCGCGTTTTACGGATTCGCAAACTTCTTCGTCGTGTCCATCGATCACATTTTTCGCGCATTTAGGACATGTTCTTGGACGGAAGGATTTAGTTTCCGTGTGCTCGTACCATTGGCAGTTGTGGCATCTCATTGGGTTTGGGATGTACAACCGTACATCCAATCTCAAAAAACCCGCTTTGATGTGGTTCGGTAACTCGATTGTATTGAATGTAATGATATGTAGTAGCTCGATTAACTTATCGTTTTATACGTTCAACTTTGATCATATTTTGAGCTTTTAATTCTTTTTCGATCTCCTCGATCTCAACATACATCAAATCATGACTATAAATAACACCTTTACTGAAGTTCAAAAATGTGTGTTCTTCTACTTTGACAGGCATGTCTGCTAGTTTAGTGGCCTTCATTAAAGCTTGAAATCTTTCGTCTTTATTTGTCAACACCAAAAGATCTCCGCTACGTAGTCTCCATGATGTGCGATTTGATCATTGATAAGCCTTTTTCAATCAAGAAAGGCGATACTCCTCGAAAACTGTTGTCACTGTCAGCCTTCTTCACTACTACATACTTTTGGTTAGCCTTGTTTTCTACGAAAAATAGTCGTTTTCTTTTGTATTTATTATCTTCTATTTGAAGAATAGAACCGGCTGGAACCGGTTCTTGCTTGTAAACGACATCCTGCCGTAGGCAGTTGTCGGATAAAATTTAAATGTCGGTGTCCTGGTGAAGGTACACCCCGTCTCTCAACAAACGAATTGACGTAAGATACTTGTGAAGGGACACCCTGTCACTCAACAAAAAAACAGAGTTGACGTACGGTATTAGGCCCGTTGCACATTTGAGCTAAGCTAAGCTAAGCGATGTTTTTTTATTTCGACCGATGTAAACTAACTTAGCTCAAGTTGCGCTTGCCTCGCTATAGTCAGCCACATCGTTCACACATACTTGATGTTTTTTTTTGTTTTTTATAGATTGACGCATATTTAATATTAATTCATATTGAATTTTGGTTGACATTTATATTGTAGATCAAATTTAAAATAACGTGTGAATTATTATACAATATAACACCTAAAGTTGTTTATTAATTTTATAAGTGTTAAACATTAATACATTAAACATTAAATTCTAAATTTACAAAGGATATTTGAAAATTTGTGTGAATTGTGATAAAAATCGTATTACGAACAAATTTAAAATAAAGTTATGATTCATAATCTATAGTGTATATTACTCTATTGTCAATTGACATCGATTGTGTATACTTAAAACAAATTAATACAACAGATTCGTAACGCAATGTCTATAACACAACTGTAAGAACCATATCCTGTGTCATACCCGTGAAATCAGTACGTTTTAAACTTGACAGAATATGAGTCGGATTCATCTGATGATGATTTTGATGAAGATGTGTTATTAATTTTACTCAGGAAACGGAAAAGGCGTTGTTGGTCTTCAAATTTTTGATGAAGAGATCGAAATATGGCGAGTTTCACTGCTTATTGCCCGATCTGACGGATAAAGAGTTTTTCAGATACATGCGATTAACTAAGGGGCAGTTCGAGGAAGTGCATAATCTAATCGACAAAAACTTAAGAGGAGGCAGTAATTCGTATTTTCGGCCGGCAATTTCCACAAAAGAGAAGTTGTTTGTTTAAGGTGATTTAAAAATAATTTAAAATTCATGAATATTTAATTATCCTTTTTACGTTCTAGATATTTTGCAAGTGGGAGTTCATTTCGGGATCTAAGTTTTAATTTTCGCCTGGGTGAGAGCATATTAGGGGTAATAATTGAATCGGTGAGTGATATAATATGGCAAAAATTGCAACAACAAAAAATGCCAGAGCCTGCTGAACCATTTTGGCGTGAAAGGGCCAACGAGTTTAACAAAATGTGGCAATTCCCGAATTGCATTTCAGCCGTCGACGGAAAACATGTAACGATTCGTAGTCCAATAAATTCTGGATCGTCATATTTCAATTACAAAAAAACTTTTTCAACAGAGTTCTCATGGCTGGTGTAGATGCTACATACAAGTTTACATTTATAGATGTTGGCTCACAAGGTAGGTTCAGCGATGGTAACAGTTTTGCGAATAGTAATTTTAGAATAAAACTTCGAAATAATTTACTTAAAATACCGGTCCCTGAAACAAACACTTTGCCATTTGTTTTAATTGGAGACGAAGCCTTTCAATTAACGAAGAACTTCATGAACCATTTCCTGGCTGCTACACAAAATATGACACATATTGCAAAATCTTCAGTTATAGACTATCAAGAGCACGCCAAACAGTAGAATGCGCTTTTGGAATTTTGAGCGCACGTTTTCGAGTTTAGAAAAGGCCATTCGAAGCTGGTCTTCGAAAAGTGGATAAAATAATTAAAGCCACTTGTGTGCTTCATAATTATTTGCGGAATAAAACAACACTAAAGGAACAAATGGATGATTTTGACTGTACAGATTTTGACGACCCCGACAATCAACTCGTAGATTTATTGCCATCTTCTGTAAGAAGTTCTAATGAAGCGTTTTTAGTAAGATATCGTTTCTCAATGTATTTTTCCTCGCCAGAAGGATCTGTTGCATGGCAGTTACAAGGTATTAAAAAAGGCAAATATTAAGTTTTCCATTTACATATTATTAAATTAAACCTCATTTTTTATAATAACTTAAGCCTCAACTGAACTCTATAATAAAAATTAGTAATAATAATAAACAAATGTATAAAATAACCAAAATTTATAGAAAATAGATGTTTTATTTATTGAATTTCAAAACTGAACTTAAACAATCTTAATTTCTATTTTAAGTATTATTTGGTGGTGTTGTGAATGAATATGTGTAGTAAGTGGAGGCATTGTTATTGTTCGTTGGGTCGGTATCCTCTAAATTCGTTGGTATGTCAACCATACTCGGCATTGCAACCAATTGAATCATTCCTGCAGAAAATAATAAATATTATTATACGAATTATGCCAAAATATACCATATTATGTATTGATACCTTGAGAAGCTGTTGTAACAGAATTTTCTTCATTAAAAGATAATGGGGGTTGACCTGGAGTTATGTGCATCTGATGAAATCTCGGTAGTTGAACATATCGGTCTGAAATCTGGTGACAACCGTGGTGATAAGCCTGGTGATAATGATTCAGCTATTACCTCACACTCGCTTATCACATCGAAAATTTTTCTCTTAGCTTCTCTTTGTAAATTAGGGGAAAAAGTAACCGCTGTCTCGTACATTGACAAAAAAAATTGTAGAGGGATTGATTTGCAGGTTGAGAAATATTACTTGATCTCAAGTCGTATTTTATTATATCTCTGTTTTGCCTCATTTTTTGGTTTACCTTTATTATATTTAATATTTCATCTTCCTTAGATAATTTTGTTTTTTTCAAATTCTCTCCTTTAGATGATTCTTTGTTTTGCTCACCTTCATGTACTGTTGTTTGAGAAACTTCGGAGATTACACTAATGTTGCTCTGTGAATCTCTTTTACACATAAATTTTTGAAAAAACGACATTGAGTCGTGAAATTTCCATTTTTTGCCAGCCGAGGCTGCTTGGCCACTTTTAGTTTTCATCCTCTTAATAGACTCTCTGTGAGAATCTCTTAGATTTTTCCCTTGTTTTTTTGCTGTGGAGCCTGTAAAATATTCAAATTTATAATTATAATATGCATTACCATTTATTACTATGTATTACCATTTTCAAATAGACAGTTCAAAGCAATTTCTTCCCAAATTTCACCTTTGAATTTAGTTGACTTGTAGTCTTTGCGATCAGTGTCGTATAATTAAGGGTGACTTCGAACGCATTCAATGAGTTGTTCTAATTGTTCTGTTGTCATTGTCATTGGCAAAAGAAAAAAGAAAAGAAAAAAATTTGAGTAAGATCGCTGTCAAAAACCACGCTGTTCGCAATGAAATCGAAATCGTGAAATTGCTCATCTCAGTGAACAAACTTTTGTAAATAAGATAAAGTTATGCCAAAAAATTATTATTATTTTAATTATTAAACATTAAAAATTAAATTTATAATAAAAACCTCACATTTCTATATATGCGAGTGAAGTTTTTACTAAACCATTACTAAATAAAATTGACGTCATTTAGTAAAATTTCGGACAAAGCACATTACCATAAATTTTTTTATATACGATCACACCTGCCGGTCTTTTTTCGCTTACTACAACCACACAATAAAACGACGTAGATAAAGCACTTAGACAAAGGATAGCAACCGATTTTGTATAGTTTTATAAAGTTGTATATTTCGATATTGTTCAAACAAAAGGATTATATCTTTTATGTAAGTATAGAATAACTCAAGAGTTAGATTACAGTTTATATAAGTATTGCAAACTTTTTTTGGAAGAAACCCAAAAAAATTTAAGTTGTATTGCATTGAGTTTTTTAAGAAAGCGAGATTTTTCTCTGGAAACACATCAAAATAAAATTTATTGTTATAGCAGCGCAAGGTAAATAAAATTGGCATTGTCTATCAAGCACCAGTTTCTTTTATTGATGTTAGTCATTGTATGAATTTTAAAACATGTGGGAGTATGCTACTATAGCAAGTAGAGAGGTAAATTTATTGGCTTTTGTTTTCAATTCTGGCAGTCGAACCTATAATCATTAGATAATAAGATAGAACCTCATTACGATATCATGGGATTACTGGTAGAAATAATTTATGGAATCATTCTAGCACTTGCGTACTCGTATTATGAATTATTATGAATTTCTGTAAATTTGTAATTTTCCAGCACTGAGATTCAGTATTAGTAAGAAAGGCTTTATATTTGTAAACATTTGCAACCTAAATGACCTCGGATTTTCCAATTTAAACCAATGTGTTGATTTAAATACAATTGCAAAATGCAAAAACTGTTCAAATACACATATCTATGTAGATATAATAAGCATTTACACTGAAAATTATTTTCCAGTTGAAAATCAAATTATGACGATATCACTGAAGAGAGAAGCAATATTAAGTTATGGCGGCGTGTGCTACAAACTATCGTCGATAGTTAGTTACTATGCAGGAGGCGGCGGACACTATATAAGTTACTGTTTCAGAAATGGTAAATGGCTCAACTATGACGATTTAAGTGCATATGTAGTAACGATTAGTAACAGCGAAACATATAATGTAACACCCCACATATGCTAAATCAGTTTAAAACTATGATCAAACAAAACGATTTCTAAATTACTCGTTTTTGATTAATTAAAGAATCAGGTAATTTCTCACCGCCAGTCGAGTGAATTTTTTTAGTCTATTTTAACTTATCGATTTTTAACTTATAAATAACTTATACGAGTAAATACACTTTTTATATTATTATTTTCATTAACCTTCTTATTACCGACCAAATGGCATAGTGGTTAAAGCTTTGGCGTTTGGATCGGAAGGTACCGGGTTCGCATACCGATCGATAATATCTTACATATTATGATAATTGAAGTCCACTTCCGAATAACAAAATATCGCCACTGCGCTGGTTGGAACATGTACACACACCATCGGAATTATTCTTATGGTGAATGCTAAATACAATTTTTAAATAGTATGTACATTCGGTAGATAAAATATTAATGCGATCTCCAAAGTAAAGATGTACACAATACATAAAACAGATCAACCAGTACCATAACGGTCGTTTGACTACAAAAAAAAAAATCAGATTACGGGTATCTGTCAGTTGACGGGCTGCATGTCACATAAAAAATAAAAACAAAAACATACAACCAGTTGTACTGCTTAACTGGAATGCATGATCGAGAAACACGACAACAAATAAATTATTTAGTTTGTAGCGAAATGAACGTCATATAATTACAATCGTGGGGCAGTCCCACACCCGAGATACGACTCATTGTGCCGGGCAAACAACTTATTCAAGTCTTAATATCCTTCACATGATACTTTCTTATTGGTTGTCCTTTTAGGTTACATTACCAACAATACGTTTCACTCGTCCAACGACGAATTTTGGAGCCAGTTTTGCTGAGAAATACTTTGCAGCATCGCTTTGAGCAACATTTCTAACGTTAATGATTTGTCCAGGTTTAAAATCTCTAATCCGAGATCGAAGGTTGTAGCGTCTCTGGTTCTTTTCTCGCGCTAGCTTCATATATTGCAAAACTTGTTGTTGAACCAACGATAGGTGATCAGCCTAATAACTTATATTCAGATCCGTGGATAATCTTATGTTGACCAAAGACTAGATATTGAGCGGAATATCCCGTAGATGAGCGAGTGGGTCATTATTCGATATTATAGATTCTGGAGTACCAAATAAATGAAAAACATCATTTTCCAATGATTTACAAACTAAGGCGGCGTTCGCGTTTCGCATCGGAATTAAGAGCAAGAACCTAGAATAAGAATCAAGGATGATAAATATGTAGGTATTACCTGATTTCGTCCTAGGATATGGTCCTAAAAAATCTGTATATAGCTGTTGCCATTGTCGATGCGTGGTAATTGATTTAACTATGGGTGGTTGCAAAATTTGAGTAGAAGGCTTGCAAGTTTTACAATGTTCACAATTTGATATACAAGTTTTGACGGGTTGAACATTCTCGGCCAGTAAAAGTAGCGCTGTAATTTTTCTACAGTTTTCTGTACTCCAAGATGAGCGGCAGTTGGAGGATCGTGTGCTTGCCTTATTAATTTAGGAATCAATGGAGTTGGAACGAAGAGCTTCCAAATAGGCAGATCATTATGCATTGCACGATCGATTGGTGAAATAAATTTTTCCATCAACGACTTGAAGATTACAATAATGATGTTGTTTAGTTTTCAATGACATGTAAAGTTCTTTATAAGCATCTTTCTCGAAATTAGGAGAATTTAAATCGACTTGAAATGGAAGTGTATCGATATCGGTTCCTATCACTCTACACTATTTTCGAATGACCGGGACAAGGTGTCAGGTACAATATTTTGGGGTCCTTTTACATGTTGAACGGCTGTCGAAATAGTCGTGGGAAAATGATGAATATAGCATTGGTATCCTTTAACATGTGGTCGGAATTAGCGCCTAGTACACTAATACTAGCTCCACTGTCTAGCAATCCTCGGTAAGACTGACCATCGATTAAAACGTCGGCGTATGGCCGTATATCACCGGGCTCGGTTGCTATAACAGAACTTATTATGTTTTCTCAGAGATTTTTAATGTTTTCCAAATAAAGTCGTGTACGCTCTTTTTGTTTAGGGGAAATAAACCACTTGTGAGTATGATCAGCGTTTGTAGTACTCTTAGTGTTTGTAACAGGTAATACTTCATCATGACTATGATACCCAACAAAGTTAGTTGTGTTGCAACTGAGTTGGTTAAAGCATCTTGGTTATCGGGCATTAAAATTTGAGAATTTGAAATGGGTTCAACAGATTGAACAGAATCATAGAATGGTTTGTGCAGAATGAAACGGGTCGTCCGAACTTAGCGAGTCGGACTCCCATCGTTTTTGGTCATTTTGTAGAGTTCGGAATCGGTATTGTAAGTTGTGTCGCTTTTCTGGGATTTCGTTAGTATTCTCGGTGTACTCAAATTCCCAGAATTCATCTGGTCCCGTGCAGCGTTTCCCGAGCATTTTGGACAATCGGGTACCGTGACATTCTTAAAGCCGCACTTGTAGCAGAATCGAGTGCGAGGCTTTGAACAACTGAAAAGAATGACCGATGTCATCACAATTAAAGCACACATACATATTACCTTAGGATACACACTTCGACGTTGACGGCATGGCCCGGTAATTAACTTTATTTAACTGTGCTATGACTTGTTGTATAGCGTCAATCTGAGGTGAATTATTTAAAGATGGAGTCGTACTGGAGTTGTACTGAGATCAAGTTCATATATGGAACCTCTACTCGCGGCAACATGTTCCATATTTATCACATTAAATTAGCCACATGAACCCGAAGGCCACAAGTTGGGATTCCTGACTAAGAGAAAAATAAATAATAACACAACCGAAACGTATGACCAACGGAACTCGTGAAAGTACACACAACAATATACCTTATAATATTTTATTTACAGTCAAGCCAACATGGCTCCGGGTCACTACAGGTTCCTACCCAAAACCCACCAACTACAAGCGGCCCTTGAAATTTCTAAATAAAGGACTTTTTTTTTTTTTTTTGTACTCTATGTTTTATTTACACAACTTAATAATTGTTATTTTAAATAAAATACTTTAAACACTGTACTTTACACCGTATACAATATTGAGTATCGTTTGAATTTTAGAAACTGACTGCCCGTATTATCATTTGAATATTTTTCAGCTTTTTTTATTTAAAAAAAATACTAATTAAAAGACTTGCGATTGTATATGTTCGAGAGAAACACAATCCAAATTGCTAAGGTGTACACAATACATAAAACATATCAATACAGTAACAAAACGGTCGTTTGTCTACAAAAAAAATCAGATTACGGGTATCTGTCAGTTGACGGGCTGCATGTCACATAACTGGAATGCATGATCGAGAAATACGTCAACAAATAAATTACTTAGTTTGTAGCGAAATGAACGTCATATCGTTACAGAGCAGGATGAAAAAGGAAATTTTCATCAACAGATTACGATCTGTGATAAAAAGGAACACAATTACGACCCCCTATCGGCGAGCTAAACTCATGGATCGACCCATCTTCCATTTCCAGTATTATAGGCTGGATCGGATGTATAGCCGTACGCCTTCGATTTTGCATAGCTGCGTAAGGTTGGACGGGAGAAACAAACCGCGAAAGAGTTCGGAGTGCTTCGGGCTCAGAACAGATTGCAGGGATTAAAAATAGTTTCCATATTTACACAAAAGAAAAAAAATTCACCGAAGGTCGCAATGATATGCCGCGGATTAGATTAGATTAGATTTGGATAAATAACAAATTCAACCATTCCAGAATTTGTTTATGTAATTCTACACTTTCTGTTAAATTGTGTATCTACATTTTTGTTTTTTGTTAATTTGTGTAGCTACACTTTTGATAAATGTTGAAAACTTTACACCGGTACCCATTTGGTCCAGACATTTTTGAAATTGGTGCTCGAAAATTACTAATTTACAGAAATTCATAATAATTCATAATACGAGTACGCAAGTGGTAGAATGATTCAGTAAATTATTTTTACCAGTAATTCTCTTGATTTTCTGCATAATACGCAAAAGACAGTAATTATGCTTTATTTATTTATTTGTTTTTGGACTGTTTGTTTATTTCTGTTTCATCTGAATATAAATTATATGGATCGTTTGTTAGTAAATATATTTATATTATTGAAATCTTTCCAAAATGGATTGCGTAATTTTAGAAAAATATTATTTCTCTGGATGAAGTAAAGTTTTTTTTAGATAAATATTTTTTCTGGCTAGAAAAAAAATTTCGGGATAAAACTCACATTTTGACAGTTTTTTTTAATTTTTTTTGGGCTGTGTGAAATACGCCAATGAACTTGGTTGGTAATTATCGCTGTATAATTCCAATGCATCAGTTCAATTAATGATAATAAAATATTACCGGCTATTTTCTGTTGGCGCCAAAGTACACGTAATCACCATAAATCATTTGTGTCCAATATATAGTGGTTCAACGTTAATACGTATAGTATAAAAAATCGTATCTAGAGTTGTGCGAGGCCCAAAACTATCGAGTGCTGGTTGCCGTGACCAATTAAAATGCGTGGGTTAAAATCTTTCGATACGATGTTTCTCAAATCCAAGTATACAAATTGCGGGTCGGTTTTTTAATAAGAGGCGGTGTCTCGAATATCCAATGTCGGCTCGGTATAATTCACGTCCTACCTTACGCTTTCCGGGTCAAATCGAGAACGTACGGCTATAGGTCCAATTTATGTAGAACTGGCATGAAAGATGTGTCGGCCCATTAGTTGTGCACCCCGAGAGGGGGTCATAGTTATGTTCATGCACTGATCGTAATCAGATGCTGAAAAATCCCTTTTTTATCTTGCCCCTCTCGAGATTCGAACCCGGTATCTCCCGATCCAAACGCCAAAGCTATAATCACAGTGCCGTTTGGTCTGTAAATTAAATTACCTGAAGTTTGGTCAAGAACGTGTGGAGCCTAAATTTTTTTAATGATACTTTCGATTAGTCCCTATGTAACGAGCACGACTTAGATCCGACAAAGGAGCGATCGGGATGCTTCAGCTTCGCCGGTTGATTTTCGCTCTGTTAACAGAATTCCCCTGTAATTCTATATGAGGTGACTTGCAGCACGTTGGCCGGCTAGGTGAAGACGGTGGGCGGGGTTTTGTCACCAATTACAGAGGACGAGATGTGCTGCACTCTTTAATTAGACTCACATTGATGATTCACTGGTAAAAAAAAACGGTATGCAAACATGTTCCTTACATTAAAAGGAAAGTTGAATTGTAAATGAGGAGATACCACTAATTGATGATACACTAATAAAATGTTATATGGTGCAAAAAGGAATGATAACGGGATAATGATTGATTAGAAGAACAAGGTACTGTTAGATATGATCCGTTTTCGCAAGGTCGAGATATTATGACCACATGCTCACCACCCTCCCTTTAGGCTATACCGCGCATCTAGTTTGGTATGCCCCTATAAGAAATAATATGTTAACCCATGCTATCTAATAAACTATTCACACATAATGATGCTCCTCATTAGATAAGAACATATAAATAACCATGGCGAAACAAATCAAATTCAACTACTAAACTACACAATGAGATCATACAGTGGAATAAAAAAAAGAAGTACAATTATAGTTCACGAAATAATTATTGGTATAACTTGTAAATTTGCTTAACATGTGTAATAAATAAAATAAAGAAAAAGTATTCATAAAAAGTTAAACAAAAAAAAATTAAACACTAAATTTTTAAATATAATAGAACATGCAAGCATTTTAGGATCCGCGGTCCTTAAATAATAAATTCTTAGAAATCATATAAATAATATATGTATATATATGGTTATAAAAATAAATATAAATGTGAATAGATAAACTTTTAATAAATAAATAGTTGCATAAATATAGTAAATATAATAAATATAATTTGAAGAATAAATAAATAAATATTTAATAAATATAGTTTAGTTTAATAAATATAGTTTAACGAGTAGAAAAATTGTGGATTAGCCACATGTTAAAAACTTATCCTGTTACATATGTGATCCGATGATGTAGCATGATATCGAAATGGCGGTAAACTTTCATGCGACGCCGATGCAAATTTTCCGATATATCCAGTAAATAAAAAGAAATCTTTTTATTTTTCAATTATTCTATTTTTGTTTGTCCTAGTGTGGTATTTTGTGTTTCGCGCGCTATTACCAAGGTACAAATCTGGCGATAAAATTCGTTTAGGCGATCCGTAATTGTTATAAATTTTCCAGGGACAAATATTACACCCGGATAATTTAAACCCCCTTTGGTAACAAAATATTGTCGCGGAAATGCTGGTAGTGCAACCAAATATCGCGCACAACCGTAACGCCTCGTATCTTTTTGTTTGATCCTATTAAAAAAACATAAATTATATTTTTACGTTTAACGGAACAAACAATTTTGGGCACACACTTTGCACAAATCAAAATAAGTCAAGATCATACCTCACGTCTTCTGTATTTCCGCGACCACAAATTAATTTTAGATACACAATCAATATTAAGTTTTAATCAGTGCTCTTAACCTGCACCGACCAAATTAGCCCGCCCCAATGAAACCTGTACTATAATTTGTTACACATTTATTACAATTTATTACAACAAATCCCGATTTTATTACAGCTACCGTTTTCGAGGAACGAGTGGTCGGTTTAGCTTACAATTAAACCTGCACCGCCAAAATTGTAACTTTTGATGTAGCTATGATATCGGGATGATTCTTGAACCAGAATTTATTACAAATTAATTACATTGAATAAGTTAGTTCAAGACCACCCCTATAACTATCCTAAGGGTAAATTTCACCCCAAAACGATTGTATATTTCAAAAACGTCAATTTAACCAAATCTAATAAATTTTTTTTACACCGGACTGCCACAATATTTTAGGAAACATAATGCAAGAAGTCTTGTCGAGAGTAGTTAAGCCCTATCCAGATGTGTAATAAATTATTTTTGTGTCAGGATACGCGGAATTCGCTCCCAATGGTAGAGGCTTCAAATAGGTACTTTAAAGGTCGATTTTAGGTACCAGACCGCCACTAGATATTGAGTGAAATGTTACTCCTTGGACATTGTGGTGGGTAGGTCAACCTTATCTAGTTGTGTAATAAAATATTTTTGTGTCAGGATGCGCGGAATTCGCTCCCAACGGTAGAGGCTTCAAATAGGTAATTTAAGAGTCGATTTTACCACCATTAATAATTTATTACACCAGACCGCCACCAGATATTGAGTCAAATGTTACTCCTTGGACATTGTGGTGGGCAGATCAACCTTATCCAGTTGTGTAATAAAATATTTTTGTGTCAGGATACGCGGAATTCGCTCCGCTATAAATTATTAATGGTGGTAAAATCGACCTTTAAATTAAAAATTTCAAACCTTTACCATTCGGAGCAAATTCCATGTAACCTGACTCAAAAATATTTTATTACACAACTGGATAAGGTTGATCTACCCACCACAATGTTTAAGGAGTAACATTTGACTCAATATCTGGTGGCGGTCTGGTGTAATAAGTTATTAGTGGTGTTAGAATCGACCCTTAATTTACCTATTTGAAGCCTCTACCGTTGGGAGCGAATTCCGAGTATCCTGACACAAAAATATTTTATTACACAACTGGATAACGTTGATCTACCCACCACAATGTTTAAGGAGTAATATTTGACTCAATATCTTGTGGCGGTCTGGTGTAATAAATTATTAAATGTGGTAAAATCGACCTTTAAAGTACCTATTTGAAGCCTCTACCATTGGGAGCGAATTCCGCGTATCCTGACACAAAAATAATTTATTACACATCTGGATAGGGCTTAACTACTCTCGACAAGACTTCTTGCATTATGTTTCCTAAAATATTGTGGCAGTCCGGTGTAAAAAAATTTATTAGATTTGGTTAAATTGACGTTTTTGAAATATATAATCGTTTTGGGGTGAAATATACCCTTAGGATAGTTATAGGGGTGGTCTTGAACTAACTTATTCAATGTAATTAATTTGTAATAAATTCTGGTTCAAGAATCATCCCGATATCATAGCTACATCAAAAGTTACAATTTTGGCAGTGCAGGTTTAATTGTAAGCTAAACCGACCACTCGTTCCTCGAAAACGGTAGCTGTAATAAAATCGGGATTTGTTGTAATAAATTGTAATAAATGTGTAACAAATTATAGTACAGGTTTCATTGGGGCGGGCTAATTTGGTCGGTGCAGGTTAAGAGCACTGTTTTAATCTAGGTACTGTACTTGCAAGAGTTAAAAAAAAAATAAACAAAATGAGAAATAATTTAATTAAAACAAAACAAAACAATAATTATGACCTATTTTTTTATTTTATGTATGTTCGGACTTACAATGCCAATGGCGAATGCAAGTAACAATAATTATTGTTTGTTTGTTATCACTTTACCACACTGTATTCTAATTAGAATATTTTACTGGCACGACCCAAAATAGAATGAATGATGGGAAAAATTATCTTCATTTATTGGTGATCAACGATTATTGTTGTTGTTATTCATAGAGGGGAAATAAACGAACAAAATTATCAAAAAAAAAACATTTCGATAACCATTGCTGCACCATCTATGAATTGTCAATCAAATCACCAGATTATACCAATAAACATAAATCATGTCCCACTTATTAATTTTGACAAGATACCAAATAAATTAATTATTCAAATTTCCACAGCATGACCTCATCATCTACGGACCAAGCGAAAATGCAACCAATAATATGTCCTTAGCCGCCGTGGAACATTACAAATGTTACACCTATTAAGCCTAAAATTAATTTATGTCAATTGATCCTAGTTATGCGTTCTAATTTCAGTTTTGGTCCGATTTTCGATTTGGGTTCTGGCAGCTTTAAATTAAATGACCTGAAGTTTGGTCAAGAACGAGTGGATCCCAAAATTTTTACCTGGGCATTAAAATAAGCCGTAATAAGCCAAAAAGTATTGGTGTGTTTTAGTTTTTGGTTTGCGTTCTAGTTTCGGGTTTGGTCCGATATTTGATTTGGGTTTTACTAGCTTTATAGTGATGCTTTTTCGAGAAAGAGCAGAATAAAAAAATTTTTAATAGCCCAAAATTAACCTTTAAGTTTCCAATTGTTTTTAAGTCATTTTTTGATATTGATTCTGCTATATTTTTCTAAATCTAACAGAACCCATCGTTTTAGTTGGAAGGAATGGAGTCCATTTGTAATGTTTTGCTGTATGGGATTTTTTAATACTAAATCTATATAATTCGTACGATTGTGAAAGTATTTGCGATTATGTGTCTGAGATCTGATGAACATTTTCCGTAGAGTAGGTAGCCATCTTTTATTAAATCCCACAATAATTTCGAATTGAATACTGTTCACTGGTCCGATACAATTATTATTCAATTTAAAACCCGTAAAATATTGTATTGATTTTTAAAATAGAATTGTAGCATTTTAGGTTAATCTAGAAATGTATTCTTCAATACATGTTCTGTATCTGTTTTCTTTCGACCACTAAACTCGTAATCTACTAAAAATAATTTGTACCATATAAAAAAAAATCTATCTCATTCGTATTCAATATGTGTATGTGTACACTACACAATTGTTGGCCTGATACAACAACAAAAAATCCTGGTGTCACAAACAAAATAAAAATTATTTTTGAAACATATAATCTCATTTAAAATGTCTTTAATCCTTTCTTTACTTAGCGTTATTCAGCCTTTTCTTGTACTTGTTGTTGCTGGTGGGGAAACAAAAACGAAAATATAATTGTGGTTTATAAGATGAACTAAGACGTTTTTGACTACGTTCGTTGACTCTTTTATCTAAAGCTAAACGAATACTATAATAACAATCGATCTTCATACTTTTCTTAAATAACATAATTCTCCGAGATTATAGACTATTGAAAAAACAGAAAATATCTGGAAGCCCTATTGACAACATAAATTATACAATTACGTCAGCAAGATAAATAATAATGGGGCATGAAATCTCATTTCACTTTTCACATAATATTCGAAAAAATGAGTCAAGATGTAACTATTAGACACTGCTGAATTTTATTAATATTAAATAAATAAGCAAATTCACCTTGATTGGTTTAATATTTTGCGGATACTTTATTTACTCAGGTATAAAAAGAAACTTAGGTGGAGGAAAACTTTTTTATGTGTCTTCTCATCAACTAACGAAACAAGACCAACCAGAACAATATATCAAGTATTTGAAACTTTTTGGGTGAAATTGGAATTTAGATTTACTCGCTCTACACACGTTACGTTCTTTAAAAATTTTGTGTGCGCGACTGCTTTCGCACAAAAAATTTAGATCCAACCATAAAAAAATGGTGTATACAAGACATATTTGAATCAGATAAAACTAAGTGTTTATACATCAAAATTTTAATGGAGAATTACAGCAGCTGTATTAAGTGTTTTCATCAACTTTATCAATGTTGAAATATCTCGTGTATAGTGTTACTCTTAAAACAAATAGAAATACCAATTCGTTTTGACTTGAAGCAGTTTTTAGTACAACATAAGAATATGAACATCTCTTCGAATCGAAATCAATACATAAACTTTTTTTAGCCCAATGAATCCTTGTACTTATATAGAGAATTCACTTCAATATGTTGTAATTTACATATAAAGTTTATCAATGGTGTATAAGTATATGGAAAGGTGTCCCAGATTTGTTTTTAGATTTTTTTAAAAACTTTTAAGTTATAGGCTATTCAGGTCGCCAAAAGTGACATGAAATGTTAACATCAATCACTTTACTGACAAAACTTTATAAATTTTCATGAGTGCTGATGAATGAGTATATTTCAATTTATTTTCACCCACCTCTTGGAAAAAAAATTCGTCCTCAAAGAAACGCCTCGAATTTAAGTTTAAATTAAATATGTAAAATTTAATTAAGGAAACTTTAAGAAACTTTTTTTTTTGTTTAAAGTTGGATAAGATAAAGAAATATAATATACGTATATACGAGTAATTTAAAAAAATGGGTCGTTAAAAATGTAAATTCTGGGAAAGATTCTTTTTAATAGAAGTACATTTAAGAAGAAAAATTTTAGTACGAGATTTACAGGAAACTAAAAAATTATGCAGAACGAATTTGGTTTGTGATGATATATTTAATAATCGCGAATTGAACTAAATTTGTATAATAAAATCTGCCAATTTGATCTGATTCATTACCATAAATATTGCAACAGGTGAAGTCTAAATAAATTATAGACAAAATAAATTTGTTCGGCTTAATTTTGGTGAAACAAGTATATTCGAAATGAACGGCGCCGTTATTATATAATAAAGTGTTGTTATGCCAGTTTTATTTGTTACATGGGACACCAATTAAAATAATAACGTTTTAGATTCAAAAACTGTAAATCTCTAATGACATCCTAAATGAATAAGTATAATATTTATGATATTCTGTGTGCCGGAGATAACCAAAAATTAAAACCAAAAATTTTTAATTTCCACCCTCTATAAAATTTGATTTGGGGTTTTCATTAATATAATTAAAAATCGAAGTAATTAAGCGCCAGAGATGAACATTTGCGCGTCATATACTAGTTTTTTTAGACAACGTCTACTAATCGTAGAAAAGTCGATTACTACTTGTAATCCACTTGTAGGTTGGGGGTTTGCTAATCTGACCAGTTCTACTCTGTACTTTTCTGCATCTAAACTCGCTGACATGGAGAAAATAAGGTGCGAATTCTCAATATTTCAATAGCGATGAAGTTCTAACTGTTGTATTTTGCGGAATTAAACGCTTGGCTAGTCTGCTCCGGAACAATGCCATATTCATATTTGTAGTGGAATCGTATTATTTTTGGGAATGTCATAGCGCAGTTTGTAGATTTTAATTCGATATTCATGATATTTAAGTTTCCATTAACAAAATTATTTAAGCACTGCTCAAAAATGAAAACAAAATAAAAACATTGTGCCCTGTGGTGGTCGACAGAAATCTTCCTATTTGATAAAAGATAGCGCGCAAAGCAAATATTCTGTTATATATTTATCAGGGACAATATTCGTACGAAATCAAGTACTGCATTGAGTTTTTGAGAAATATAATATTTGTTTTTATATTTCTTGCGGATTTTTTTTTTTTGGTGAGGTTTATAATCCACCTAAAACGTACAAGAGGTCGTATGCTCGATTTAAGAAATCCCTTTTAGACATTGAATGTCTTTTTAGTTATTTTTCCTGTCGGTATGATGAGGTTTTCATTTCGGGTGATTTCAATTTTGATGTTTCTCAAGAGACTTTATTTTCTCGTAGCTGTTTAAATATCTTAAATAACATTAACCGTTCATTTTATAATACTGAAGCGCCCACTTACTCGTATGCAACCACAAGTGGTGGTCCTTATTCTCTCATTGATCACGTTGTCGCTTCTGCTGATAGTTCCATTTGTTTTTTCAATCAATTGTCTTTTGGTATTGGCTTTATTATACTCCTGTCCTAAACCTAAAAGTTTCAACTTAGGGATTTTTCGAAAATTGATGAATCTCACCTTCCATCAATTTGAGGCTCTATTTGTTGGGACAAAATTTTTCTCTTAGTGCTTCTACCGATCAAATAGACTATTTTAATTCCTCTATTAATTATTTATTTAATAATTGCGTTCCTCGTACTACTGTTTATTTTAGACATAGATCCCTCCCTTGGATGACGCAAGAGATTTTGCATACTATTTCGTTTTTTTCATATATCGTGTTTGAAAAATGAGGCATAATTCTTGGTCTTATCCTGCTTATAAGCAATCTCGAAATAAAGTATCGCTAAGCAAAATGTTTACAAGGATAAGTTAGATCCCTCACTTTCCTCTAAGATATGTTGGCGTAACGTACGCAATTTGGGCCTTGGTAATTGCAAAGGGGGTGCTTCGGTAGATTTAAATGATTTTAACCGTTACCTAATTAGCTCTATTTCCACCCATGATATTTCCAAAATTTATTTAGATTCCGTAGAATCCTTAGATTCTTTTTCGTTTGCAAATATATCTATTGTCGATTTGCATTCTGCAATTTGGGAAGTTAAATCGCAATCCACTGGTCTTGATATGGTTAGTTTGAAATTTGTTAAGCGTATTTTTCCTATTGTATCAAGATACTTGTTACATATTTTCAATTTTATTTTAACGACCTCTTTATATCCCGCTCAGTGGAAGTTGAGTAAAATTATTTCTATTCCTAAACTTAGCAATCCTTCTGACTTTTCTCATTTCCGCCCTATTAGTATTGGGAGTATAATTTATTTTTTGGTATTTTTTTGCAGAAAAAACACGTTTATTTCTAAGAAATGGTAAATTTTATTTTAATCTTTAATTTTATTGACTTCCGACCATCTTGCTGGCAATTTATGGATTCCATCGGAAAAAGGTTTTTTCGTGATCCATTCGTCGAGCCATTTTTCGATTTCTTCGTGGTTTCTGAAGTGATGTTTGCTTTGCATTGATCGGAACAAATAGTAATCTGGTGGGGTACAAACTGGTGAAGAGGGAGCATGCGGTATAATTTTCCATTTACGTACTTCCAGCGAATTTTTTACTCGTTTTGCGACATGTGTTCGAGCATTGTCGTGCAGGAAAATCACTTTACTCTGTTTGTTGACTGGAATCGTTCAATGCATGGTTCAAACCTATAAATTATTGTTGGTAACGTTCACCAATAATAATTTCGTTCGGTTTAGCAGGTGATAGTACACCACTCCTTTCTTATCCCACCAAATGCGCAACATAAACTTACTTTATAGAGTTTTTGTAGTAAATCCATTTTTCGTCAGTCACAATTTGAGCCAAAAAATGCCATCTTCGGTGTCTTGTAAGCAAAGAATTGCAAACCATTAAACAATTTTCAATGTTGGCTTCAGTCAGTTCGTGTGGTACCCATTTTCTTTATTTTTGAATCATTTTCATGGCATATTGGAGTTTTCCTTCAATAATGCCTCCAATTCTTCACACTCACTTTCGATCAGACGATTTAAAAATATCGAACTTGTAACGGATCTCCGGCGACATACACGTATTGTTCGGGTATGCTTCAGTTGGCTGGGAGAGTTCATGTCACCGTTATTTAGACCGCACAAATTTCATACGTGTTTAGTATACAAAAAAAAACTATTGTTCACACTAACCCCTCCTCGACAAGAATCACCAATAAAATAAACGGACTTATTCCATTTTATAAAGCTTTATTTACACATCAAAAAAAAAAATTTAACTATATTTAATAATTAATATAATAATATAACTAAGAAACTAAGTATAAGAAAAACATACACAAAATCATTGGCTAGAAATTGTAATTATTGTGTATTAGGCAAATCACTTTGCGTATTCGGTATATGTATATATATCTATATCTGGATAAACAAAAAATTTATCTAGTACGAGAAATAAAAAAAATAACTCACCAAGTCCAAAAAAAAGCTCCTCAGAGTACTCTCAGGTTCGGTTTTAAGGAGTGCTGTGTAATCTAAAAAATATTGATTTGGAGCAGAAACCACCCCGTTTTTTAATATACATACATATACGCGATGCATGCGTAGTTTACCACCATTTAAAATATTTAGCACAATCTCAATTTCTTTCTATTTCTTTTTTTTTTTTTTAAATTTTAATTTCTTAACCTAGATGGTAAACTAATATTTTTTTTAGATTTTCTTTTAATAATAGCTGAACAAACCACAAAAAAACTTTTTCACGAGATCACTGGTAAAATTATGACAACGAAAAAAATGTGATCCTCATTAACCACACGTGTTGTGCTGAACCGCGTTCAACCAAAATACCGCGATATAAGATGATCCGCTATCTTACTGTACCAGAAAGTAATGGTGTGATATGCAAAAGAAGGTGCGGCGTCCTTATTAAACTTCGTTATATAAAAGTACAGCTTCTTTATGAAACTGCATCTGAAAGTTGCTTATGCAACATATAAGTGTAGCTGCCCTATATATTATATGATGAAGCTCCGCTCTTTTTGGGTTTAAAACCGTTTATCCGCTAGGGATTTTGCGGCTTAAGAAACCACACAGAACCCGCTATACCACGAGCCTTTTTTTATGTTACCCTATAATTTTATAGGAGTTAAAAAAAACCGTAATTATACTCGAAAATAACTTATAATTACCTTAATAATCACTATTGTGGTTCAAGACAACCCAATAAAAATTACACGTATTCTTCTTAATTTAAAAAAGAACAAATCACTTTTGATAATTTATTTTTTTTAATTTATTTTAATTTTTATTTATATATTTTTTTTCGATTCGAATTGCACGGAAACCTCACTGTTAATCATTCCCAAACAAAAAAATCTGCTCGTCGCAAACGAGCACAAAACACACAAGCACAAACACAAAAAAATAGGGAATGCAAATATGCATTAGCATTATGTACCTTTAGTTATCTATGTACAAGTCGAGAACGTACACACCAGTACAAAACAAAAAACATTGTGGTTCCAATACACTAACTAACCCATTATGATTACTGGCATTAAAAAAAATATCATTAAAATCGTCACATACACCACCAAAAGAAAAAAACGAGATGTTTCTAATATAGAAATTTATATAGATCACCTGATCTACGTCATTCTGTACTTTTACATAGGATACGTATATTATCGCTTTTGTTGGTGTGCTGGTTACGTAGAAATTGTATACAACTACTATTGTAATACTATATACAGCAATGCAATCAATAATCCCAAATAATTCAAAACAACAAAACAATAAAAATCTCGGTCAAGTTCATTGACCTATATTTGATTTGTTTGCCAAATACGGTACAGGGAATTCCCTGACGTAATATTTTCGGTCAGATCACGTTTAGATATTTTTTTTATACTTCATAGGTATCTAATTAAGCAGCCGTAACAGGGCAGGTTTTACTCGACTTTTTCAAAGAAAGTAAGAGTTAAAGCTGAAAATAGGCCTGCTACAATTGTTTCTTATACCATAGATGTACCTTAGCTATGCACGCATGTCTTTCGCATGAAATATACCAAGTATTTTGTTGTTTTCGTCTTTTATCTCGTAGTTGACCGTGCCGAGTTTCTTTATCACGACTCCTTGAACATATTGTGGTGCCAATTTAGCAGAGAACTTATTTGGGGCGCTGCTCTGAGGGTGTGTTTTAACGAAGACTGGTTGACCAACCTGAAACTCGATATGGCGTGTTCTAAGATTGTAACGCTTTGAACTTCGTTCATAAGCTTGTGCTATATTTAGTTTTGCTTGGTCATGAATTATTGCCAAACGAGTAGGTAGTGGTAGAAATACTTCACCATCTGTAATGTCTCCCAACTGTTTTAACATTACATAATCGCTACCATGGTTAATTTTATGGTATCCGAATAAGAGGAAATGTGGCGAGTTTTTTACAGTTTCGTGGACTCCGTTGCGAAGTGCTGATGCAATTTCATGCAAGTACTTGTCCCAAGTAGTGTGTTTTCCAGCTATGTATGATCTTATAGCCGCCAAAATTGACCTGTTCACCCGTTCCGACGAATTCGATTGGGGTGAGTAAATCGCTGTTTTCGAGTCCTTCACGCCAAATTCATTCAAGAGTTTTTTATATTCTTCACTTCTAAATTGCGGCCCATTGTCAGAGTGTATTGTTTCTGGAACACCAAAAACACAGAACACATCATTTTTTAAAAATGACACGATTTGCAACGACGTACCTTTCGAAAGTGGTTTGAGTAATACAAATTTTGTGAGATGGTCTAATACAATTAAGATCATTGTATTACCTTTAGATGATCGAGGGTAGGGACCGAGAAGATCGACGTATACTCTTTGCCATGGCCTTACAATCGAGATCAGTTGACCCATCGGTGGCCTGCTACATTGGTTGGGAGCTTTAGTCGTCTTACATATTACACAATTGGTTATATATTTATGTACTTGCTTCCCCATAGATGGCCAATAATAGTATCTTCTCAATTTCTCAAGCGTTTTCACGATACCCCCGTGAGCAGATATAGGTTCATCATGAGCTTCCTTTATTAATTGTGCCCTCAATTCAGAAGGAATCCAGAATTTCCATACGGAAATGTCAGAGAGTAAAGCGTTTTGCCTAGGTTCTAACCGGATAAAAATTTTGTTGTCATGAACTTTAAATGCCGGATATTTATTAGGAAATTCGGTGATATTTTTGCGCAGTTGCTCATAATCGGGATCATGCAATTTCGAAGCGTCAAAGCCTAAGCCACAACCAATTTTGGAAATATTGTATGACAACTCCTCAATGCTATCACAGTGAATCCGCGATAACATATCGGGCACTACGTTATCCTTGCCTCTCTGGTGCAGAATTTGAAATTTGAAGCCCTGGAGTTTCAAACTCCATCTGGCTAACCTACCACTAAGGTCGCGTTGCTGCATTAGCCATTTCAGACTAGCGTGGTCGGTAATTAGTGTGAAGTCATGCCCTTCTACATATGCTCTGAATTTCTTAACAGCTAGTATTGCAGCTAAACATTCTAACTCAGTTACTGAGTAATTCTTCTGAGTGGATGTCAGTTTTTGTGACATATAGGCGATTGGTCGTTCGTTATCCTCGTCATCTTTTTGGTATAGCACAGCACCTACACCTGCAGTACTTGCGTCACATCTTATATAAAAGGGTTTGGAATAACAAGGTGTGATTAACACTGGGGCTGAAGTTAAGAAATGTTTGAGTGTATTGAAAGCTTCGTCGGCCTCTTTTGTCCATTCAAATTTTCCCTTCTTCAATCGGTCTGTTATAGGAGCTGTTACCGCTGCAAAGTTACCAATAAACCTCCGGTACCACCCAGCCATACCCAGTAGTCGTCGCGTCTGTCTAACGTTAGTCGGGGCAGTTAGGTTTAGTATAGCATCAATTTTCTGTGGGTCCGGTCGAAGTCCCTTTTCTCCTACTAAATATCCCAGATATCTGATCTCTCTCATCACAAAACTGCTCTTGTCGATGTTAATGGTCAGTCCCGCCGTCCGTAATAAGTCGGAGACCAACTCTAACAACCTAAAGTGTTCCATCAATGTGCCGCTAATGATCAGAAGATCATCTAAGTATACGAAAATGTTCTCGTGATACTCATGAGGTATAACTCGATGCATTAAGCGGCACATTGACTGGGCTGCATTACACAGCCCAAACGGCATCACCCTAAACTGGTAGAGTGGTCTCCCCGGTACAGTGAAAGCCGTCTTGTCTCTGGCAGACTCCGCAAGCGGAATCTGCCAGAACGCGTCCTTTAAATCCAGTGCCGAGATATAGTTAGTCTCAGTTAAACGTCCAAGAAGTCCGTCGATGATGGGTAGTGGGTATGCGTCCTTCTTTGTAACGGAGTTAAGCTTGCGTGCATCCAAGCATAGGCGTGTTTTACCGTTTGCCTTACGCACTACAGTCACTGGAGAACTCCAGGCACTCTTACTGACTTCGATGACACCCAAGCCTAACATCCGGTCTATTTCGTCGTAAAGGTCCTTTTGTAATGCAGGTGAGACTGGATAGTACCGTTGCTTTATAGGTTTGCACCCCTCAACTAACTCTATGTCGTGTTCATGGAGATTTGTTTTCCCAAGACCTATTTTATTGAACGATGGGAAAGAATTTATTATCTGGTCAAGTTTTTGCCGATCCTTTGTATTCAGATTATGTTTTGTTTTCTCCTCAGACTCTGTGGGAGTAAGATTAGCCACTTGATCCGAGAATACGTTTGGAATAATACGAAATTTTTGCCAAAAATCGATGCCTAGATAAATAGGTGATTTGAGCGTGGGCACGATGCAAAATTTTATGTTTTCCGTTCTAGTACCAAACGTCACAGGCAGCCAGATGTAACCCTCGATTTTATTGTCTGTGCCGTCGGCCGTTTTTATCTTGGATATCAATTTGTGGTATTTAAGGTTGCAATCTTTTAGAAATTTTAGCGCACCGTTACCTAGGACACTTACAGAAGCTCCACTATCTAGGAGACCTGACAGTTTTTTAGACGCTATGGTGACTTCAGCGTACGGACGTGGGTCACTAGATGATATACATTTGATAATTGAAGATATACAATTCTTAACAAGATTTCGTTTTGCTCGAAAATATTTAATCGCACGGTTTATTCGTTTTTTATGTGAATAATAGGGCGATTGGCATTGATTAGGATTATAATTTGGAGATGTAATGTACGGAACAGAGTTACAGAGATAAGGTGAATCTACTACTTTTGGGCTGAGGGGTTGGTCATCTGCTTTGACAACGACGTTTGATGTATTATTCCTCCGGAGCGTGATCCCCTCAAAAGACTCACACCCGGCTTTTGGTTTTCCGAGATTCGCTTTTGACAGTTGGAACAAGATGGTTTACGTACACCCGGTGCCCCACATCCAAAACAAAACTCTTTTGAAATTGGCTTAGCACAATCCTGGTACTTATGTCCAATATCCTGGCAATTCCAGCAAATATAGTAAAGAGAAGGATTCGCCATCCTAGATTTACCTTGATCGCGTTGTAAAGCTCCGACGATCACTTCTTCTTCAGAATTTGCCATTGGTGTAAATTGATTTTGTTGACGCGTATACTGTGGTATTTCCTGATTTATGTTTATGTTTTGAAAGCCAAATTCCAGCTCATTTACCTCCCTCCGTCGAAAATGTATATCTGAAAAGCGTCTCGGATCATAACCTGTCTCGTTCCACATTTTTTCGTATCGTTGGCATAATCTCCGCAGTTCTTCTACCGTTCGCACAGAATTTTGGTAAGGTAACGTCACGTTTTTTAATGCAGGATGCATGTTTTGGCATAACCTATAGATAATGTGACTTTCAGAAAGACGGTCTTGTAGACGAGCGTTTAATTTCAGAACGTCTAACGAAAAATCAGAAAAGGACTCCTTAGAAATTTGTCTTCTACGAAGAATCTGTTCCTTAATTTCTTCTTCATAGTCAAATGTACTAAAATATGCACGCATTGCTGTTTTCATCATAGACCATGAAGAGTCGGGATGATCAGTCTTAAATACCCAATACCAATCTTCTGCCTTTTTACTTAGGAATAGGCGGATAATTTTCGATAATTTTTCTTTTGGAAATCCATCATCCTGGGCCATCTGCTCCAAGCGATAAAGAAAGTCGTGGATATTTGTGTTATTTTCGCCCGTAAACGACAAATTCCATCTTTGGCGTAATTTATAACTGTTTTCGAGGGAGAAACTTGAACTTACGTTACGCTCTGGGTAGATGTAGTCATGTTGACAATCGTTACTGACATTCAACCGTTGAGTTTGTGGAGGTTGTTGCGTGTTTTCACATAAATTGAACGATACGTTAGAATTTCCTCGATAATTCTGCTCAGTATTCTGGCGTGATCTTGAATAAAAATCGGTTACTTTAGCCATTATCTCTCTAGTTTTTTCGTCAATAAACGGGACATCCGATGATGGTACAATTTGTTTCCCGTGTGGTAATGAAACGACTTTTTCGGATCGATTCGGATTAATGCGTTCCGTAGTTCCGCTAGGGAAAAAACTGGGAGAAATTTCTTTTTGCGTTTGGTCTATCAATCGGTCAATCTCGTCTGTAGCACTCTGAGTATTAGCATCCCCCCAGAGTTTCTCATACCATTTAAATTCCCGTCGCCAACTAGAGAATAAACTTGAAAGTGGGGTTGTTTCACCCATTGTGTGAATAAGCCTACGAACCCTATCCTTATAATGAAGTACTTTGGCAAATGCAAGGGTGATAAATTCAATTGGTGGTGTAACCCCTTGTTCAAGACCAGCTTTAACTAATTCATCGAGACTAGTTTTACATAAATTGACTTCTTCTTCTAAATTTGCTTTAGCATGTGTATTTTTGGGTTGAATAGTTTTTTCGTTTCGCTCAGCAGTTAAACTATTTAGTAAAATTAGTTTAGCGTCTGATGCCTTACTCGAAAGACCTCGAAAGACCTCGAATTTGAAATTCTACTTCCAATTCGGGCACAGAAAGCTGCTGCAAGTATATATTAGGATCCATTTTGCACTGTTAGGTTATAATATAACACATAAACAAGTGGAGAAATTTAGATATGAAATTTTTAATTTAACCTTAGAGAGTAATATATATAGATGAATATAGACGTTTGCTTCAACTTTGTATATAACTTGAAGCAGGCAAAATATTTATTATAATTAAATTGATAAAAAAAAATAATATTTTAAGAAAACGAAACTTTAAGACATTTGATGAACAACGATATAGTAAGATTCGATACTTAATAATTAGAATATTTTTATACGAGTTTGATATTATGAAATCATTGGTGATGTCTTAATCTGGGATTGCTGTGTGAACAAAGTAAGTGAGATAAGTTTATGTTTATAATTAAATTATTTAAATAGAGAAATACAACCATGTATCTTGATGAGATATCATCTACAAAAGTCAAAGAGATTTACTTACAGAATCTCTGTGTACTCGATCTTTGATTTTTGCAATGAATTCAAACATCTTTTTTTTTTAGTTGCAATTCACAAACGGCAGTTACGATAAACTAATAGTTGTTAGCGGAAATCAATTAAAAATCTTGTACAGATATTGGAATAAAGTAAAGAATTAGAGAACATTAAATCATAATGCATCGACAAAAATTCACCAAATTCGTAGTCAACATACAATTCCAAGAGATTCCAGAAACAACCATCAGTAAATTAAATAAAATAAAAATTGAAATAGTTCTGTAATAAAACTGGCTAACCTCCCGCTAACAGAAAATATAAAAAAAAATCTACAAACGAAATAAATATGTGGAGTAGAAAGAATTAAGCGGTACTTGTGGTTGCAGAGTTGAGCAGAGAAGCTGCTTGGATGTCTTCTTAGGACTACCAGCATGAAAAATCAACAAAAAATTATCTTCAAAATTATAACCTAGAAGATTATAGCTTCATCTCACTTAAGCCAACATAAACTTAATAAAATAATATAAAGCACATTGTTTTAATTTTCAACGAAAAACGTGCTTTATGATATTGAAACCGCAACGTATAATCCCGTTATCAGGTCCCTGCTCGGGCGCCATTTTTGTAACGGATCTCCGGCGACATACACGTATTGTTCGGGTATGCTTCAGTTGGCTGGGAGAGTTCATGTCACCGTTATTTAGACCGCACAAATTTCATACGTGTTTAGTATACAAAAAAAAACTATTGTTCACACTAACCCCTCCTCGACAAGAATCACCAATAAAATAAACGGACTTATTCCATTTTATAAAGCTTTATTTACACATCAAAAAAAAAAATTTAACTATATTTAATAATTAATATAATAATATAACTAAGAAACTAAGTATAAGAAAAACATACACAAAATCATTGGCTAGAAATTGTAATTATTGTGTATTAGGCAAATCACTTTGCGTATTCGGTATATGTATATATATCTATATCTGGATAAACAAAAAATTTATCTAGTACGAGAAATAAAAAAAATAACTCACCAAGTCCAAAAAAAAGCTCCTCAGAGTACTCTCAGGTTCGGTTTTAAGGAGTGCTGTGTAATCTAAAAAATATTGATTTGGAGCAGAAACCACCCCGTTTTTTAATATACATACATATACGCGATGCATGCGTAGTTTACCACCATTTAAAATATTTAGCACAATCTCAATTTCTTTCTATTTCTTTTTTTTTTTTTTAAATTTTAATTTCTTAACCTAGATGGTAAACTAATATTTTTTTTAGATTTTCTTTTAATAATAGCTGAACAAACCACAAAAAAACTTTTTCACGAGATCACTGGTAAAATTATGACAACGAAAAAAATGTGATCCTCATTAACCACACGTGTTGTGCTGAACCGCGTTCAACCAAAATACCGCGATATAAGATGATCCGCTATCTTACTGTACCAGAAAGTAATGGTGTGATATGCAAAAGAAGGTGCGGCGTCCTTATTAAACTTCGTTATATAAAAGTACAGCTTCTTTATGAAACTGCATCTGAAAGTTGCTTATGCAACATATAAGTGTAGCTGCCCTATATATTATATGATGAAGCTCCGCTCTTTTTGGGTTTAAAACCGTTTATCCGCTAGGGATTTTGCGGCTTAAGAAACCACACAGAACCCGCTATACCACGAGCCTTTTTTTATGTTACCCTATAATTTTATAGGAGTTAAAAAAAACCGTAATTATACTCGAAAATAACTTATAATTACCTTAATAATCACTATTGTGGTTCAAGACAACCCAATAAAAATTACACGTATTCTTCTTAATTTAAAAAAGAACAAATCACTTTTGATAATTTATTTTTTTTAATTTATTTTAATTTTTATTTATATATTTTTTTTCGATTCGAATTGCACGGAAACCTCACTGTTAATCATTCCCAAACAAAAAAATCTGCTCGTCGCAAACGAGCACAAAACACACAAGCACAAACACAAAAAAATAGGGAATGCAAATATGCATTAGCATTATGTACCTTTAGTTATCTATGTACAAGTCGAGAACGTACACACCAGTACAAAACAAAAAACATTGTGGTTCCAATACACTAACTAACCCATTATGATTACTGGCATTAAAAAAAATATCATTAAAATCGTCACATACACCACCAAAAGAAAAAAACGAGATGTTTCTAATATAGAAATTTATATAGATCACCTGATCTACGTCATTCTGTACTTTTACATAGGATACGTATATTATCGCTTTTGTTGGTGTGCTGGTTACGTAGAAATTGTATACAACTACTATTGTAATACTATATACAGCAATGCAATCAATAATCCCAAATAATTCAAAACAACAAAACAATAAAAATCTCGGTCAAGTTCATTGACCTATATTTGATTTGTTTGCCAAATACGGTACAGGGAATTCCCTGACGTAATATTTTCGGTCAGATCACGTTTAGATATTTTTTTTATACTTCATAGGTATCTAATTAAGCAGCCGTAACAGGGCAGGTTTTACTCGACTTTTTCAAAGAAAGTAAGAGTTAAAGCTGAAAATAGGCCTGCTACAATTGTTTCTTATACCATAGATGTACCTTAGCTATGCACGCATGTCTTTCGCATGAAATATACCAAGTATTTTGTTGTTTTCGTCTTTTATCTCGTAGTTGACCGTGCCGAGTTTCTTTATCACGACTCCTTGAACATATTGTGGTGCCAATTTAGCAGAGAACTTATTTGGGGCGCTGCTCTGAGGGTGTGTTTTAACGAAGACTGGTTGACCAACCTGAAACTCGATATGGCGTGTTCTAAGATTGTAACGCTTTGAACTTCGTTCATAAGCTTGTGCTATATTTAGTTTTGCTTGGTCATGAATTATTGCCAAACGAGTAGGTAGTGGTAGAAATACTTCACCATCTGTAATGTCTCCCAACTGTTTTAACATTACATAATCGCTACCATGGTTAATTTTATGGTATCCGAATAAGAGGAAATGTGGCGAGTTTTTTACAGTTTCGTGGACTCCGTTGCGAAGTGCTGATGCAATTTCATGCAAGTACTTGTCCCAAGTAGTGTGTTTTCCAGCTATGTATGATCTTATAGCCGCCAAAATTGACCTGTTCACCCGTTCCGACGAATTCGATTGGGGTGAGTAAATCGCTGTTTTCGAGTCCTTCACGCCAAATTCATTCAAGAGTTTTTTATATTCTTCACTTCTAAATTGCGGCCCATTGTCAGAGTGTATTGTTTCTGGAACACCAAAAACACAGAACACATCATTTTTTAAAAATGACACGATTTGCAACGACGTACCTTTCGAAAGTGGTTTGAGTAATACAAATTTTGTGAGATGGTCTAATACAATTAAGATCATTGTATTACCTTTAGATGATCGAGGGTAGGGACCGAGAAGATCGACGTATACTCTTTGCCATGGCCTTACAATCGAGATCAGTTGACCCATCGGTGGCCTGCTACATTGGTTGGGAGCTTTAGTCGTCTTACATATTACACAATTGGTTATATATTTATGTACTTGCTTCCCCATAGATGGCCAATAATAGTATCTTCTCAATTTCTCAAGCGTTTTCACGATACCCCCGTGAGCAGATATAGGTTCATCATGAGCTTCCTTTATTAATTGTGCCCTCAATTCAGAAGGAATCCAGAATTTCCATACGGAAATGTCAGAGAGTAAAGCGTTTTGCCTAGGTTCTAACCGGATAAAAATTTTGTTGTCATGAACTTTAAATGCCGGATATTTATTAGGAAATTCGGTGATATTTTTGCGCAGTTGCTCATAATCGGGATCATGCAATTTCGAAGCGTCAAAGCCTAAGCCACAACCAATTTTGGAAATATTGTATGACAACTCCTCAATGCTATCACAGTGAATCCGCGATAACATATCGGGCACTACGTTATCCTTGCCTCTCTGGTGCAGAATTTGAAATTTGAAGCCCTGGAGTTTCAAACTCCATCTGGCTAACCTACCACTAAGGTCGCGTTGCTGCATTAGCCATTTCAGACTAGCGTGGTCGGTAATTAGTGTGAAGTCATGCCCTTCTACATATGCTCTGAATTTCTTAACAGCTAGTATTGCAGCTAAACATTCTAACTCAGTTACTGAGTAATTCTTCTGAGTGGATGTCAGTTTTTGTGACATATAGGCGATTGGTCGTTCGTTATCCTCGTCATCTTTTTGGTATAGCACAGCACCTACACCTGCAGTACTTGCGTCACATCTTATATAAAAGGGTTTGGAATAACAAGGTGTGATTAACACTGGGGCTGAAGTTAAGAAATGTTTGAGTGTATTGAAAGCTTCGTCGGCCTCTTTTGTCCATTCAAATTTTCCCTTCTTCAATCGGTCTGTTATAGGAGCTGTTACCGCTGCAAAGTTACCAATAAACCTCCGGTACCACCCAGCCATACCCAGTAGTCGTCGCGTCTGTCTAACGTTAGTCGGGGCAGTTAGGTTTAGTATAGCATCAATTTTCTGTGGGTCCGGTCGAAGTCCCTTTTCTCCTACTAAATATCCCAGATATCTGATCTCTCTCATCACAAAACTGCTCTTGTCGATGTTAATGGTCAGTCCCGCCGTCCGTAATAAGTCGGAGACCAACTCTAACAACCTAAAGTGTTCCATCAATGTGCCGCTAATGATCAGAAGATCATCTAAGTATACGAAAATGTTCTCGTGATACTCATGAGGTATAACTCGATGCATTAAGCGGCACATTGACTGGGCTGCATTACACAGCCCAAACGGCATCACCCTAAACTGGTAGAGTGGTCTCCCCGGTACAGTGAAAGCCGTCTTGTCTCTGGCAGACTCCGCAAGCGGAATCTGCCAGAACGCGTCCTTTAAATCCAGTGCCGAGATATAGTTAGTCTCAGTTAAACGTCCAAGAAGTCCGTCGATGATGGGTAGTGGGTATGCGTCCTTCTTTGTAACGGAGTTAAGCTTGCGTGCATCCAAGCATAGGCGTGTTTTACCGTTTGCCTTACGCACTACAGTCACTGGAGAACTCCAGGCACTCTTACTGACTTCGATGACACCCAAGCCTAACATCCGGTCTATTTCGTCGTAAAGGTCCTTTTGTAATGCAGGTGAGACTGGATAGTACCGTTGCTTTATAGGTTTGCACCCCTCAACTAACTCTATGTCGTGTTCATGGAGATTTGTTTTCCCAAGACCTATTTTATTGAACGATGGGAAAGAATTTATTATCTGGTCAAGTTTTTGCCGATCCTTTGTATTCAGATTATGTTTTGTTTTCTCCTCAGACTCTGTGGGAGTAAGATTAGCCACTTGATCCGAGAATACGTTTGGAATAATACGAAATTTTTGCCAAAAATCGATGCCTAGATAAATAGGTGATTTGAGCGTGGGCACGATGCAAAATTTTATGTTTTCCGTTCTAGTACCAAACGTCACAGGCAGCCAGATGTAACCCTCGATTTTATTGTCTGTGCCGTCGGCCGTTTTTATCTTGGATATCAATTTGTGGTATTTAAGGTTGCAATCTTTTAGAAATTTTAGCGCACCGTTACCTAGGACACTTACAGAAGCTCCACTATCTAGGAGACCTGACAGTTTTTTAGACGCTATGGTGACTTCAGCGTACGGACGTGGGTCACTAGATGATATACATTTGATAATTGAAGATATACAATTCTTAACAAGATTTCGTTTTGCTCGAAAATATTTAATCGCACGGTTTATTCGTTTTTTATGTGAATAATAGGGCGATTGGCATTGATTAGGATTATAATTTGGAGATGTAATGTACGGAACAGAGTTACAGAGATAAGGTGAATCTACTACTTTTGGGCTGAGGGGTTGGTCATCTGCTTTGACAACGACGTTTGATGTATTATTCCTCCGGAGCGTGATCCCCTCAAAAGACTCACACCCGGCTTTTGGTTTTCCGAGATTCGCTTTTGACAGTTGGAACAAGATGGTTTACGTACACCCGGTGCCCCACATCCAAAACAAAACTCTTTTGAAATTGGCTTAGCACAATCCTGGTACTTATGTCCAATATCCTGGCAATTCCAGCAAATATAGTAAGAGAAGGATTCGCCATCCTAGATTTACCTTGATCGCGTTGTAAAGCTCCGACGATCACTTCTTCTTCAGAATTTGCCATTGGTGTAAATTGATTTTGTTGACGCGTATACTGTGGTATTTCCTGATTTATGTTTATGTTTTGAAAGCCAAATTCCAGCTCATTTACCTCCCTCCGTCGAAAATGTATATCTGAAAAGCGTCTCGGATCATAACCTGTCTCGTTCCACATTTTTTCGTATCGTTGGCATAATCTCCGCAGTTCTTCTACCGTTCGCACAGAATTTTGGTAAGGTAACGTCACGTTTTTTAATGCAGGATGCATGTTTTTGGCATAACCTATAGATAATGTGACTTTCAGAAAGACGGTCTTGTAGACGAGCGTTTAATTTCAGAACGTCTAACGAAAAATCAGAAAAGGACTCCTTAGAAATTTGTCTTCTACGAAGAATCTGTTCCTTAATTTCTTCTTCATAGTCAAATGTACTAAAATATGCACGCATTGCTGTTTTCATCATAGACCATGAAGAGTCGGGATGATCAGTCTTAAATACCCAATACCAATCTTCTGCCTTTTTACTTAGGAATAGGCGGATAATTTTCGATTAATTTTTCTTTTGGAAATCCATCATCCTGGGCCATCTGCTCCAAGCGATAAAGAAAGTCGTGGATATTTGTGTTATTTTCGCCCGTAAACGACAAATTCCATCTTTGGCGTAATTTATAACTGTTTTCGAGGGAGAAACTTGAACTTACGTTACGCTCTGGGTAGATGTAGTCATGTTGACAATCGTTACTGACATTCAACCGTTGAGTTTGTGGAGGTTGTTGCGTGTTTTCACATAAATTGAACGATACGTTAGAATTTCCCTCGATAATTCTGCTCAGTATTCTGGCGTGATCTTGAATAAAAATCGGTTACTTTAGCTTATCTCTCTAGTTTTTTCGTCAATAAACGGGACATCCGATGATGGTACAATTTGTTTCCCGTGTGGTAATGAAACGACTTTTTCGGATCGATTCGGATTAATGCGTTCCGTAGTTCCGCTAGGGAAAAAACTGGGAGAAATTTCTTTTTGCGTTTGGTCTATCAATCGGTCAATCTCGTCTGTAGCACTCTGAGTATTAGCATCCCCCCAGAGTTTCTCATACCATTTAAATTCCCGTCGCCAACTAGAGAATAAACTTGAAAGTGGGGTTGTTTCACCCATTGTGTGAATAAGCCTACGAACCCTATCCTTATAATGAAGTACTTTGGCAAATGCAAGGGTGATAAATTCAATTGGTGGTGTAACCCCTTGTTCAAGACCAGCTTTAACTAATTCATCGAGACTAGTTTTACATAAATTGACTTCTTCTTCTAAATTTGCTTTAGCATGTGTATTTTTGGGTTGAATAGTTTTTTCGTTTCGCTCAGCAGTTAAACTATTTAGTAAAATTAGTTTAGCGTCTGATGCCTTACTCGAAAGACCTCGAAAGACCTCGAATTTGAAATTCTACTTCCAATTCGGGCACAGAAAGCTGCTGCAAGTATATATTAGGATCCATTTTGCACTGTTAGGTTATAATATAACACATAAACAAGTGGAGAAATTTAGATATGAAATTTTTAATTTAACCTTAGAGAGTAATATATATAGATGAATATAGACGTTTGCTTCAACTTTGTATATAACTTGAAGCAGGCAAAATATTTATTATAATTAAATTGATAAAAAAAAATAATATTTTAAGAAAACGAAACTTTAAGACATTTGATGAACAACGATATAGTAAGATTCGATACTTAATAATTAGAATATTTTTATACGAGTTTGATATTATGAAATCATTGGTGATGTCTTAATCTGGGATTGCTGTGTGAACAAAGTAAGTGAGATAAGTTTATGTTTATAATTAAATTATTTAAATAGAGAAATACAACCATGTATCTTGATGAGATATCATCTACAAAAGTCAAAGAGATTTACTTACAGAATCTCTGTGTACTCGATCTTTGATTTTTGCAATGAATTCAAACATCTTTTTTTTTTAGTTGCAATTCACAAACGGCAGTTACGATAAACTAATAGTTGTTAGCGGAAATCAATTAAAAATCTTGTACAGATATTGGAATAAAGTAAAGAATTAGAGAACATTAAATCATAATGCATCGACAAAAATTCACCAAATTCGTAGTCAACATACAATTCCAAGAGATTCCAGAAACAACCATCAGTAAATTAAATAAAATAAAAATTGAAATAGTTCTGTAATAAAACTGGCTAACCTCCCGCTAACAGAAAATATAAAAAAAAATCTACAAACGAAATAAATATGTGGAGTAGAAAGAATTAAGCGGTACTTGTGGTTGCAGAGTTGAGCAGAGAAGCTGCTTGGATGTCTTCTTAGGACTACCAGCATGAAAAATCAACAAAAAATTATCTTCAAAATTATAACCTAGAAGATTATAGCTTCATCTCACTTAAGCCAACATAAACTTAATAAAATAATATAAAGCACATTGTTTTAATTTTCAACGAAAAACGTGCTTTATGATATTGAAACCGCAACGTATAATCCCGTTATCAGGTCCCTGCTCGGGCGCCATTTTTGTAACGGATCTCCGGCGACATACACGTATTGTTCGGGTATGCTTCAGTTGGCTGGGAGAGTTCATGTCACCGTTATTTAGACCGCACAAATTTCATACGTGTTTAGTATACAAAAAAAAACTATTGTTCACACTAACCCCTCCTCGACAAGAATCACCAATAAAATAAACGGACTTATTCCATTTTATAAAGCTTTATTTACACATCAAAAAAAAAAATTTAACTATATTTAATAATTAATATAATAATATAACTAAGAAACTAAGTATAAGAAAAACATACACAAAATCATTGGCTAGAAATTGTAATTATTGTGTATTAGGCAAATCACTTTGCGTATTCGGTATATGTATATATATCTATATCTGGATAAACAAAAAATTTATCTAGTACGAGAAATAAAAAAAATAACTCACCAAGTCCAAAAAAAAGCTCCTCAGAGTACTCTCAGGTTCGGTTTTAAGGAGTGCTGTGTAATCTAAAAAATATTGATTTGGAGCAGAAACCACCCCGTTTTTTAATATACATACATATACGCGATGCATGCGTAGTTTACCACCATTTAAAATATTTAGCACAATCTCAATTTCTTTCTATTTCTTTTTTTTTTTTTTAAATTTTAATTTCTTAACCTAGATGGTAAACTAATATTTTTTTTAGATTTTCTTTTAATAATAGCTGAACAAACCACAAAAAAACTTTTTCACGAGATCACTGGTAAAATTATGACAACGAAAAAAATGTGATCCTCATTAACCACACGTGTTGTGCTGAACCGCGTTCAACCAAAATACCGCGATATAAGATGATCCGCTATCTTACTGTACCAGAAAGTAATGGTGTGATATGCAAAAGAAGGTGCGGCGTCCTTATTAAACTTCGTTATATAAAAGTACAGCTTCTTTATGAAACTGCATCTGAAAGTTGCTTATGCAACATATAAGTGTAGCTGCCCTATATATTATATGATGAAGCTCCGCTCTTTTTGGGTTTAAAACCGTTTATCCGCTAGGGATTTTGCGGCTTAAGAAACCACACAGAACCCGCTATACCACGAGCCTTTTTTTATGTTACCCTATAATTTTATAGGAGTTAAAAAAAACCGTAATTATACTCGAAAATAACTTATAATTACCTTAATAATCACTATTGTGGTTCAAGACAACCCAATAAAAATTACACGTATTCTTCTTAATTTAAAAAAGAACAAATCACTTTTGATAATTTATTTTTTTTAATTTATTTTAATTTTTATTTATATATTTTTTTTCGATTCGAATTGCACGGAAACCTCACTGTTAATCATTCCCAAACAAAAAAATCTGCTCGTCGCAAACGAGCACAAAACACACAAGCACAAACACAAAAAAATAGGGAATGCAAATATGCATTAGCATTATGTACCTTTAGTTATCTATGTACAAGTCGAGAACGTACACACCAGTACAAAACAAAAAACATTGTGGTTCCAATACACTAACTAACCCATTATGATTACTGGCATTAAAAAAAATATCATTAAAATCGTCACATACACCACCAAAAGAAAAAAACGAGATGTTTCTAATATAGAAATTTATATAGATCACCTGATCTACGTCATTCTGTACTTTTACATAGGATACGTATATTATCGCTTTTGTTGGTGTGCTGGTTACGTAGAAATTGTATACAACTACTATTGTAATACTATATACAGCAATGCAATCAATAATCCCAAATAATTCAAAACAACAAAACAATAAAAATCTCGGTCAAGTTCATTGACCTATATTTGATTTGTTTGCCAAATACGGTACAGGGAATTCCCTGACGTAATATTTTCGGTCAGATCACGTTTAGATATTTTTTTTATACTTCATAGGTATCTAATTAAGCAGCCGTAACAAACTTGTCCCGAATTTGTCTGTATCTAATGGTAAAAGTATTTTCTTCATCAGGACTATGGCTGGAGTAATGCTCTACGGAATCCATTTCGAACTAATTAAACGCAATTGAATAAATATTTTTATAAATTTTTTTTATTTAACATAAAAATCACGAAATATTTTATTTATTATTTTATACACTTTAATAACAAAAACTAAATGTCAAAGATTTGGCATTCATTTTAAATAAACACTGTCATTTTGAGGGAAATTTTATAAACATAAATTTCCCTGTACTCACACTGTAAAAATTAAAATACGTGACATTTCTTTGTCATATGCAAACAAGTTTTTTGTTGCCAAAATAGCAAACTATACACTGTTTCCTACAAGTACTTAGAATTGAAAAACCGCTCAAAATTTGAACTTTCAAAATAAAATTTGAAAAATTTAAACACAAACATTACGTTCTAAATAAGTTGAAAACATTTAATTTTTGTGAATAATCTTGAGTGAATTTTATAAAATGAAAATTTTTAAAACAAAACACATCTCGAATCGCACAGAGGTGATCGAATTGGTTCTAAACTAGTACTTGATGTAAGAAAACTATCTATTTGAAAGAGAACATCATTGAGTGTAATACGGAAATTCTTAAACATTTGAAATTATTTAACTCGGCCCCTACGGATTGCAAAAGGGCGATCGAAGTAGTTTTGTATTAGTATTTGATGTAAGGAACTAATCTGCTTTATCCACATGTTCGAAAATCTCTGAGATTTTTGTTATTTGAGAGAAAACAGCATGGAGTGTAATACGAAAATTCTTAAACATTTCAAATTATTTAACTCGGGCCCTTCGGATCGCACAGAGGTGATCAAAGTAGTTTTGTATTATTATTTGATGTAAGAAACCAATCTTTTTTATTCACATGCTCGGAAATCTATAATATTTTTGTTCGAGAGAGAATGCCGCTGAATGTAATTTGAAAATTCTTAAACATTTGAAATTATTCAGCGAAAATTATTTACAGCTTGTAGTGGTTAGAATATTGCAAACCAATGTTCTGATCGTACATATGCAAACTTAACATCTTACAAACGGGTGTGTTACGAAATCCAGGTTTCCAAAATTCCGGTTTTTTATAAATCCCGGTTTTGTATAAAAAATCCCCACTTTTAGGAAATCCCGGTTTGAATTTTTAAAATTTGACATATGGGAAAATGGGACTCTTAAATGATTTTTTGACCAAATTCAAAACTGACTTTGTGATAAAGTTCTAGAAAATGGCTAATAGTGATGAATCTGGCCATTGCTTAACATATTTTGTTGGATTTCTACACGTGCAATGGAAATGGGTTTCTTAAATCATTTTTTGATAAAGTTCTGAAATATGGTCATCGCTATGGAACTAGGTCATTTTAATCGATTTAGTTGAAATTCGATATGTGGGTCCTAAATGGAATTTAACAAATGCGTTTTTGATAAAGTTCTGGAATAAGGCGGATAGGGATGAAACCTGGCCATTTCCTAACCGATTATGTCGAAAATCGACATGTGGGATCTAAATGGGATTTTAAAATGATGTTTGATAAAGTTCTGGGGTATTGTCATTAGGGATGGAACTAGGCCATTTCTTAATCGATTATGTTGAAATTCGTCACGTGCGATGGAAATGGGTTTCTTAAATGATTTTTTGACAAAGCTGTGGAATATGGTCAATAGAGATGGAATTTGGCCATTCGTTAACCGATTATGTTTAAATTTGTCACGATCTAAATTAAATGATTTTTTGATAAAGCTCTGCGTATCTAGACAAAATGGGCGATATATTTCTGAACTTAGTCAAAAAATCATTTTACAATCTTATTTCCATCACACATATCGAATTTTATTATAGTCTGTCAAGAAATAGTCAAGTTCTGACGCTAGTAATGGCTAATGGCCATATTCTAGAGCTTTAGCAAAAAATCATTTTAGAATCCCATTTAGACCTTACTTGTACAGTATTAACATAATCAGTAAAGAAATGGTTAAGTTCCATCCCTATCGACCGTACTAGTAAAACTGCTCTTTTATTCCCGACATGTTTTCGAACCCCACTCTCATGGATTTTTTTTCTAAAAGCCCTCGGATGGTTAATCGGAGGGGGAGGAGCGACGCGACTTCCCACGTTCCCGCGAGAGTTATTGAAGCCTCAACAATTCGGTATGATATCAAAGGGCTGAAAGTCGAAGGACCGAATGTCAAAGGGCACAATTACGAAGGACTGAATGTGTCGAAGGGCCGAATGTCTCGTAGGGCCGCATGTGCCGAAGGGCCAAATGTTTCAAAGAGGTTACTTTTCTGCATTTCAAAATGTTGCATTAACAAAATATTTCCTTTTTTTATTAATCTTGCAACTACAAAATCTTGCAATTACAAAATCTTGCATATCAAAATCCTGCAATTATTTTTCATTTTAGTAGGTGTCAAATCAATAATAACAAATTAAAAATATTTAAACAAAATAATAAAATATAATTAAATAAAAGTTTAATAATTTTAATATTATAAATAAATTAATAAATTAAAAATAAGTCTAATAATTTAATAATAATAAAATAACTTTTATAGTGGTGACTTCGACGCTGGTTTTTACCGGGCGAGAATTTTAATCAAATAATAAAACTAAAGTGTGTAGAAAATGTTTGGTGTAAAAGTTTATAAGCGAGCGCAACTAAGCTGCCGCACCATCTTATTTTTTACGTGCGAGCTTAAAATTAAGCCGCCGCACCAGCGTGGGTTATAAGTTTAAGGCGAGCATATAAAAGCCGCTAAACTAGTTTGAGGCCCACATTTGCCACTATAATGGCGATAGCGCTTCACGAGGCAGCCGGATAACCTCAACAACAATAACACCTACAGGATCAGCATACGCGACAATAACAGCGGCAAGAACCAACAACGATCGCTACAACAACAACATTGCATCCAATATGGCGTCTTTGCTAGTCACGAACATTAAATGGTTTATTTTATGGAGTCTTTGTATTATCCCCTTAAAATGAGAGAAAGCAAAAAATAATGATTCGTATATGTACCGTATTTTGCGAATTCGATGACGACTGAATGTTGATATTTATAAATAATAATATTATAATAATAATAACAGTATAATAATATTGTTTCCACTGCAATCGTGTCTTTAGAAAAGAATGGAAAGAGATCCATATTGTGATTTGCAAGCCAACATCAACAAATATAAAAGCTCATTATTTATTCATTTTCCAAGTCGATTTTCGCATAGTTTTAAACGTATGTGAAGATAGCCCAAATTCCATCCCTGAAAAATGCGATGGCAACACTAATTATTGCTATCATGACATTTTTTTACTCTCAGCCCAAAAAATCTCCACATTTTTACACTCAGCCCCGAAAACTGAGAACTTCCTATCACGATAATTAAAACCTGTCATGACAGTTGAAATTTTCGAGGCTGAGAGTATAAATAATACTATAAAAACATGTTTGTGAAGTAAGCCCAATTTTATGTATGTGGAAATAGGCCAATTTCCATCCCAGAAAAATGAGGTGGCAAAACTAATATTAATATCATGACATTTTTGACTATCAGCCGCGAGAAATGCCACATTTTTACTCACAGCCCCGAACATGGCAAATAAATCGATCACGACACAAAAAGATTTCGGGGCTGAGAGTAAACATTATACATTTTCATGATAATATGAAGATAGAAACATTTTTGGGGCTGGGACAAATAAATGGGGGGGGGACCTATCGAAATATGTCCGGCGATGGAGGAATATTTAAAGTAATTTCTGTAATTCTTACAGAGTTGTTCTATGAGTGCAGTTGAGATGAAGTCCGTCAAACTCAGAAACTATTCGGGAAGAGTAAAATTTAAAGTAATTTCCGCATTTTTTTAGAATTTTTTTAGTTGCAGACTATATCAAGTCGTGTAGTTTTTTGAAGTCAGAATCTTTTTGTGTGTCTGGCTTGTTGCGATATGACTCGAAGTTAATGAAAAACCCGACTTTAATGGAAGGAAAAATAAAAATCTAAATCGCTTGCATAATTATTATTCCGAGTATTTATTAACATTTGAGTCGGTTTTGGTTCTGAAGGTTATGTTTATGATAGTTTCGTGTAAGATTCACTTATTGTTTCGAATAATGTTTATTTCAATGAGGAGGCCAGCTATGAAAATAATGCAATTTTATCTTGGATACATTTCGTCTTATTTACACATACACATTCTTATTTTAACCACATTTTCTGTAAGGTCATCAAATTCTTTCCAGTAATATTTTTTTTTACAATAGACAGTGTAATGTTTTGATTTATAACTGATTATGGAATGAATTTTTTAATACCTTGTTTTCAATTTTTATTGTTTGTGGAATATGCTGCAAGGATATGGGTTTATGTGTTTGGCTGTTAAGGTACTCAGTATTAATTATTGCGTATTGGTTTAATTGAGTATTTGGCGATAAAAAATTAAAACCGCAACATTTTTCTTCGCTGGAAAACTGAAAGAATCGCTGAAAAACTTTTCGCTATATTTTGAATGCCAACATTTTCCAAGTTATAAAAAATTTACTGCAATTACTTTAAATCTTCCTCCATCGCCAGACACATGTCGTTAGTCCTGCCAACGAATATTTGCTGAGTCTTATTGACTATATCTCAACTCTACTCCATAGAAAAATTCTAAAACAACTCCCTGAAATTACATAATAAATCTTCCTTAATCACCGGACATAAACCGATAGTTCGGTTATTGAATATTTGCTGAGTTTGGAGGACTATATCTCAACTCTACTCCATAAAAAAGTTCTAAAAAATTCACTGCAGTACTTTAAATCTTCCTCCATCACCAGACACATGTCGATAGTCCTTCCAGCGAATAGTTGCTGAGTCTTATTGACTATATCCTAACTCTACCCCATAGAAAAATTCTAAAACAACTCCCTGAAATTACAATAAATCTTCCTTAATCACCAGAAATAAGCCGATAGTTAAGGGGCTGTTATTTATGCTTTATATAGATGCTAGTAAAATTTGTATCTTGATTTGATGATTTTCCCAGTCAGTTAGTTAGATTAGTTTTTGGAGAGTAGACATTTTTTTTGTTTATTTACACGTTATATCACAACTTTTTGTTGTTTTTATTAAATATATAATATTTAAACTTGGAATAATATAAATTTGTTTTCCTAATATTTATTAGGCTCTACTAATCTAGATGGCTCTGACACAAGTTATCACCTTTACACTTTAAAAATTATCTTGGATTTCAGAGAATTGGAGTACTGGTATATTTAACTACCGCAAACAAATTAAATCTACTTTGATTAGTATTCGAATATAAAAAAGTATAATTATTTGGTAGAAGGTATATTATTGTACATGTTTAAAATTTATTGTCAGTAATTGAAAATGTTTGAAAGATTTTCTATGCGGTTGCTATTTTCAAACTTTTTAATTATAAATTAATGGAATTTTTTAAAATCAATACTATAAAGAATGTGTAAAATTTAAAATTCAATTAGTAGAATTTCTTGGGATTTTGTCTTTTTTGAGTTGGTTTTTTCCAATAATTTTTCTTCTTTTAATGTTATTCATAAAATAGAATGGGCAGAAAGCTACACAATATCCTTTTCAAAAGATTTTGTATATACTCTGCAACCAACATCATGTAAAAGTTTATATTTCCAAAGTCTGGTTTAGAATTGTTATATTTGCTCTGAGGGCGTCGATATTACCATTATGACCATTTTTTCTCAAGATTTTCTTCACGCCCAACTTTTCTTTACGAGTACATACTTTATGTATTCATTATATATATTTTATATAATACATGTTTAACATATACTTAAACACAATATACATCCATATACTAACATTAAATTTTGTTCTTCTATTTACAGATGAAACCATCAAACCAGAATAACTAAATTAAAATTTTTTTTTTTTTTCGTACCGAATCAATTAAATATTTTCTTCGCAAGTATATCGAAAACCCAAAAAGCTCATAATAAAAATTCGAACAAAACCGCAAAAAAAATTATTTTTTTAAAAAACACATAGCTAACATTATGAAATCTGAAAGTAATAAAAATTTTATATTAATTTTATTAAAACTTACAAAATTATTATTAATGTGAAATTCAAATATACCGAATATATTAAATTACGACATAACAACACGTATAGCGAACAAAGACGAATTTTATTTGTGATTATTTCGAAGGGAAAATTTTAATTTTTTTTAAATTTTAAATTTTATTTTTTTTTTTGTAATATAATTATTTAAATATCATTAACAAGAAAAAGGGAAAATGGTTATAAAATATTTAATATTTTGTGTTTTAAGTGTAATTATAATAAAATTAGTTAAATCATCAACGTTAGATTTGTATAAAAATGCACGATTGGGTTCTAGGATAGTACAAACAAAATTTGGGCGATTACAAGGAATTATACTACCATTAGATAATTATAAATTTTTACGTCCCGTGGAAGCGTTTTTGGGCGTTCCATATGCTACCCCACCAACAAAATCAAACAGGTGAGTTAATTATATTTTTTAATTTCTAAACATTTATTAAATGCATACAAATACATTTTCAATTCACTTCTCGCACAACTTTTAAATACAGTCACAGGGTTTGTTGCTACAAAATTGAATTACTGTTTGACAGATGCATTCCAAGGCATTTGTTTTATTCAAATGAGACTAAACCACCTTGAATTGCATTATAAAGCAAACATAAATTGTTTATTATTATTTACTCCCAATCCTTTTGGGAGTTATATAGCCAAATACCTGTTGGGTGCGATCCACCCTGCATCTCAACCCCTACGGTTGGCGTTGGACACCTGTCAATGACTAAAGGCTCTAGGTGTAGGTAAATTATTAGGTTGAGTTTTATGACAAAAACATATTATTTTGACTTATATTTTTTGAGGGTGGTATCGATTACCGTATTTTTGACGTTATTGCGCGTGTTGTTAGTACAATATATTAGGTGTGCAAGTAGAAAATCGACTCTGAACTTGGCTGCATTAAAATATACTTGAACTCATCCAAATCGCCCGCCCAAATTTTGAATATATGGAATCATTTACAAGTTGTCGTTCCTTGTCAAAAAGAGCTTGCAGAACAGTTAGGAGTTACTCACCAATCAATAATACTTCGATTGCATGAAATGGGAAAAATACAGAAGGAAGGAAAATGGGTTCCTCATAAACTGACAGAAGAATTGTCACTCGAATTAAACATTTTGTAATGTATTTTGTGTTGATTTTATTTTGAGTAAGTTTTATTTAATGTGTACAACTGAGGTGTGAAAATCGACTAAAAAATTACTTGTTTTCTCATCTATCATGTTTTACAAAACTATCGTATTTTTTATAAACTACATTAGTACATATAAATTATGTATGACGGCCATTTTATTTGAATATAATAATAATACTGAACGCAACCATTAATCAAAAATACTGAACGCCACCACAATGTTAATAACTATAAATTCGTCATTTGTAAAGTTTTGCTTTGACGTTTAATTATTTGTGTAAACAATTAACAATGACACGTAAGTAGTTTGTGTTTATCAGTGTTCTCAACATACTCCCGGACCTTGTCGGTAAAGGCGAATTTTCAGGCGAATTTTAAAATCGCTTCGACTCAGTGATTAAATTATTCAAATTTTTCAGAAAATTCAAAAATTATTTCGGGATACTAATGTGGTAATGAGCAATTTATCAATTTTCGCCTTTTTCGACCACCTTGACAGTATTTACCCCGTTAAAACTATTCTTCCTCATGTTTTATACAAAGAAAAAACAAGCAAGTTTTGTTTTGTTTTTTGGTTTTTGGCCTTCACCGGCCTTCAAGCATTGACCTTTATGCATTAATCGACCGGATGCGTCTCGATCAAATAATTGGTCTGGTGTAAACAAAGTATTACTAGGCCCTTGTAATGTTCAATTGGTAGGCCTAGAATGCATTGTATTGCACTTCTGGTAGCAAAATGGCTTACAACTCTTGGAAGTAGAGCTCTGTTCTTTATTAGTGGAATGCAAAGATTTTCACCCAGATCTTCTAAAAATATTCGCCGACGACTAGTTTTTACAGTTTGTTTGTTGAACGGGTTATTTGTAATAACGGGTGATTTTTTAAGAGCTTGAGAACTTTTTTTTAAAAAAAAACGCATAAAATTTGCAAAATCTCATCGGTTCTTTATTTGAAACGTTAGATTGGTCCATGACATTTACTTTTTGAAGATAATTTCATTTAAATGTTGACCGCGGCTGCGTCTTAGGTGGTCCATTCGGAAAGTCCAATTTTGGGCAACTTTTTCGAGCATTTCGGCCGGAATAGCCCGAATTTCTTCGGAAATGTTGTCTTCCAAAACTGGAATAGTTGCTGGCTTATTTCTGTAGACTTTAGACTTGACGTAGCCCCACAAAAAATAGTCTAAAGGCGTCAAATCGCATGATCTTGGTGCCCAACTTACCGGGCCATTTCTTGAGATGAATTGTTCTCCGAAGTTTTCCCTCAAAATGGCCATAGAATCGCGAGCTGTGTGGCATGTAGCGCCATCTTGTTGAAACCACATGTCAACTAAGTTCAGTTCTTCCATTTTTGGCAACAAAAAGTTTGTTAGCATCGAACGATAGCGATCGCCATTCACCGTAACGTTGCGTCCAACAGCATCTTTGAAAAAATACGGTCCAATGATTCCACCAGCGTACAAACCACACCAAACAGTGCATTTTTCGGGATGCATGGGCAGTTCTTGAACGGCTTCTGGTTGCTCTTCACTCCAAATGCGGCAATTTTGCTTATTTACGTAGACATTCAACCAGAAATGAGCCTCATCGCTGAACAAAATTTGTCGATAAAAAAGCGGATTTTCTGCCAACTTTTCTAGGGCCCATTCACTGAAAATTCGACGTTGTGGCAGATCGTTCGGCTTCAGTTCTTGCAGGAGCTGTATTTTATACGGTTTTACACCAAGATCTTTGCGTAAAATCTTCCATGTCGTCGAATAACACAAACCCAATTGCTGCGAACGGCGACGAATCGACATTTCACGGTCTTCAGCAACACTCTCAGAAACAGACGCAATATTCTCTTCTGTACGCACTGTACGCATTCGTGTGGTTGGTTTAATGTCCAATAAAGTAAACTGAGTGCGAAACTTGGTCACAATCGCATTAATTGTTTGCTCACTTGGTCGATTATGTAGACCATAAATCGGACGTAAATCGCGAAACACTTTTCGAACCGAACACTGATTTTTGTAATATAATTCAATTATTTGCAAGCGTTGCTCGTTAGTAAGTCTATTCATTATGAAATGTCAAAGCATACTGAGCATCTTTCTCTTTGACACCTTGTCTGAAATCCCGCGTGATCTGTCAAATACTAATTCATGAAAATCCTAACCACAAAAAAATCACCCTTTATAAATTATATAAGTTGCTAGTGCCGCTATGTCTACAATGTTAAAAAACATTGCCAGTGGCCAACGATTTGTCTTCCGCTTGGTAGTGTATTGTGAAAACATTTTGTCCATTGTATCAACGGCTACTTTTGTAGAATTATAATATAAAATAATATCGGGTTTTAATTTTGTTCTAGAAGTACTCTCGTCATCATGCTGCGTCGACCAGTAGCAACACCAATTTTTGCACCAATTTTTGTCCAAATCCAAATTTGCTTGACAGAACCTCTCTAGATCTAGATGGTTTGAATTCTACGGGAATACATGTTTTTTTTATTGTACCTACTATTGATAAATTGCATGTTAACAAATCCTTTGCAAGTGGTACGGAAGTAACAAAATTGTTGGTTGTGACATTGCGACCGCTATTTTTGTAGGGTGCTATGAGTTCCTTAACTACCCGCCCACCTTGATTTTTGTCATGAATATTTCCAATTTTGTCTGTATAAATTTGGCCATTCAACGGGTATGCGGTTTCGGAATACCATATCTTGCCCACCATATCTTGATCCCATTCTTGGCGGGTTTAGAAGAAATATATTGAGTAAACTTCGTTCGACCTCTAAACGGAAATAACTGTTTATCAATTTATCTCGTATGAAACGAGTAATATTGTAAAATCGTCGAAGAGACATGGTAGCTCGATACAATGGGAATGGATTTTCTTCCACAGTTGGGTCGTTGCTTCATAATTGGATTTGTGAGCACCAACATTAGAAGACCCAAATAAGCTAGCAGTTCTTCCTCTTTTAACGGTTCCCAGACCAATTTTTTTTATCAGGATTCGCTTCCATGTACTTCTCATACTGCTTTTCGGCCTTTTTATTGGTATTCCTACAAATTATACTTTGCATAGAACTATAAAATAATTTACAAAATGTGTCGACATCATCGGATTAGGACCCATAAATAGTGGTTCGCGCAAAACATTGTAGGCCAGCACACGATGTAAATTAGGACCCGATTTTCGCCATTTAGTACCATCTTTACCGACATAATATTCAATATCGTTTCCATCATTCTGGTTTAGATCATCTCTATTATCATCTGTGTTGTCGTCTATATTACTAACTTCTTCGTCATCGGCCTCTGGGCGATAACATTTTCGAGCTCCACATCTGAATCTTCGGCGTCATTTGCAGGGAGAGGTCAGTATCGATATCATCGTCATCAAATGCCAAATCATCTTCCGAATCCGAAGCTAAATTACGCACTACACTTTCAAGATACGTTTGCGTTTCTTGATACGATAATCTATAATAGATAATTTTTCATGCAATGCACGCAGCAAAAAATCGTTATTTTATATTTTTTTATAAATACAGTTGCAAATTTAATTACCTACGCATTTGAACTCTAGACAAATATTCTAGTTTCTCCTTCTCCATCTTTGGTTTTTTTTACATTAACAGAATCACAGTTATTAAAACATGTTTTTTTTTTACTAACTAACTACATTTATTAAAAACCAAACATCGACTGATATATTTTTCGGTAAATCATACGCAGGAGCAATAAAACAAAATTAAAAACAGTTAAGTAAACAGAGCTGTATTCAAATATCCTATGGAATATAAGCGAAAATATATGAATTCTTTTTCTTTACCCGGGTAGACGTAGTCAAGATTGACGGATTGTTTTTGCCGACAATGTGAAGGTTAAAACCTCCAGAGTTGTCATCGGAAAATAATAAACAAATCTTCACAATCGGTCTTTTAATAATACCTGATGATGTTCTTACTGATACTACACCCACTAAGCCATCTTGCCCAGGATGACGTGCTACAATACGTCCCATTTGCCAAGTGGCAGATGGTAAGTTGTCCCCTTTCAGGAGTACAAGATCGCCAATTTTCAGATTTTCTTGTTGATCAGTCCACTTTCGACGAAGCTGTAACGTGTGCAGATAATTTGTTTGCCACTGCTACCAGAATCCCTACATCCTGGCTTGTACATTTTGCCACCTAGATAATCTGTTGATACTGATATATTCCAATGATGGTTCCGAAATTGTAGTGATGGGTTCGGCAATAAGAAAGTGCAAAAATAGGTCATCGACATCATTGCTCATTGGACACAACGGCCTAGAATTCAGAATGCCCTCAATCTGTACCAATAATGTTTGCATTTCGTCTGAGGTCATTGTGGTGTTGCGTGTCCGTGTTGAGATGATGTTTGATTGATTTAATACCTGCTTCCCACAGCTCTCCAAAATGTGGACCACTAGCTGGATTGACAGTAAACTTTATTTCATTCTGTGGAATAACATGAGATATAAGTTAGCTTTCATAATTGTTTTGGTATAATTCATATAATTCGCCGAGTTTTCTCCGAGCTCCCACAAAGTTTGTCCCATTATCTGAGATAATTTCAAGTGGAACACCCCTTCGCGAAATGAATTGCCGCAACGCAGCAATGAATGCTTCCGCCGTCATGTCGTGACAAAGCTCGATATGAACGGCCTTCGTGGAAAAGCAGACAAAAAGGCAAATTTATCCTTTCGTGAGTGGGATGCGACCTCGTCCAACTGAAAAATTTCAGAAAAAGTGAACCCGCGTAGTCTACGCTCGTGTGTAAGAAGAGACGACGAAGGGTAGCTTCGAACCATATTCCAACAATTAATAATCTAAAATTTTTGCCGGAGGACACTCGCTTGTGCCCTGAGTGCAAGTACCGAACATGACTTTCGTGTATTATCCTTTCACTTAGAATATGTTTGCTTGGTAGAATAATAGGGTGTTTTGTGTTGTAAAAAGCATCTAAATATTCTAAACGTCCCCCAACTCTCATGATTCCTTCATTGTCTAAAAAAGGAGATAACGATATAATTTTTCTGTTCATGCCAATTTTTTTGTTTTGATTTAGCGACTGGATTTCATCATGAAATTCTTCAGATTCTGCCCATTTTATACAGATGTACTCAGCCGTTTTTAATAAATCCATTCTGTTTGGCTTCGGTGTAATTTTTTAAAGCTAAGAACCTTAACCAAAACTCGTTTTATCTTCCTGAAATATTCAATTCTTGGAAAGAGATGCTTTGCAAGTGCGGAGCTTTTCATTCAATTGAGTAGCTAATGTAAGATGTCATTCTTCTATAACTTGGTTAATTTAACTTGCCTTAATGCTGGCCATTGTTCAATTGGTTTGATTAACCAATGTAGCCCATTCCACCACTCCTTGCATTCTAAAAGCTGCAGAGGAGTTACACCCCGTGAAACGATATCCGATGGAATATCTTTTAAAGCGACATGTTGCCGACATGAGGAACATTCTCTAAACTTTTGGTTGTCCGGTTCCCAATAAAACATTTCCATCATCTAGGTACGTCAGAAATCCACGACAGCACAATTTTTGGTCGGTCCAGCCAAAACATTGCACATCACTGATTTCTAATGCTCGTTCAGTACATTTGATATCCTGTTCAGTAAAACCGCTCTACATGGTATGTGAATGGCCCTGTTGATCGATAGTACGGAGATAAATTACAGCTGCATAGCGATGCTCAGATGCATCCCAAAATCCGTAAATTTTCACATTGAGCGTTGATTGTGTAGTCATCAAAGAGCTTCTGTACTTTCTAACTCTTGCAATGCTGATTTATTTGCCATCCACTGACGCTTTATATTTGTAGGAAGTGGGTCATCCCAGCCTTGTTTTCTCAGCCATCGTTTCTGCATGCTTATTTTGTATACGATAACTACTGATGAGATCCATACTACTGGATCGAAAATTTGTGCGATCTGGGACAACATTTCGCGCTTTGAAGAAATAGTTGCATCTACGAGTTTAAATTTAAATGAAAACGTATCCTTGATAGGATTCCATTGAAGCCCCTATGTTAACTGTTTCAGTATTGTCATCAGTTGCAAAGATTGTTTTTCTCTCTCAGTTCAGCTGGATTGGTGTCCGAAAGTTCTAATGAATTGGATTTCTATTTGCGAAGCTTAAATGACCTTTGGCCAGCATGAAGTTGTTGCTTGAGTCAGCACCAGATAGCCAATCGTCTACTGGGGCCAAGGCTCTCCCAACTCTTTCGCGGTTTGCTTATTTACGTCCTTACTTTTACGGCTGTATTGGCCAATTCGAGGACGTACGGGTAGAGGTTCGATTTTATTACCATCTGCACATTGCATAACTCCAAGCAAGCCTATACTGGCATGGAAGATGGGTCGGCTCATGAGTTTGGCACTCCAACAGGGGGTCATGATGAAAATCATGTTGTTGTTGATGAAAATTCCCTTTGCATCCTGCCCCTATCGAGATTTGAACTCGGTACTTCTCGATCCAAACGCCAAAGCTTTAACCACTATGCCATTTGGTCGGATACATAGAAATCATGGGTTGCTGTCTTGAACCAAATTGGAAGTTTCAATTTGTTGTCTTCAGCAATTTGGTGCACGGGCAATGTCCGGACAGCTAAGAATGGTGCGCATGAAGTTCCATATATAACAGTGTTTAATCTAAAGGATCTTATTGCCTCGAATGTTGAATTTCTCCAAATAACTCTTGAAAATTTTGATCCAGCAGATTTACCTTGATTTGCCGATATATTTTCTCCACATCGGAAGAAAATGCTATGGCATGTGTTCTAAATAACATTAGTATGTTGATATCCTTTTGACTAGTGGAACCAACTAGTAATTTATCATTTAGGACACTCCTGTTGCCGATTTTATAAATCCATCGAATGCGCAGTAGTTGTGCTTTCACGCTTGACAATTGCATGGTGAGGTAAATAAAAACAATTGCTCTCCTGAGATGTTGGTTCGGTGGAATTAATTTCGTCCTTGTGCCCCAGGTTTAAATATTCATTCATGAACATCGTGTACTGTTGTAATTCATGATTTTTCTTGAATTTGTATCCTCCTCTATTGTCCAGAATTTTTCCAGTAATATAGAAATATCTTCTTCATGAGTGACTGAACTGACCCACGACCCATAACCCCCTGCCGATTAGGATCGGCTAATTGAATAATTTGCTTATTAATATCATCAACCCATTCTGCATCACCCTTTATCTGTGCAATTGTAGAAGATTAGAGCTTCGATTTCAAAGGGCTCGCTGGGCTTGAATCTTGGTTGTATGATGATTTTTACAAGACCCTTGGCTGACTTCGTGCTTGTTTCTGCTGTGCCTGATACCCGGACATTTGCGAGATCAAACAAGATTTAGTTTTTGAACCAAACTTTCGCTGATAAACGTGAACTGAGATCCTGAATCCAATAAAACTCCATTAAAAACTCTAATCCATCCAACTCCAATGACACCCCTGCATGGTGCCAAGTGAATCATGAACATATATTATTGCAGTTGGCAATAGAGCCAGACGTAAAGTGCGGATTTTTATTGCTGTATTGGTTAGCCGTACAAGCTACGAGTATGCTTGAGTTAGATGATAAACTGGTTCCTGATTTATTTGAAGTTAGCAGCTTTTTAGTTTGAGAAACGACACTACTTTGTAAAAACATCTTAGACGAAACATCTAGATCAGCATGGAGTAACGTGCTGTGTCTTGCGTTGCAAATACGACATGAATAATCTACAGAACAATTATTGACAGCATGCCCTTATCTCAAGCAATTGTAGCATACTCCAGATTGATAAGCTAATTGTCGTCGGTCCACTAGGCATCGCTTTCACTTGAACCCTTTATGACGTTTTTTAAATTTCGCATGAAACGTTTTCCTTCGCATAACAACGATTATTTAAAAACTCTAAGAACCCATCAATTTTTGCAAATTCTTGATTTATGGTATTTTGTGCCCATGCAATTTGGGTGTCTTACTAATTATTTACTTTATTCAACAAAATACGAATGAGCCAAGGGTCTCTGCTTTCGGCATCTTGACCTAATGCTTTTATGCCTCTTATTATTTCATCGGATGTGTCACTTATTTGACGCAGAGCTCAGGAGACCCATTGCTTGCTGAAAGCTGATTGAAGAAACGATCGATGTGTAAGGTTAAGATAGGTCGTTTTTCGTTATATCGCTTAACTAACTTGTACTAAGCTTCAGAATAATTAACTTCAGTTACCAAGAAATTTCGAATAATGTTAAGCGGTTGACCTTTTAGCATTCTTTTCGAAATTTGAAATTTACGTACTTGGGATATATATATGGGCTACGTTGCCTCGCCGTGCAGTGAATTGCCTAAAGGTGCTTACGAATCCTTCCGTGGTTAAATCCGATGTTACTTCGATGTGAATTGCTTTGGTACTGAGGCAGACGAAGATGCCGATAAACTCCTTGTAGGACTTATTTCCACTTTACTCGTTCGTATGTTAATAGGTCCTGCATAATCCACGTGAATGGTCGAGATACAGTGACTTGAGAAGCAGGCAAGTTTCTATGATCTGTTCAAAGGTTTTAACCTTGAATCGATAGCTGCTGCTTGATCTACTCTGATGATCTATAACCGTTTGCGAGTATATGCCAAAGTCAGCGAATTTCTACTTTGGCGATGGCCGCAATCCAGGACCAAATCGGTAAAGTGTCCTTTTGCATGGGATTTTAACAGGATGTCGCTCTTCATGCGCGAGCTTTAAATTTTCCAGTCTACCTCCTACCCGAACTACTTAGTTTTTGTCCAGGAAGGGATATAGTGAATGAAGCTTGCTATGCTTATTAACAGGCTTTTTTTCTTCTGCGAATGCCACTTGCTGGACTGTTTGAACTAAACGTAATAATGCGTAATCTCACTCTTCTTGCCGTATTAGTCCTCGATGGTTGGTCCACCATCCGAGTTTGCTTAGAGATGAATGTTTATTGATGAACCAATCAACTTCTAATTGGCTAGTCTTTGGAGATGTGAACTGAATGTGATCTCTTCTGATATCTTGGAAATCTGCTGAAGTAGGATATAGGTCCTTCTTCCGCAGGAAACTGTGTTCCTTCCACCAACTGTCTATAGTGGTCTCATTTTGTGGTCACCCCTTGAGATGCGCAGTCTGCAGGATTATCTTCTGACCGAATATGTATCCAAGATTGTATGTCGCTGATGGTTTGAATCTCTCCGATCCGGTTTGCAACAAACGCGTTTTCCACGTGGGCGGAGGTTTTTGAATCCACGCCAATGTGATCATGGAATCAGTCCATAAGATTATGTTGGCGATGTTCACGTCCAGGGCTTTGGTTACTTGTTGTACTAGTCGGCTTAACAACAGAGCTCCACTTAGCTCTAGGCAAGGGATGGTTAATTTGGACTTCATTAGAGCCACTTTAGTTTTTGCCGCTAGTAGTCGTCTGTTTATTTGGTCGTTTACGGTTATTTACAGTATATTACGGCCGCGTAGGCAGATTTGGAAGCATCACAAAATCCGTGTAGCTCAACACTGCTGTTTGTGGCATAATTAAGGTATCGCGGTATCTGGATGGCTTGATTTTAATTTAAGTCCCTAATTAGGTAATCCCTTTTCATAGAGGGGTGGTCATCCCAATCCAAGTCCAAACTCCAAATGCCTGACACAGTAGTTTGCACTTCATGGTTAGTTGTTCCAGCCATCCCAGGGGGTTGAAAATGTTTTACATTTCCGACACATATTGCCGCTCACTAAAAGTCTGCTGTTATTAGGTATGGTAACTGGACGTGGAAGATGAAGTGATCTCCCGTTGGATTATAGCGAATTCTTAATATTTTATCGCCGGTTCATCGGTGAAGGTAAGATCACCGATCATGATTTTATCTTCTGGAATCTCTGCCAAGAGGGTTTGATGGTTGCTAGACCATTTACTTAATTCCATTTTTCCCATATGAAGTAGTTGTTCTAGTTGGAATTGCAGTTGTTGAGCTTCTCCAACGGTGTCAGCGCCCGTAAGGACATCATCTACATAAAAATCTCGTTTGAGAATGCGACTCACCTCTGGATGTTGAGCGAACTCATCTTCAGCCAGTTGATGTTGTGTCCGAATGGTGATGTAAGATGCGGCGGATGTCCCATACGTAACGGTAGTAAGGTGGTATTCTTGCAAAGGTTGATGTTTATTTTCTCTAAATAAAGGTTTGATACCTCTGATGTTCTCTTTGCATTCGTATTTACATCTTCTCGATCTCCCAGGTGAACACTATCCGATGCAGTCTCTATCTTAGTAGTATGGTCCACAAGTCATTTTGTAGTGGAAGCCCAATATGCATCACGTCATTTAGACTTAGGCCTGTATATGTCTGCATGGAACCATCAAACACCACCTTAATTTTTGCGGTATCTGTATTTTTCAATACCGCATGGTGAGGTAGATAATAGTTCTCTTTATTGGGTCTAAACCGGCTTCATATGTTGCAATTTGATGTACGTGGTCATGAAAGTCACATACAGCTCCCTCATGTTAGGGTCCCGGTCCAATTTTTTCTACAATTGTAAGAAACGTTTGAGTGCTCGATGTCTAGAGTATCCCAATAGGTCTACTTGATGTTTTTTAAATGGGGTTTGAACAATATATCTCCCATTCTGGTCTCGGCTAATTGTCTGCAAGAAAATCTGTTCACATTCATGTTCGAACTCCGACCTGCTGCTGATGATCGGAATTTCATCTATTTCTCAGAATCTCTACATATCTTCCTCGTTTTTGTTACCGATATGGACTGTAGCTTTTTGTAGATCTCCGTTGATTGGAGTTTGGTCGGAGATTATCCAACCGAAGCTAGATTCTATTGCGCTAGGCTTACCCTTTCTTACCCTTTCTTCCCTGGTGCCAATGAAGTCGCTGTACATGTCTGCTCCTAGCAGCAGATCAATTGGGACTGGGATTTGATATTCCGGATCAGCGAAAACCAATTTACTCCACCTATCGTTTTGGCTTCGTGTTATTGTTCTTTTTCTGATCGTTGATCCGGTTCGTGTAACAGCTGATATGGTGTCTGTTTTTGCAGGCGACACTGAGTCTGTGTTTTGCAACAAGCAATTGGTGCAAATCCCCGCTCTGTTGGTGAAATCAATTCGCCTTTGTATGCTAATCTGTTTATGTCGGCCTCTGATGACCGTTCTCCGTATTTATGAGTACTTTCCGCTGAACTTTATACTCAAGTTTGGCTGGCCGTGAGGTTAATAGTTTGTTCAATCCGGAGGCTTCCAACGCTTGAAACCTGCTCAATAAGAACTCTAAGCAGTTCTTTAACGATAGCACTTCGCCTCGGCAATCGAGGCTGGTGTTCCAATTTAAGATTTTAAATGTTGTGCAGCATCTCGATAATGGTATCATCCAGTTTTATGACGCAGGGATGTAATAACGTTGAAATACGATAAGGCCAACAATCACTGTTATTATACCTCGCCTGTAGATGTGAGATTTTAAATACGTCAACTTTAGTGTGTTTGAAAGTTGAGTATTTTGAAGTATCAGCCGAGTGAAGATGTCGTTAAACGCGAGCCAATTTTCGTATTTACCGACATATTTGCCCACGTGAAACGTGGGTATTTCTACTTTCTGTAGTTTCACGGGCGATGTTGCGGTAGTTGGTTTAGTTAACTCTTGCTCCATTTTAATTAATATGGACTCTACTTCGGATATTATAATCCCGTAGTAATCGTCGGTGAAGTATTTGTATTGATCTTCCTCGTTGATTTCCATGAGACTTCGGTGCAGCCGATCAACTTCCTTCATCTCGGAGTTGAGTTCATGAATTTTTAATCTGAGATAGTCGTCAGAGAATTCTCTTGATGTTAGTTTGGTATTAATTGCGTTCATTTTGTCGATACATTAAACGCATTCCGATATCTTGTTTACGGAGCAGTTTTGTACCGGGGTTGGACCTTCATTTGTTGATCTGTAATCACTTGAATCGTGATATTTGAGCAGTGCAATGGTTCAGTGATTTTTTTTTGTACTGTATCGGCCCATGGAGGTGATGTTTCTTCATCACTGGTGAATTATGATTCGGTCCTAAGGATGTTGAGTGGTAGGCTTGCGGCTACGGTGAGCTCGTGCCCGACTAACTTTGCAGTAGTGCGTTCATTCTGACGCTCTCGACTAGATGTTGCTTGGTCGAAATTAAGTTCTACGTTTATACGACGACTGTATGATATTATGCGGCTATAGCGTGACTGGATGTTGTTGTATCCTGTCGGGCAGTCGTTAACGTCTATAGCGCCAAATTTGTAGGTTTTGTTGTGTCTCTGTTTTGGCCTAGACAACGCCTGATGTTTCCGTAATGATGTTTTATTACGGATAGATAACTTTTCACTATTTCTAAATAAAATTACCAGTAGATCTTTCAAAGACTCGAAGGACCAATGTATTTGTACTACTTCTCACTAGAGCATACTGTACTATTTGTCAATTATGCTTAACCCAACTAAACTTCCAAAATTTGGGAAAACACAAATTTGAACTGGAACACACTAAGACGTCTCCGTTCTGAAAAAGTGATATGAAAAAAAAACAAAAAAGTAATATTCTACATTTTCTACTAATTATCTACATAGTCTTATCTACAAAGTCTACCAATTGTCATTTTCTACGCCACAATCTATTGTCTACGCTATTATCGACACCAACATGTAGATAAACCCAAAATACGCATAAACGCACAACACTCAAGGTAGTAATTAACCGTACACCGGTACCCAATGACTTTTACCGAATTACTTCCAATTGGAAGAGAAAATAACTACTCGCTTATGACTGATTTTAAATTTAACACGTGATCATCAGTATGATCCAAAATACTATGTTGTGCTTTATAAACAGAAGTAACTATTTTATCACACTCAAATGCGGAAATCATTGCGTGAAGCAAAATTTTCCGACGAATCGTAAGTTTCCTTAAAATCACAATTCAAGAAATTCTTGATTTCCAATCAAGCACAGAAGCCAAATATGAACAAAAGTTAAATCATTTTCTATTCTACTCGGACGGCCAGTAAACCTGTTGTGGTGCTAAAATGACGGGTAATAAATAAAACGGTTAGGAAGGTGTGATACATATGTTGGTAGCCAAATATGTAGCACTTACAATAGTAATATTGTTTTCTTGCCATACGAATCAAATGTATTTAGTTGAGTTCTAGCGTGCTTGTGTGATTCATAATCAATTCGAAACGGATGATAAAAAATTGAAATCATAAATCATTTTTATACTATTAAAGGCGCATTAAAGAAATCAAATTTTCTTCTATTTTCGTTTTTTTTTTATTCTAATCTCTAACATAATAATAATGACGTGTTTCCTTGGAGCAAAGAACGTTAATTTTCCATGTGCCTGTTTATTTTCTTAGGCGAACGAGATACGACTTCATAAATAAATGGACAACGAAAAAATAAAATCGTAAATCTTAGTGACAAAATTTTATTATGTGATTATTGCGATATGGAGGACGTCGAAGAATTCGTTAATAATATATTGTTCAATGTGGCGGTAGTGGAGAAATAAATTTCGTACCATTTTATATCGTAAAACAATTTTATTGTTTAAGTCATGATATAATAATCATAATATTAATAGGACCGTAAATGAGTGGGGAATAGAAAATAATGAATATTTTCGTTAGGTATTTGAGTGTTAATGTGTTTTGACGGAAAAATCTGGTTGTGTATACTCGAGAGGATTAGTAAAATAATTTTTCTTCGGGGAATTTTATCATCTTTATTTCAAATTTAAATTGTTGCTATGCTGTAACAACCTACACCAGATTTCTATGATTATTGGTCATTGTTTCACCTGTGCCCTGGGGCAATGTTTTTTTCTAAAAAAAAATTATTAATGTTAATATCCAATTTCAGTAATAAATAATTTTAAAAAAATCACTGCCTAGCGCTGTACATCGTCAAAAAATTAAAAAATATTTTTTATAAAAGATTCTAAATTAATTTTGCAACAATTGCCGTATTTCATGACAACCATTGAGCCGGATCAGTCCAAATTTTATATGCCAAACCTGATCTAAATTTTGTTTTAGACCATAAATTTTGATTTGAAATTTAATAAGCGCTTTCGCATGAATGATACATAAACTGAACCGGATCAGTTCGAGCAACAAGAAACTCAACTAATATCAGTCCAGTTCAGTTTTTCAAAATTTAAGCGGAAATGACGACTTTGGACAAACTTTTGTTGGTTGAAACTTCGGTCTTAAGCTTTTATCATAAATTGGGAGGTCCGGAAATAACAGCTTCAAAAGAAGCTTTTCGTTTTTTTGAAATAATTTTAAAACTACATAGAGTTTTCGAAAAAAATGTTTAAAACAAAATGAATGTAAATTTATTTTCGAACAAAATTCAAATCATTTTTAAAATTTACCGGTATTTACGAGTTTTAATAAAATAAAACTTTTCTCCACCAAAATTCGGCTTCTATACAGTTTAGTCAGATTGGCTATTCGGAATAAAACTTGATACTTAACCTCTTTCCATCAATTCAGAAATTCTTCCGAAATTTGATGGAAATCTGTGTACCGGAAGTGGTAGCTTCCATGGGAGCTTTAATTTTTAAAATTTTTAATTTTTGAAATGATGTTGAAAGTTTAACATCAACAAAAAATCACAAAGAATTAATTCCTTCTTGTTTTTTAATAATTAAAATAAATTTAAATAATAACAAGGATTGACCTGGTTGATTTTCTGAAATTTAAGCAGTACCAAAGGTAAGTTTAATTTTGCGCTTTATAAATCAAGGGTAGTGTATTCAAGATCTATGTATACATCCGTGTTAAAAGCATCTAATTTGTTGGCCACAACAACGTGGTTCAATCAACTTACATTTAATCGTTTTTAATTGTCTAGCATGTTAAATGGCAATCGTTAAATACTCCAAATATATTAATTTATTAAATTTGATTATGAAATGGCCAGTATCATTTGGTTTTTTAGCAAATTATTCTTATGAAATTAGTGAAATACTCCGTAGTTACTCTTTCCAGAACATCGTCAGAATAAGTGAAATAATCTACTCCTCACAAAGCAAGTTGAAGTTATCCATTCGATAAAGTAATCAGCAATAATTTTTGGATCAAATTTCCATATATCAAACTTTATTCGTAAATTAATCTCTGTCCTACTGCTAACAAACAGCAAAAATTCAAGCTTTATTTAATTTGTCCAAGTTCGAGTTCATAATTACAGCGTTAAAAAATTCATGAGCCATATTCCGTGTGCATCCCAAAATATAGTGGCATAACCTTGCCAGCCGATTTCACAACCTTTGCCTTCTTCGGAGCACTTCCACCAGCTTCCACCCATTGTTTCGATTGATTTTTGGTTTCAGGTGTGTAGTGGACCCACGTTACATCAACAGTAATTAATCGACGCCAAAAATCAACAGGATTACGCTTTATCATGTCCAAACACCGCTGTGAAGTGGTCTGTCGAACTCGTTTTTGTTCGACACTGAGCAAACGCGGCACCCATCTTGCCGATAGCTTTTTCATATGCAAATGTTCATGCAAAATGTTGAACACACGTTCATATGATATGTTTACCATTTCAACAATCTCACGCAACTTGACTCGGCAATCATTCATAACGATATCGAGGATTTTCTTGATATTTTCTTCAGTAACCACCTCTTTTGGCCTACCTGTTGATGGTATTGTTGCAGTGCTTCTTCGGCCGCGTTTAAATTCAGCAATACAATATTTTACCATGTAATCTGACGGAGCAGACTCACCGTAATGTTTATCGAGCTTTTCTTTTGTCTGTTTCGCCGTTTTCCCTTTCAAATAATAGTGTTTAATCACTGCACGAAATTCGTGTTTTTCCATTTTTCAAGAAACACAAAAGTTGCTTACTTCAAACGACTACAACAAATAAACTAATCGATGAATTTGGGTGAAATTTTAACAGCTGACGTTTGACAGATCGCAATTTCTAAAAAACAAAAAATTTTTGTGTTTGTGCTGCCATCTAGCGCTAGGTAGTTTCATTTTCAATCCGCTTTCGTATAGCCAATGTTTGGCCTTGCGCCTTATTTATGGTCATTGCAAAGGCCAAACGAATAGGAAACTGTGTGAATTGTGTGAATTTTGTGGATCCAGATAAATCTAGTAAATTTAAAATTCAGTGGAGTACTTGACAGCTTCGTTTACATGTTAGTCACTGTGTCAACCGATTTGGATGACATCAATTCACCGGACAATGTCTGTTGTATTGGGAAATTAATTTGGTCAACATCATCATTTTCAATCGCTGGTTCACTGAGCCATGTGTGTTTCATGAATTTATCGGTTAAATTAGGTAATACACTTTCATGCAAACGAATTTTACCATCTGCTGGATAGTGGTTCTAGCAATTGTTTGGAGAATGTGTTTGCTGGTGCATCGTTTTTCAATTGTACACGCATTTTAATGGTCACCACAAACTGGATAATTTCAAACATGCGTTCATCTCATCCGCGTACATACAACGTGGAACGACAAGTAATGTTTGTCATTTAAATCTTGCAGCGTTCTATTTAATGCCTCAAGGATAATCTTTATGAGCCATTGTACCCCAGATAACAACTAGGCATTTTTGAGTATACACGTTAGCAATACTGGATCGTATTTCGATGTTGCACAGTATATTTTCATTATTATGAATGTTCAAAGGCAGCTTGAGTGCTGAATGTGCTGTTCTTCCACCATCTAACAATGTAGCAACAATGCCTAATGGTGCAATGGCTAATGCGATTTTATTTTGCGATCGAACTCGTGCAAGTATGCGCGAAATGATCCGCCTTGCTGAGCTTCAATCGTCAACATAATTCGATCGTAAATAGCCGCTTGCTCGACAGTCAGGAATTGCTCATTAGTAGCAATAACTGTAGCCAAATCGACGGTATCGAATTGTTGTTATCGCTCTATATCATTACCAATTAAATCTGGTGCCGGCCCATTAGGTGATGGCACACCCAAATTGAGTATTGGCGTATTTGAAATGAGAATCCAAACATCCTCGATCAAAATCAATACCACAACCATATTTCCGGTGTGTAGTTTATCTGTGAATCTTCATTATTTGTTTCCCGAATTATGTGTGGTATATCTTGGCTCATGTGATTTTTACATTTAATCCACAGAATCGATGATTGTGCCGGAAAGCATGTCGTCAACAAAATGGTGAACAATTGGTGTATTTGATGTGGCGATGAAGCAAATGCCGAGTCTGCAAGCATAATGTGCCAATGACTGTCGTATTCCAGCAACTGCAGATCGCGGCGCGCGAGATGATATGTATCGTGCAATTGACCTTTGGCAGTTCGTAAATATTCTAAGGACGTTTGTCATACAATCGGCCCAATGTATGTGTTTTAAATACGCTAGGAAATGCTTTAATATAGGGTCACCTTGCTTGCGCCGCTGGTTTATTCCATATGAAATATCGTGGCACATCGGAATAAAACAAGGTTCGTGTGAATTGACCGAATTCAGTCAACGTAGACCGTTTCAAGATGCAAAGTCAGATGTCTGACAGATGGGTCTCGTTCGTGTATGGAATAACTTAGAATAAGTCAAACAAATTCGATGCTGCTGCCGTATTAATGCGTCGTTTTCATTTACTTTTTGAACTGAAAATACTGTCATATCGCTGCCCTTATGAACGTATTTGCAAATGTATTTGATCAGTTTAACAGAATTGCAAAACTCCACATTAATGTGAGCTTTGTAAGTTTTTGAAAATAGGGGCGACTATAGTACTACCCACTGATTGTCATTGTCGACGTGACTGTTTAACATTCGCATTGTAAATAAATGATCTCCTTTGTCTGTGTTCCTACGATGATGCATTCGATAACCGTCGATGTTCGTCATAGTGAAGCTAATACACTGTTTTGGGAAACGCTTAGTACATTTTCCATTGTCTTTACACGATGGCTTGTTCAAATCACCGCACGAACTATGGATCGTGTTTGTGGTAACAATATCGAACAATTCTTCATCAGTTGACCGATCTAGTACCTCTGCTGAAATAATGTTATCAATTTCTTCTGCAGGCCGATTTGGCTATCCTTCAGGAAAAAGGAATTAGGAAACATATTTACATATCGTTTTTGTTAAAAATATTATTTTCTAGCCTACTGTGAAATCATGTTTGATATAAATTTTTGTAATTTAGGAAATATTTTTTTCATATTTCATTGGATAGGAAAAACATTCCCAATTTAATTTTGTTTTTAAGCAAATTTACACCAACTGTTTACCATAATATGCCAGAGAAAAAAAATTGCGTCAAAAATACTATGAAAATATTTTTTCTAATTCCTTTTCCCTATAAGAAAGCCTGAATCGACCTGCTGCCAGCAACTTGTTTTTGCGAAAACGTGCTATGTGGTTACTCAATGATTTTAATTTTTGTTTTAACACAAGTGCAGTAATGTCGTGGTGATGTATTGCTGATTGCCCTGGCAATGATAAAGTTTGTATAATTCCCATTTGGGATTACATGTGAGCGTTATAAATAAAAATGGTCGTCCATAACAGTCTTAGCATCTTGTATGTATTTTGCATATCACGTGAACTGCCAATATATGTGGATGGAAGTATAAACGCGTTACGAATTACATGTCCCCGATGTACTGATGAACTAGCTGCCGACATTTAAGAATGTGATTGTCTTGATTGCGTCGAATCATTAGCCGGGATGAATAATAGTTCATTGCGCTGACAGTTTTGTTGATTGCGATACCTTCAAAGTATGATTAAATAAAGAAAATTGAAATGAACGTAATACGACATACATTTCCGTTTTGAAAATGTATTACTTGTCGATGGATTGCTTTGTTTGATGTAAATTTGATAGTCATCCTCTTCTTCCCAGATTAGTTGTCTCTGAGCTGGATTCTGATGTCTCGACGCTGAAATTAATAATTGGTGCATCGGACTTTGTCGACTTTGATAATGAGCACATGAGTAGCATTGCGTAAACGGATTGATACTGTTTTGAACCATTGAACCAACTGATTGTGATTGTTCAAAAATTGCTCCACCGATGCCACTATTTCCATTTCCTCGATATGTTCGATGTGATTGTAATGACGCCTTGTGTCCACGCGTTCTTGTTCATCGTCCATGAAGTAAATTTGTAGGAATTTCGGGTCCGCATCATGTATTGCCATTAAAGAGCCAATTGGATGGCAAACTTGTCTTTGAATTTTGAATGTCGATTCAAAATTTCGACCTTTGTTGTTGGTTACGCCAAAAGACGTCAAGTGGAAGCACGAATTGAATTTGTGAATTTTGAACATTTCACCGTTAGCAACTTTCGGATGCATCAAAGAATAGAACGTGTTAATGCATGATGTGCTAGCATGCGTTGTCGGTTTTGTGTGCCTCAGTGGCACTTTGAAGGCGACTATTGCCAATATTTGTTCGTGCTCTTCGTGGCATGTTTCTGTATATCTATGTCGGATTAATCGATAAATATTGCACTCAGTATACACGCAATGATAATACACCGAATATATCAGATCTCATCAATCCGAAATCGAAATGTCAAACCAATGCTAAATGAACGCTGAAAATAAAACATTTTATTTACGAGGTTGGATGTAATGCCGCCGAATGAAAATGTGTATGCATGTGAGCTCAAATATGTATGAAAATGTGTGTGAAGATCCCATAAACTGTTTTTATCGTTACTTCTGATAAAAAAACTCGACTGCTAAAAAATATAAACAAAACCATTTATCTGCTTGAAGTATACTCAAATTCGTTAATTATAGCGGATACAATGCAAATTAGTTTGTGAAATAATGGGTTTTGGTTCGTGAATTGGTAAAACTAATCCAGTCTATGTTGTTGGTGCGTCCGTAATTTGTGATTGATTGTCCGAGTAACACGGTTTGAGTTGGTCGATGAAAATTTTGGCGTGTCGTCCGATTAGATCCAAAGTGTAAAATTTTTCTGTATACAGTCGATAACCAAATCCAGTGCAGTATATGGTGGTTGCAGCGATCTGTATATTGCGTCAGTCCGTAAGAAAACGTTCAAGCAAGTCAACAGATTTTTACTAATGAAAATTTTGTTCGCAGTATGTCGGGAAGCTGGTAAAAGTCGAATTTCATCAAAGTGGCGTCTTAAGTTCGTAATAAAATCTGATTGTAAAATTTGATCGTTCGTATAGTATCTAAAAATGTTACAGGAACTCGAGTCGTACATCCGTAAACAAGTTCGGCTGGAGTAGCTTTTAGTTCGTCACTATAAGTCTTTCGTATTCCTAGTATAAGATTGAAGGAAGAACACTAGCCCATTCAATTCGGCCGTAGCACGTAATGGGAAATTTGACGACATGATGCCATCTCTCGATCATGCCATTATATTTTGGATTGCAATTGTTCTCCCAAAACCGAATAAGTTAGCCAGTTCGTGGAAAAGTTGTGATTCGAGTTGCATGCCTTGGTCCGTGACGTTGAACTCTGGAATACCAAAGCGCGCTATCCTGTGCGAGTAGTCAACGAAACTGACGTTGCAGCAGTAATATCCGGAACTGGAACCGCCTCGGACCACCGAGTGTTTCTATCAATTAATGTGACACAATACCGCTGATTATCAGAAACTGATACTAAGCGGAGATTTTATGTGTCGAGAGACTTTAGCCGTTTGACAACTTTGAAAATCTTCTGAACGTCTTTTTTAATTGATGACCAGATAACATTCTGAGTCAAAAGTTTGATAGCAGCTTTGACGCCAGGATGAGAAAGCCTATGAAAAGCATCGAAAACTTGTTTTCGGAAATTTAGAGGAATGAATGGCCTAGGTGTAGTAGTAGAAATATCACAATAAATTATTTTTTTCGAATTGAAAGAATCGGGAAGTTTCTCGAATTTGAGAACAAAGCTACTCGCTTTTTCGGGTTTCTGATTAAAAGCGTAGACAAGAGGTTTCTAATCGATGTAAAGCGTGAATATACAACCTTCGAGAAGATGTCGAAAGTGTTTGATCCCCGAATAAGCCGCGAGAAGTTCACGATCATAAGCACTGTATCTTTTTTGCGTATCATTGAGACGTACTGAAAAGAAACCGAGTGGTTGTCAAGTGTCTGATATGAACTGCTGAACCACTGCTCCGATCACCGTTTCAGAAACATCAACCATGATGGCCAGAGGTGCTGATGATGATGGAAGATGTTTTTGAATTCTGTCTTCGCAATGATTAATTTATCCCGTGCTAGTCGTCGTGGTGTGCATGCAACCACGCAATTACGTGGTCCGTACGTTACAATTTTGTGAGTCACGTTATGTTTGTATTGTCAATGTTAATGTTGCCTTAAATAACAGTTAATAATTCTGAAATCAAAGTGAAAACTCCCGGATCCGTTGCTGACCTGTCGATCCTAGATATAGTAGTAATATCGTAGGAGGCGGGGTGCCCTTTGTATACAGAGAGGTTTCGGGACTAGGAGCCTCTGTCTCTGCATATCAACTAGCAACCCAGTTTTCATCAAAAAATCCACACCGATGATTAGGCATCGCACGTGAACAACGATGAACTCCCAAGAGAATTCACGGCACAGTCCGATGACGAGTATTAATAATTTAGTCCCGTACGCGTTTACCGAAGAACCGTTCGCTGCAAACAACCTGAATAATGGATCGACTCTTGGATTCCGAACAAAACGAGCTGGCAAGACTGAGGCATCTGTACTTGTATCTATTGAGTCGGAAGAAAAATATCGTAGTTTAAAAGGCGGTTAGTTTTAGTTACGTCATTGCACACCGCCAATTGGGAATGACTATTTATTTTTTTTGGAACATTGTTACCGGCTAAGTTATTTGATACAAATTTGCCATTTGGTTTACATTTAAACGCGTTTGTGCCGAAATGATGATGATAGAAACAGATGAAATTATTTTCGGCTGAAAGTTGGCCATAAAATTTCGAGAATTTGGCGAGTTTTTCCGTGAACTGCGAGTTTTACAGTTTGATCGAGAATTGTTACGATTTCGTTAATTTGAATTAGATCGTGATCCAGAATTTTGGTTAAAATTTTTCGCAATTTCCGATAACAATGTTTTTTTGAATTTCGAAAGTTTTTTATCCAACGAAAGATTGGAGCGCTAGCAGGCAAATTAGTATTTGTTCACGATGTCTCTGGTGTATAAGATGAATTTTCATTAACCCGTGAGACAGCTCCGGCAACAGCATCATTGATGAGTCCAGCCAGTTGAGTGGTCGTTATCGATACATTGGACTCCTTCGTTAAAACGCTGCCTGATGCTGATGTCAAGTCTGCCTCACTCGTCGGTAAAAGAGAAGTTGGTGGATCATTCACACCTTATACAATGCGCCGAAACAAAATGCAAAAATGAGGAATAAGATCGAAAACACGAATAAAGCGAAAGCAAAACACATTTCAAATATAAATAAATTTAAGACAAAAAACATTTAATTTTAAGAATAATTTATTTGCTAGTACCTTAAATAATTACTTGGGTACTTAAAATTTTGTTTAAGTTTTTCTCCGACGATCAGCCAGTGCAGAGACACATTAATTAAGGTGTCACTTCGGTCTCTGAAGAGGTGATGAAAGCGGCCGGTTTAAGTATATGACCGACTTGTTGGAAGCGTTATCCCTTTCGAGTCCTGATATCACAAATGTGAGGTACTTGATGAAAGAATACAAAAAAAAAACTTTTGATGTAACTAAAGACCAGACCGTACAATTGTGATAATAAATATATACCTAAGCGGCAGTAGATAATTTTTTGTATAAATGTATGACGTACCGCCTAAACTATCCCAAACGTTACACTCAATTTTAGACTTACCTGAAGTCATCAATCAATAAACCATCACATTAATTTGTGAAATATTGGTGAGTTGACCTTTGAAGCACCATGTATCAGATTCCGCAGTTTTATCCTGAAAAACATTTGGATTTTCCGAGAAAAACCACCCTCACATTTGTGTGGTGTGGGCTTTCTCGTATACATTAATTCATTCATCCTTGTTGTTCTTTGTTGCATAAATTCGTATTATTTAATCATATTTGAATGCCTTCTCATGTGAGCCGAGATGAACCGATAAACTGAGTACGACGATAGATCAAGAAATGACAAGGACAACATTTTCTTAAGAATTCACGTTTTATTAACAGTAAATAAACTTTATTTTATACAAATATAACATTCAGGTATACATTGCACATTTTCGTTAATTGTATTTTAAGGAACTAAAATTACGTTTACTCTCCGTGAGTACGATATAAAAATAAAATACTCGTATATAAATAATAATATTTGTTAATATACTAAAAATTTTAAGTTCTTAAAAATTAAAAAATTAAATTCAGTCAGTCTTTGACAGTATGGAATTTTTCAAAACAGCTTTTATCAGCCGAACTACATAAGTACACATCGCACTTCTTGCATCTATTTCTAGTTCTACAACTGCAGGATTTCAACCTGCACATTCTTGAAACTTTTAATCGGTCCCAAGTTAGCCAATGGCAAATATAGCCATCGTAGCGTTTCCCAAGAGACGGTAGGGATGTCGTTTTAATACGTTTGGTCAATGGTTCGGGTTCATCGACTTGATCTTCATAGCTTGAGTCACTATTTGGGTGTGGATGTTTTGGAGGTGCTGAAAGTAGTGAGTCTCCTATTTCCAGTCAGAATTCTAACAAATCTATCACATTTTTTTTTTGTATTCCTTTAGAAACGCAATCCAGTCGGTATTCTTGTCATGCGTTAACCACTGCCAAATCTATAAAATGTTGGGATACTTTGACTGACCACTTTACGGTCACACAAAAAGGAATGGTCCTAAAATATCTAAAAATAATAAAATGTTCATGAGAAGTTACATAAATAATCATAACAAAAAAGAAATGCCTATCAAAATATAGAATACTGCCTTCTGGTAATGTTTTAATAAGCCTGAGGACGACAGCTGGACCTAACCCAAGGGACATATCAGGCAACTTGGTCTTGGCTTCTTGATATATCTCGAAGTCTAATACTAAACCCCTATTTGTTGTGACTACAAAATTTTTAAGACCTACAGGCCGGGGTCTGTTACGAACAAATTGTCTGCCGGGCAGCGACCAGTAAATGGGATAATTTGTTCTTCTCTTGAGTATCAATCCATGAATCTTTCTATATTGTGACATCTATTTCTGTCCGCTTCAATGATCGGTGATACTTGCCAAAACATGTTAGACTTTGCTTGCAGCATAATAGAGCAATGTTCTCAGAATTTTGAATCGATTTTTGGGCATGGCTGATTAAATTTTATCAAGGTTGTGTTTTGCCTTTTAATTTACCCGAGGGAACGGAATACACTCCATTATAAGAAAAATACCATATAGCTTCATAATTTCACTTGAACGAGATTTTAGCAATATACCTTTTTTGAGTAGTACATGTTAGTGTACATAGCCGTATCTTCGAAATGTTTGTCGTCGAAGTGTCTACGAAAATACTCTATTGGTAATTTTAAGCCAATATTTGAAGAACGAGGCTCAACAACTTTTAGTATTCGCCTTTCAAAATCTGATACAATCCAACCACCTGATGTACTCTGAGCCCCGGAAGTTTCGGTAGTTGTGTTATTTGGTTATTAAGAATTTACAAATAATCGTACTAACGAATTAAATACCAAAAACTAACCGGAATTAGTCCAACGACCTCCTCCTCATCGTCGTTATCATCATCTTCATGCTCGTGATTAAAATCCATCTGTTCAACAATTGTTTCTTGAATAGCGAAATCAGGATCATTTATTTCATCGTCTATGTCCTCCTGATCTGAATCAGCAAGCATTATTTGCATCTCATTTTCGTCTATTAACCATTTACCTTTGGCAAACACAACTGAAAAAAATTGTATGAAGTAAAGTCTAAGTGTCACAATATTTAAGTACTAAACAAATATAAAACACAATTTTTGAATCATAAATGTATGCGTTAACATTTTATGAATGAATATACATTAAGACTGGAATTTGATTCAAATTTTTTATCACTAAAAACAATTACTTACGGTTCCTTGATTTTTCTCCTTTTGACATGATGAAACTCGTCACATAACCAAAAATTTTACAAAAGATATTATTACACGAAATTTAACTTTTTTAGAAGTAAAAGGACCGACTTATAGATGGAACCCAAATCGAGTAGAAACATATTTTCAGAAAATCCGGTAAATGGTTGGTATGTCAAAACGACCAAATTTTATACCTCACGATTGTAACATGTGGGCTTTAAGTCATACTAAAGAGAGTTTCGAAAAATAATTTATGGCGGGTATATTTTTTGTGTTACATACGTGATATAGGGTGTATAAGCTAGACAAATAACAATTATTTTACCGTCATTTATTGTAACCCTCACATTTGTGACATCTTTTCTACAATTAGTACAAACAATAAATTTAGTTGGACTCGAAAGGGTTATGTGTCTCAATTCGTTCTAGCTCGGGGTCATTAGTTAAAATATAAGTATATTTTAATATTATTTTATTTTTTACTATTATATACTCACAAATTTTATATAAAATAATTATTTTATCGCCCACATATCAGCAATTAAGATTTTTGGTATTCATATTTTTAACTGATTCGTGAAAAAACTAAAAACCCCAAAACTATTTTTTGTTGTTTTCTCTGGCTTGTACTCGTATTATGATCGAAAATTTTACAAAGAGTTGGTTTATACCCAACTAACCATTTAGGTGCTAGCCAATTTTAGCCGCCACCTCTGCTCACTAATCGAAGTCATAATGCGACAACATCCCGATAATACTCGTAACTGGCAGTTCATAAAACAATATTCATTATTTGACAATTACGCTTTCAATGCTGTTTAATTATTGAATACCATACTGAGTGAACAGTGGATTAGTTTAACAGATAAAATGTATTTTTGCAAAAAAATTCCAAAATGTAATTCATATCTGCATAAATAAAACAGAATCATTTGGTATACGAGTGTGTATTATACAACCGCTGTAATAAACGGCCACAAAAAGGAGGGAATTTTTAGTAAACGTAATAATCGCAAATTGGGTAATAAAAACTTTTAATATTAAAATTTTTCATTTTAATGTACTGTAGTATCAACCTACTATTTAGGTAAAATGTTCATATACGAGCAAGTACAATAATAGTAATAATAATAACAATTAATTAACAGCGGTTTTCCTAAGTATGTGTAGCCGAAATGAAAGAATTTCAAATTTTGAAGTGAATTTTTTATATTTAAAAGTTTTGCAAATTATAATTAATAAAATAAATTTGTTTATTGCTATTTGCTGTATATGAATTCCGCTTTATACGTTCATGTGGAATATAATAATGTTCATATAGCGGGTGTATGTACATATTTACATTGTAAGAACCCAGAACGTTAAGGAAGTAGGTAATTATTACCTAAACGTTCAATTAATTTTAACTTTTAATTCTTCGCACAAACTGTTTGCAGATAAACATACGATAATGTTTCAAGTGATGAAATATTTTAAAAATACTTTGTCGCCACATACGTTTCCTACAAAATCACAATGGTAGTTCTAAGTCGTGATATTGGTACACAACCTGGTATCACACAAACTAAGGCTTGAAAGAAAAGTTTATAGATTTTTCGATGTCTTATAGAAAAAATGGGTTCCAAGACAATTGGAGAAAAACACAATTCCGATAAAAAGGATAATTCAGTTGTTTGTCTGAATCAATGACAGCATAATTTTTGAGAAAATACTATTTCGAGAAAACGACAATTCCGAGAAAATATAATGCAGAAAAAAATTTGTTAGAGAAAGCATCAATCAATTCTGGGAACACACAATTACACAAAAAAATTAAATTTCCGAAACAAATGTATTTAGAGAAAAAGATGCATAGTACAAAACAGAATTGAACAAAAATTTCCGTTTTACAAACAAATGTAGAGTTCAAGACAGTGTGTTAGAATTGCCTCAAAATTACTTAACCATTTAAATTTCGAACTACCTTGTATGTAGTTGTTTTTTAAACATCACTCTCTGAAATGTCATGTTTATTGAATAGTATTCATCAAAATCATGTTTTCTAGAATCGTTGTTTTCCCAGAAGTAAATTTTTTGGAATCATCTTTTCTTAGAACACACGGAATTGTCGTTTTGTGGAATAACATGTTACGCCACGACTAACCGCTGAAGTTTGGCAATTTTGAGAAATTAATATTCTTGAATCAACATTTCTAAGAAATCCTAAATTTCACAAAAATATCATTCAGTTTAGGTGTGCGAACCCCATTAGGATTTAACCTCAGTTGGAATTAGTGGAGAGCATAGTGGGTCTATCAAAAATTTTGGTTACATATTTTTTCGGAAAATCTTCACATTTAGAGTCAAAACATGTAAAGTTCAGTCAGTTAAATACTAACGATAAGGTCTGCGCATTGAAATCGATATAAAAATCGAAGTCTAACAAAATAATTTCCACCTTTTGATTTAATCTTAATTTGAATAATAACACTGTGCTAGTTGAAAAAAGTGACAAGTTGGGCACCCAAGAGTAAACCTAATTCGAGTACGCTGAACTCAATAGTGCTAGTCAAATTCCAAAGGTAGTCCCCATTTTAGAGATATTGCTCTAAAATGGGTAAAATTTGTAAAAAAGTAAAATTTGTCAAAATATTCACTAATTTTCACGTAGATAGCCCTTGAACCATTAAGATTTTCGTTATGCTTTCTTCAGCAAAGTTGTTGCGCAAGTCAAGACAAACAACTTTGCCGAACATATCAAAACTGAAAAACCACATCCACCATATATGTGTGTTTTACTTAGACCAAGGTTAGGTTAGATTAGGTTGGAGTGGCTGTTTCCGGAAAAACATTTAGACCAGTAGTGGCCCGTTGTGATACCACAGGATCCTATTTCCCCTTACCCCTGTTCAAAACCATTCGGAGCTATGTACGTAGCGCAAAATATCTCGCACTCCACAGTCCGCGACATCTGAAAAGCTGGCCACACTGTACACACCCAAATACCGATGCCTTCTGTATGATAGGGCCGGACACGAGCATAGAAAATTATCTAAAGTCTCTTCCTCCTCTTCGTCCATGCAACTTCCACAAAGTCATTCGTCTGTAAACCCAGCATTCTCGTATGTTCCCCGAAAAGGCAAGGTCTTGACATTTTTGGCAAAAGCTTCTCACAGAAGACTCCAGCTACCTTGCCGTCTAGAGAAACATGGATCCACCTGTGCAGAGATCCCTATACATAGGTAAAGCTAAATACAACTGGAGGTTGGTATGCTTAGGCCTAACAGGACGCTCATTTCAAATAAGATACAAAGAACATATCAATGGCATAACCAAAATTAAAAAAAATACATAAAATAAAGCTTCGCACGACACATAAAAACTGGAAATCATAGGTAATCATAGGTACATTCAAAAAAATATAACCATTTTTCAGAGAATCAAAAAAGTACCGAAATTAGACGGGTTAGAAGATCTTGGTATAAATTTTGCGCACCATTTGACTCCTGAGTCATGAGGCATTTATATACCGTACGAATACAAATTTCTCATGAAACATGAGTCAAATTGCGGCCAAAATTCACACCCTGAAAATAAGGAAAAACGAAAACACCAACAATTTACTTAACGACCAACGGCCAATATTATTTACGACTTATTATCCATAACTTAAAAACAAAGGAGGTGCCAAAGAACACGGCCCTAGAATCAGTATATAAACAGCTTCAAAATAAATTATGTAATAGTAGTAAAAAATAAACCGAAGAAGAGATTATTCTCGAAATCGATATTTCTAAAAAAGTTAAAAAATTGGCGCAATAAGTAAGAACTAAAACTACAATATAAAATAAAAAATAAAAAAATAAAGTGAAAATCGACTTGTGAAATCTGGTGAAATAAATAATATGGATAGGTGTTTTAAACTCACGTGCTTTTATTATGTGTGTGGAAAATTTACAAAATAGTGCTTTTATCTTTTCCACCACATTGCTCGCACAAGTTGCAAACTTTAGACTTAAGAGTTTTTGGTCCATTTAAAAGTACTCTAAAGATTGCTTGTAATAATTGTATGGCGAATCATCCGGGAAAAATGATTACAATTTACGATATACCAGAACTTGCAAACCGCGCATATGAAGCATCGTTTACCGCACGAAATATAACATCGTCGTTTCAAAAACCTGGCATTTGGCCGCTTTAATAGAAGCTGATTTTGCTGCGGCATAACAGACCGTAACAGACCGGCCATACATCGACAATAATTCGAACAATGTCGCATCGGCAACAGCTAAACAACCAATTGATCACAATCAGTCACATCTGACGTCCACTTCAAGTCAAGCTAATGCATATTCTGTGACTCCGGAACAAATAAGACCTTTTCCAAAGGCCGAATAACAAACGGATGAATAAAAGAAAACGTGCTAAGCCTAAGCAGCCCGATCAGGTACCGTATTGATTTCGTATGATCGCATTGTATAAAAAAGTAAACAATTTTTTCTTATAGATTATCGAAACATCTGAATCTGAAGTTTCTCTTGATCAATTCCCTGATTCAGATGACTGCTCCCGGAACCGGAACTTTGCGTACTAAGGACTATTACCGATTTGAAGTCGATTTAATTGAACATAATATGAGATGAACTTTAATTAATTAAGAACTAATATTTCTTATTATTTTGCTTAAAAAGCTGACTGAAATTCTGTAAGAGACTGTTTGTTTATTTGAAATGTTTTATTTTTGTTTTTGAAATAAATAAATATTTTTAAAATTGTGTTTCATTAAGTTTTATTAAGCTTACTTTTACCCCATAAAAATTTTCATTTACTTACTTTTGCCCTTCCATAGGGGTAAAAGTAAGCGAAAACATAATTTTTTTCTTTTTTTGTTTTAAGGTATGTGAAGTGAATCTTTTTTACGTTTACGTCATCTATTTTATAGGTAAGATATTTGAGAAACAATAAACACATTAAAATACTGCAAATTTTAAATTATTAAATGATTTATTAAAGAAAATCGAAAAATGTTTGCGTTTGCCCCACCTCCCCCTACATGGCAATGCATTTTCTCTGTCTCTTGCTATTTATGAGAGAAACTGTGCAAATAACCATACATTCCCATTCCATACACTAGGAAGAAAAATTAAATCGGTATTTTATTCTCTATACAAATTATAGAAAATATTAAGGGTCATTCTGACCCCAGTGCACAGAAATGTGCTTGGTTCATTTCAACTTATCCTAACTGTCATATATTTAATTGGTATTGACCCGCTTTCTTTTGAATTGAATGTAAACCATATTAGTTTAACATATCCCAATTGTTTGGACTAATTAAATGACTAAAGTGTGTTTTTCGACTTTTAAAACTACTAGGGTCATTTTGACCCCACTACACAGAGTGAAGGTATCGAAATATTTTTTAAGGACAGAAATGCATTGCAACCGAAATCCGAAAATGTTTGTCAAATTTTCGTGGCAGAGTGCCTAGGCGCTGCGCTGTATTTGAATAAAACGCCGGATAGGCGCTCTTTTTGTCTATAACGCTAGGCGTTTTTTCGAGGGAAGACGGTAGCGATGGACAATATTTTGAATAAAAAATAGCCTACCGTTCTTTTACAATAAATACCGAATTTTTGATAAAAACGGCAGAGAATTATTTATACACCCAATATTTAAATTTTGTGAATTCAGTTTTACTGTATTTAATTACTAAATTGAAATAAACTGATTTTATAGGTTTTTAATTTTTTTTCTATATTAATTACAACTTTGACTGTGCTCATCTAGCAATTTATCTTTCAAATTTACAAATTTTACATTTCTTAAATAATTCTGATGTGTTGGGGTGAAACCCAATGGTTAGTCCCAAAATTAATTAAACCTTTAAAATATAATTTTAATTTGGTATGTTTACTAGGACAAGTGGGCTCGTTCTTTGAAATCTTCTTTCAACGCCAGGGTTATCTATCATATGGCGAATATAGGGGTTTCCATATGCTGTATAAGATAGCAGAAAATTTCCAGCAGAAAAAATGTATTTTTGCTATTCACCGCTAGAGGCATCACTATCACAAAAAAGAAATTTTTCTGCTGATATTTTTTGAAACCAGCAGAAGTTTTTTGAAATTTTCAAGCAGAAAATAATAATCCTTACATAATTCTCAGCATAAAGTTTTGTGAAAAATCAAATAATTTATGAAAAAGAAGCGAAAATATATGTTTTAAGGTTTTGCGTATGTATAAGGACTCTTAAATATACTAAAATTACCATAATCATCATAAAGCAAATAGAGAAACACAAAAAACGAATCGCCTACCTTTATACCTCTTCATAAAATTTTAGTTATTATATGTATGTGAAATGTTTTCAGTTTTTTAACAAAAGTGTTAGAAAAACCCCTCTGTAACTACCCTGGGCTTATGTTTCTATGGTAGCTGAGATCATAATCTAAATACATGAGCAACATAAGAATCATAGCTGGCGTCAGTAGCGTTCCGTACTTTTTTGAAGTCATTTTAATGTGAAATGTTTTCAGTTTTTTAACAAAAGTGTTAAAAAAACCTCTCTGTAACTACCCTGGGCTTATGTTTTTATGGTAGCTGAGATCATAATCTAAATACATGAGCAACATAAGAATCATAACTGGCGTCAGTAGCGTTCCATACTTTTTTGAAGTCATTTTAATGTGAAATGTTTTCAGTTTTTTAACAAAAGTGTTAGAAAACCCCCCTGTAACTACCCTGGGCTTATGTTTTTATGGTAGCTGAGATCATAATCTATATACATGAGCAACATAAGATTCATAGCTGGCGTCAGTAGCGTTCCATTATTTTTTGAAGTCATTTTAATGTGAAATGTTTTCAGTTTTTTAACAAAAGTGTTAGAAAAACCCCCTGTAACTACCCTGGGCTTATGTTTTTATGGTAGCTGAGATCATAATCTATATACATGAGTAACATAAGATTCATAACTGGCGTCAGTAGCGTTCCATTATTTTTTGAAGTCATTTTAATGTGAAATGTTTTCAGTTTTTTAACAAAAGTGTTAGAAAAACCACCCTGTGACTACCCTGGGCTTTTGTTTTTATGGTAGCTGAGATCATAATCTATATACATTAGTAACATAAGAATCATAGCTGGCGTCTGTAGCGTTCCATAATTTCTTGAAGTAATTTTAATGTGAAATGTTTTCAGTGTTTTAACAAAAGTGTTAGAAAAACCCCCTGTAACTACCCTGGGCTTCTGTTTTTATGGTAGCTGAGATCATAATCTATATACATGAGCAACATAAGAATCATAGCTGGCGTCAGTAGCGTTCCATTATTTTTTGAAGTCATTTTAATGTGAAATGTTTTCAGTTTTTTAACAAAAGTGTTAGAAAAACCCCCTGTAACTACCCTGGGCTTATGTTTTTATGGTAACTGAGATCACAATCTATATATATACATGAGTAACATAAGATTCATAACTGGCGTCAGTAGCGTTCCATAAATTTTTGAAGTCATTTTAATGGAAAATGTTTTCAAATTTTTAACAAAAGTGTTTGAAAAACCCCCCTGTAACTACCCTGGGCTTATGATTTTATGGTAGCTGACATCATAATCTTTATACAGGAGCAAAATAAGATTCTTAACTGGCGTCAGTAGCACCTCATCAACGAATACCCAAGGTAGTTACAGGGGGGGTTTTTCTAACACTTTTGTTAATAAACTGAAAACATTTCACATTAAAATGACTTCAAAAATTTATGGAACGCTACTGACGCCAGCTATGATTCTTATATTGCTCATGTATATAGATTATGATCTCAGCTACCATAAAAACATAAGCCCAGGGTAGTTACAGGAGGGTTTTTCTAACACTTTTGTTAAAAAACTGAAAACATTTCACATTAAAATGAACTCTAAAATTTATGGAACGCTACTGACGCCAGTTATGATTCTTATGTTGCTCATGTATATAGATTATGATCTCAGCTACCATAAAAACATAAACCCAGGGTAGTTACAGGGGGGTTTTTCCAACACTTTTGTTGAAAATCTGAAAACATTTCACATTAAAATGACTTCAAAAATTAATGGAGTGCTATCATCGTAGGCGATTTTTTTTGTGTTGCCCTGTATTTGTATTATGATGATTATAATAATTTTAATATATTTTAAGAGTCCTTTTACAACCGCAAATCGTTCTTTAAAGAAAATTTAATTTTTTCGTTTCAAAACGTTTAAATCTATATGTTCTCGTCTTTTTCATTAATTATTTGATTTTTCATCAAAGTTTCTGCTGGTCAGAATTATTAATTTGCTTAAAAATTTCAAAAAATTTCTGCTGGTTTCAAAAAATATCAGCTGAAAAATTTCTTTTTTGTGATAGTGATGCCTCCAGCGGTGAATAGCAAAAACACATTTTTTCTGCTGGAAATTTTCTGCTATCTTATACAGCATGGTTTCCATGTTCCTGGAGCCTTATTTTGTGTTTGGCGGCGTGATTTTTATTTCATCTTTGATGTATTCCATCTGTAGGTCCTTGTGAAGGTCTTCATTTCTTGTGTACCACGGAGCATTTACGATGCTACGGAGAACCTTATTTTGAAACGTCTGTATCATTTTGGCGTTTGTTTGCTTAGTACATCCCCAGAGTTGAATTCCGTAGGTCCATATCGGCTTCAGTATTTGCCGATATAGCCGCTGCATATTGTGTATTGTAAGCTCAGAGCCTCTACCTATGTACCAATACATTTTTCTGAACATAATATTAAGTTTTTCTTTTATCTTTTTGACGTGCTCTCTCCACTTGAGCTTGGCATCGAGAGTCATGCCAAGATATTTACCTTTGTCTGCATATGGCACCGGTCGTGAGTTAATTTCTATCGGTAGATGGAAAGGCTTTTGATATGTAAAGTTAATATGCGTGGATTTCGTCTCAATAAGCTTGATTCTCCAGCGCTTAGTCCAGTTACAAACCTCATTGGTAATCTTCTGGAGTTTGCTCGTTTCATCAGCGACATTACTTCCAATGACCACGATTGCTGTGTCATCTGCAAAGGTGGCTATGGTTCCTTCATCTGTTGTTGGAATATCCCTTGTATATAATAAATACAGGATTGGTTATAAGACACTCCTCTGTGGGACACCGGCAGAGATTTTCTTTAGTTCGGAGTATTCATCCTTATATTTCACACGAAAATGTCTATTGGATAAATAAGATCTTAGTATGGCATAGAATTGCCTCGGTAGATCTCTATGCAGCTTGAATTCCACTCCACTGTGCCAAACTTTATCGAATGCTTGGGCGTCGTCCAAAAATATGCTGTAGCATACTTTTCTGCGTTCTAACGTCTTTTCAATAACGTTGTTAATTCTATGCACCTGTTCAATTGTGGAGTGCTTTTCCCTGAATCCAAATTGATGTGAAGATACTAGTTGTCGGTCCTCAATTATTGGCTTAAGTCTTTTTAGTAATAATTTTTCAAAGAGTTTTGAAATAATCGGCAGCAATGAAATTGGCCTGTATGATTTTTTATCGTTAGGTAGTTTATCAGGTTTTGCTATCATGATTACTTCTGCTACTTTCCATTGCCACGGAACATATTTTAACCGAAAGCTTGCATTGATTATGTGTTATAGCTTACGAAATCCTTTATCTGGTGGAGGCTTGATTATTTGGCAAGTAATCAAGTCACTTCCTTGGGCCTTTTTAACATTCATGTTGCTTTTCACTTCTTCTTTTAATTCTTTGAGAGTTACTGGGCGTATATCAAAATCATCTAGTTTCTGGATTGACATTATATTTTCATTGGCCGTTTGCCTTAGTGGTGGTTGGAAGGTATCCTCGAAATACTCTGCAAACAAATCAGCCTTCTCTTTAGGACCTCTTGCTGTTCCATCCTCCGTTTTAAGTGGAGGCACTTGCATTTTGGGTCTTTTGAGTCGCTTCGTCGCCTTACACAGAAAATCATCTGAACTTTTTTCATCGGTTAGGCTAATTAGATATCTGTTGATTGATGCATTTTTAACTTCTTTAAGAAGATATTTGAGACTGTTACCTAAATTGTTAAGAATTGTTTTGTTCTCCGGTGTTCTAGTTATTTGCCAGGATTTACGTGCCCGTCGTTTTTGTCTTACCAACTCTCTAACTTCCATTGGGTAGGATATGTTAAGCTTCTTCTTATTTTGTATAATGGGGGTACTTACCAAAGCAGCATAGTGAATTGCTTCATTGAATTGTTCTAATTCATCTTCCAGCTGGTGGGGATTTCTTATCGGCACCTGAAGATTGATTTTTTCCTCTAATACCTCACGAAAGAGATCCCAGTTTGTTTTTGAATTTGTGAATCTGGGTGCACTCTCCCTTTGAATTACCATTTCACTGACTGTCATGATAACCGGGGAATGATACGATACTAGAGAATTACTGTCTTCAATGTGAATGTAGTTCTGGGATATACCTCTTGCTACATAAAAGTCTATTACGTTAGGTATCTACGTTCCGTCACTAGGCCAGTATGTTGAGGAACCAACAGAGTAAAATTCACATTTTGATGTCTGCCCTGCTTGAAGCAATTCTTTACTTTTTGACTTCGTAAGCCTAGATCCCCAATAGGTGTTTTTGCATAGGGGTGACTTTCCCTATAATAAAATCACGTCCAAGGGATTTAAATAGTTTAAGGTAGTCCTCCCTTTTCAAGTTATGCCGAGAAGGACAATATATTGCAGAGACAGTAAGCTGTCTGTGTTTAATTTGGATCCTTACAGTAGTGACTTGCATTGTTTCTTCTTCGATATTTGATTCTAAATGTTGTTTTATATTTTCTTTTATTAGTAATGCCGAACCACCTCTTGTTCTTTCCGCTGGATGAATGAAGTGATATAAGTTATAACCTCATATTTTAACAAACGAAGATTTAACTAGATGGCTTTCAGATATTAAGAAAATTTCGATTTTTTCTGATTTTAAAAATATTTCTATTTCTGGAATATGTTGCATAGTGCCATTCGCATTCCAGATTGCTATTTTGAAAGTTGTGTTCTTACTTAACATTTTTTGTTGGATTGCGTTGAGGGAGTTGCATTTTCTTCAGTTGATCAAGTATCATGTAGTTCAGATTACTTTGGTCATCTAGCCGCTTTGTAATAGCTGCGATGCCGTTCATAATGTTTTCCATAATTTGATTACTTTCAGAGCCTATTTTTTGGTTGAACCCAAACCTTTCATTACCTGGACAAATGAACTTCATTGCCCTGTATTGCTTGGTTGCGGGTTTTGATTTATCTGATTTGATATTTGAACCCTTCGATTTTTGTGATTTTGCGGTTGATTTCTTGTTTTATCTCTTAATTTTTGTAACTGTTTAGCAACATCACAGTCTCGATAATTTTCCGAATGTAGGCCCTTCCAATTTGTATACTTGGCTGGCACATCTCTCCCTATTGTACATGCCTGGGTAAAATGATTACCTGAGCATTTTACACATCTTGGATCCCGGCCGCAATATCTTTGGGTGTGATTAAATGCCTAGCATTTCTTGCATTAGGGTATGCGTGTTGTCGTTCTCATTGGTTCAATTTTCACCTTCATGTGAAGAATTCCTTTTTTTCTATAAATGTTTTGAACATTTTCTTTGTTGTCAAATACTTGCATAAAAAGAGGCTGTCCCCTTTTACTTATAATTTGGTTTCCTTCCTGAATTTCTGATCCCTCTTTTTTAACAATATTCACAGCATCTAGTATTTTAAAACCATTATTTTGTAAGTCTTCCATTATTTCTTTGCTTGAGCAAGTATGATGCAAACCTCTTGCCATGACTTTTATAGGTTGGGCCTCTTTGTTCTCGTAAGTGAACCACTGATACTTTTCAGCATTCAATTTCATAGATAAGGTTCTATAAGTATCTGAGTCCAGAGTATTAATTTTCCAAACGCCATTATTTAACGCTGTTACCTTATAGTCTTTGTCAGTAACCGATTCATCAGTGGCTGGATTTCTGAGTATCTGGTTACACCCACAATATTTATTGGTGGGGGTGATTTTTCTTTCGGTTGCACCAAATTTGGTGTAATGTTCTTGGAAGATTTACTACCTTTTGGTTGATTGGCTTTGGCATCGTTTGAATCTGGACTAGATTGTCCCCTACCATTTAATTGCTCAGCCTCAGGTGACGATTCAGCTTTTCTTTTCTTACTCTTCCTGGACTGTTTTTGCTTCTTTAGGATCCAGTCCGTCTTTCTTTGTAATTCATCTTCATCAGTGGAATAGATGAGTTTGTCTGGTTCAATGCTTCCTATATCACAATCTTCTTTTGAATCCCGATTCATTTTTATGTTTTCATTTTCTTGCTTTAGATACTCAATTTCTTCGCTTAGCTTGGCAAATAAGTGCTCCATATGCTCTAGTCTCACCAAAAATTTCATATTCTCCTTTTCTAGGTCAATAGTTGTTGTACTAGATTCGGCTATTTGCAAAGTAAAATTTCCGGTGGCATCACTTATTTCGTGTAATGTTTGGCTAGGTATAGCATTAGAAAAAGTATCGGCTTGTCAGCTACCGATTTGTAAATTTGGTCTTCTCTGGAACGGATTTGATGTTCCCTGATAATGCAATAGGTGGCCCGCCCCAGAATCCATAGGGCCAGTCTCCATAGAGAGTGGATTTACCAATGTTGATATTGGTGTACCACCTGGGGTATTATTTGATTTTGTTTGTACCATTGCATAGTTTTGATTGACTAATTAGCTATTCTGCTTCACTACTACGAAGAGATTGGATACCGCAACCGTTCGTTCTACAAAACATTGCCCAGAGTCCGCCCGTATCCATTTATGAATATTTCGTGGAGGCTGTCAATTCCGTACTCCGATTTTATATGTGTACGTTTTTATCTATAAGAAGATGGCATTTTTAGTAACCAACCAGGAAATCTCCGTTAGTAGTATTAACAGCGGAAATCTTATTATTTTGTTTCTTTATTTATTGTTCTTAATTTGTTCACAACAATTGAAAATAATGTTATTAAAAAATAATTTACTTTTTAATTTTAATTTAATTGCGTAGCAAATAGTTCTGGCACTTTTTGTCAAATATCGCTTAGTGGCAACAATGATGATTACCTTTGATAAACAATTGTTCCTCTAATATTATATTACATTTTACCGTTATCATTTCTAAAATACAAGAGATCATCTTACTTTCCAGAAAAATTGTGCTACGTGCCGTAATATAAAACTACCTTATTATATTTTATTTATGATAATGCACGATACTCGAGCTATCCATTATCTACTTCTAGTAAATTACAAAATATTATGCATCAGACAAAGTTTCTGCCAAAACAGTGTTTCCTCAAAAATAAATGTACCTACTTTGCGAGTTTCCGACTGAAAAAATAATTTTTATAAGAACAAAGTTTTTATTAAAATCTATTATATAGTTTTTCATCCTTGTGCGCAACCTGTCTCCCGTTTGAAATATTTTATTTACTTCCTTAATCTTACGATAGTAATTTGTTTAAATTTTAGTACTTTATGAATATGTACAATACAGATTTTTGTAAGCCATGTGAATGAAAGCTAAAAGCTCTTAATCACATATTTACTAACATACAACACATACTTACGTACGTGCTAATCACCAGATAATGAATTTAATTAGATTTTTTCTAAAATGCTAAGAATCACTTAATTCTTAGGTTTTATTATTGTGGGTACCTGATTTTTCCCAGAACACGGCAACATGAACGTAAATAATAAAATTATTACGTTTTCTTTTTTTTGTATTTAGGACTATCATTAAATAAATTTTTTATCATTGGCATAATATTTTTAGGCGTATAAAAATAATAAAAATAAAATGTTTATCTCATCAACTGAAATAAAATAAAAAAAGTACAGCAATAAAAATTGCCGATTGCTACGTAAAAATTACCACACAAAAATATAATTTTAACTGGGTCCTTAATTTGTTTTAAGCACAACAATTATTTCGCAGAATGTTGAATCATTTAGCGATATTTTTGCGTTGGCTTTATAAAAATCCGGGTAATGTTCTTAGTCCCGCACGTAATAAAAAGCATAAAGAAAATATTTGTGCCAGAATAAAATTGAAAAAGTTTTATTCTTTAAGGTTTATGGAGATATATTATGGTGATGTCGGTAGGTTGAACGATGTAAAAGCAATTTTTTGATTTTTTAGGGATTTAACTAATATTGTTTTTAAAAAATTTGATCGTTTTCCCCGTTTCTTTTAGCATTTCACATTAAATGGAGATTAATGCTTTTCGATTTAAGATGGATATAATTCTGATTCCTCTTTAACTTACAATTTATTAAGGTTATTAAATTTGCTGCTTATTTGTCAACTACATTATCTTTTATTATTTTCAATACTGAAAGTTACGGTAGTTCCTTGCAAACTCCTGAAGCCAAACAAATTTTGTTGCCAATGTTAAGAAATATTTCAGACAATAAACCATTATAATACTGTACACAGATTGGACATGACATTGCTGTTGATTTTATTCAATCAAAATTTTAATTTATTGTAATCAACCATTCTGAATTATAAAAATATACAAAACCAAAAAATAAATGGGATTCAATACAATAATTTAAATACAAATTAAAAATTAATTGGAATTTTTAGGAATTGAATTCAATTTTGCCGTATCTGTAGATTTTGTTATGCGCCACGGGTCGTAATCGGAATCATTAATTTTTGATTATCAATTTAACTAAACGAACAAAACGGAAATTATTTCCAAACAATACTTGAACATAATCTTTATATATACCGGGTGTCCATCAATTGGATGATGAAACGAGGCAGGGTGATAGGAGAGCTCATTTCCAACAAAAACAGCCAAGCAACGTTTTTTCGAATTGGTGATGGTGCAAAATTTTAGTGAACAACACTTTTAGTGTTGTTTTAGTGAAATCACATGCACACCCACCATAAAGTTAATTAACAAAAAACAAGAGTTCTTGTTCAGGACGGATAATTTACGTTCAGGTGTTGTCTCACTACTTGTGTATAGTGAGGAGGAGCTCCATCATGCTGCAGCCTCATATTTCGACGTGTTTTAGAGAAACGTCATCAAGTAATTCAACCAAATCATTTTGTAAAAAGTTTAGATAGACTTTCCCGTTGATCCGACGTTGGAGTTCAAACGGGCCAATCAATTTCCCGTAGCAAGTGAAGTTATCCCAGTTTTTCATCTCAGGATTTTTTTTATTATTATTTACACGAAACTATTCTATTCCATCCCAGTTTTTCATTTTATACCTCTATAAGACGATTAATATTATAAACACAACAACAAATTATCCCATCCCAGTTTTTTTCGTTTATTTGTTGTTCATGCAAAACAAATTCATCCTTGGAAATAATGAATTGGGTTTTAGCAATAACAATTTTGTATATTTTAAGTTCGAGATAACAATACGCCATAATATTAGTTTTTAATATTAAGAGTAACTTATAATGAGGACCTTAGTGCCAGCCATATGTTAGGATTGGCAAAATCTTCCAGCTTCGATATGGCCTCATAAAATTTATCTGATAATCGTCTATAACTTCCAAACCCTTCCTGGGTCGGAAATAGCGATTGATCTTTTGATATGGTACGTAATTAAGTAATTGCTGACCAAGTGGTCCGCAACAGCCGTATGTTAAAATTTGAGTAAATGGCTAAGTTCCAAAATCTCAGGTTCAACGCTACTTGGCCTTTTACTCAAATTGGAACATACGGCTGGTGCTGGTTACTTAGTCAGCAATCACTTAATTACGTACCATCTCAAAACAACAATCGCTATTTCTGGTCCAGGAAGGATTTGGAGTTTATAGACTAGATTTTCAAATAAATTTATATGGGGCCATATCAAAGCTGAAAGATTGTGCCAATCCTAACATACGGCTGGCACTGGGGTGCTCATCATAATTTGTCCTTGTTATTACCAACCCAAAACCTAAGGAATCATTTCCGGTCACGAATGTTCTTAAGAGATCCAAATTTTTATTTAACTTAACCTGAGATTTTGGAACTTGGCCATTTACTCAAACTTCAACATTCGACTGGTGCTGGTCACTTGGTCAGCTAACAATAAATTACGTACCATCTCAAAACATCAATCGCTATTTCCGGCCCAGGAAGGGTTTGGAAATTATAGACGATTTTCAAATAAATTTATATGGGGCCATATCGAAGCTGGAAGATTGTGTCAATCCTAACATACGGCTGGCACTAGAGTGCTCATCATAGTTTGTTCTTGTTATTACCAACTCAAAACCTAAAGAATCATTTCCGGCCTAGAATGTTCTTAAGAGATCCAAATTTTTATTTAACTTAACCTGAGATTTTGGAAGTTGGCCATTTACTCAAATTTCAACATTCGACTGGTGCTGGTCACTTGGTCAGCTAACAATAAATTACGTACCTTCTCAAAACATCAATCGCTATTTCCGGCCCAGAAAGGGTTTGGAAATTATAGACAATTTTCAAATAAATTTATTTGGGGCCATATCGAAGCTGGGAGATTGTGTCAATCCTAACATACGGCTGGCACTGAAGTGCTCATCATAGTTTGTTCTTGTTATCACCAACTCAAAACCTAAAGAATCATTTCCAGCCTAGAATGTTCTTAGAAGATACAAATTTTTATTTAACTTAACCTGAGATTTTGGAACTTGGCCATTTACTGAAATTTGAAAATACGGCTGGTGCTGGTCACTTGGTCAGCAATCACTTAATTACGTGCCATCTCAAAACATTAATTTCTATTTTCGGCCCTGGAAGGGTTTGGAAGTTATAGACGATTTTCAAATAAATTTATATGGGGCCATATCGAAGCTGGAAGATTGTGCCAATCCTAACATATGGCTGGCGCTGGGGTGCTCACCATAGTTTTCCCTTATTATTATCAACTCAAAACCTAGAAAATCATTTCCGGTCACGAATGTTCTTCGAAAATACAAATTTTTATTTAACTTAACCTGAGATTTTGGAACTTGGCCATTTACTCAAATTTCAACATTCGTCTGGTGCTGGTCACTTGGTCAGTTAACACTTAATTAGGTACCATCTCAGAACATCAATCGCTATTTTCGGCCCATGAAATGGTTTGGAAATAATAGACGATTTTCATATAAATTTATATGGGGCCATATCGAAGCTGGAAGATTGTGTCAATCCATAGTTTTCCCTTATTATTACCAACTCAAAAATTGAAAAATCATTCCCGGCCACGAATGTTCTTAAGAGATACAAATTTTTATTTGGCATAACCTGAGATTTTGGAACTTAGCCATTTCAACCATAAGCCATCTTATGCATGTGCTGGTCACTTGGTCAGCTAACACTTAATTAGGAACCATCTCAAAACATCAATCGCTATTTCCGGCCCATGAATGGTTTGGAACTTATAGACGATTTTCATATAAATTTATATGGGGCCATATCGAAGCTGGAAGATTGTACTAATCCTAACATACGGCTGGCACTGGCGTGTTCACCATAGTATGCCCTTATTATTATCAACTCAAAACCTAAGAAATCATTTCCGGCCACGAATGTTCTTAAGAGATCCAAATTTATTATTTAACTTAACCTGAGATTTTGGAACTTGGCCATTTACTCAAATTTGAACATATGGTGGTGCTGGCCACTTGGTCAGCAATCACTTAATTACGTACCATCTCAAAACATACATCGCTATTTCCGGCCCAGGAAGGGTTTGGAAGTTATAGACGATTTTCATATAAATCTATATGGGGCCATATCGAAGCTGGAAGATTGTGCCAATACTAACATACGGCTGGCACTGAGTTCCTCATTATAAGTTACCCTTAATATTTTAAACTAATATTATGGCGTATTGTTATCTCGAACGTAAATAATAATAAAAAAAATTCCTGGGATGAAAAACTGGGATAACTTCACATGCTTAATTCCCAGTCGTGTTCACTCTAAATTGTTGTTTAAACCGACTACGTCGCTTCTTTTTGATTTACGCGGGCCCAATAGTGCAAATTATTGACATTGAATATCCCTTTTCTTGTAAAACATGTTTCGTCACTCCATAAAATGTTGTTAAAAAAACTGCGAACTTTCTTGATATCGACGCAGCATTTCTTGACAAAATTGCATCCCTTTTCATGGTAAGCAGAATGAAGGTCTTGAGCACGTTGCACATGATAAGGGTGCAACTGATTTATTTTTAAAATACTATGCAACGTACACTGAGGCACTCCCGCCTTGATAAACAACGAACATAGATGTGAAACTACTCTATCTTCGTCTATATCAAATTGACCGGCTTTTTCATATCTTCTCGGACGAACACAGACTTCATATTCACTGTACATTTGATGTACGTTTTGAAATACTCTGTAATCGGAAAAGCGTTCCCTTTTGGATATCGCGTCTGGTACTCTCTTGCTGCTGCTGTGTCGTTGCCATTACATACGCCATAAATTAAATGTATTTAGGCATATTCGCGGTGGGAATACGCTACATGGCTTATTGACATTTTAATTATAAACGTTCGAGTATGTATGAATGGAACTACCAACCTGAATTACAAAATGTTTTTTTATATCTTAAATTTTGTTTAATTCGGGCTACTAGATTTGCTTTAAGAAATTGTTATGCTTTAGTTTACCATTGTGTTCATCATTTTGTTTTATTTCTCACAAAATATCGATTTTAGAAATCGAAAGTTTGTTAAGGTCATTTTTTAACAAACACGACTTGCTTTGTGAAAAAAATTGATGGAAAACATTCTGTTGGGAATAGCCGGGTGTGATACCATTTTAAATTCTGCATTAGAGCCCCATATTTTTCTAATAGTGGGTCAACTTTCTGTAGTACATCGTTTTCTCGCTGGCTGGCGTCACTTGACCGATTTTGTTGGTAATGAGCTATCACCCTGTTTCGTTTGATCGTCCAATTCTGGGACATATTGTATAATTCTTCTGTACGTGTGTATGTCACTGAACTCTCTTCTAAACGGCTGGACCGATTTTGATGAAATTTTTTGTGTGTGTTTGAGTCCCTGGATGGTTTAATCACAATTAGACTCCGTAGGTGGCACTGCGATGTGGTTCTAGGATTTTTTTTTATTACAACTATTGAGCAGGTTCGCTATAAATCTTCTTAGATGTAGCGCAGGCCTTCTAGAAGGTATGGCACATAGGTTTACTCTTCAAACTAGATCGAAGTTTACCAAAACAGTATTATATGATTTTAAAATCATACATAGAGATTCGCCATTTTCGGGTGAAATATGAAGAAGAATACTCCGAGCAAAAAAAAATGTCGGCAGGAGTTCCGCAGGGTAGTGTTTTGAGACCTAGTTTTTACCTGCTCTACACCAGAGATTTACCTCAATTACCGATGTTACCGTTGCAACATTTGCTGATGATAATGAAGTTCTCTCAGTAGGAGATACTATCGAGGAATCGACAACAGAACTTCAAGAAATCAACCGAAATCCTTGCATGTAAATTTTATTAATCTAAAAGTCAGCTACAAACTTGTAATCACTAACGGTCAGCAGACTCTGTATGCAAATAAGGCTAAAGCTAGAGATGACCTTAGATACAAAGCTCAGATGGAAAGAGCACTTTAAAAAGAAAAAAGATGAAGTTAATATCAAATATCGAAAAATGTATTGGCTGCTCAGGAAAAATTTGGAATTGCCAACCGAAAATACGCCAACCGTGCTAAAGCCTGTATGGACTTACGAAATTCAGCGCTGGGGCTGTATAAAGAAAACCAACACCAAAATAGTACAAAATTTCCAATTTTAACATTGGATTAGGGGCGTTTATCGTTAGTACGATGTCTATTTACGTGTTTGAGGGAACTATTTTGTTGTAATGGTAGTATAAATGGATTCGTTACTACTACAGTGTATTTTTCCGATTCTGAGAACCGTCCTTTGTTGGGGAAAATCTGGGTCTGAAATTCGAAGGAGTAGCTGCTCGAAAATGTAGGGACCCAGGATTCCTCATTTCCGTTTTTAGGTTTACCCATAAAATTTCGTTGCACGTCGTACAATGGGCTTGTAATACCCCGGAAGCTCCATAACCAACGCAAAATATTCGTAATGGTATTTCACAAAGCATGTATTAGTGTCCAATTCGTTGACAGTTCCAACATTGAACCAAGTTTTGTTTTTGAATTATATTGGGAGTTGATGTGCCTTTGGTCGGTTCGATGGAGGAGCTGCAGATATTTCTTCGGCGGCAGTTTCATTTAAAAGAATCAACGGATATTTGTTTAACTATCTAGTTGAGATTAATAGGTGTGCTTTCAGCCCATGCACGATTCGAGGAGGGAGATTCATATGTAATTCGGGTAAATAATTCATCCTTTTCCAAATTTCGTCAGTAGCAATACAAGTATTAACTAAAGTAGTTAAATTCGTAAAGGCGCGCCCAGCAAAATGCAATCGAAACCCATTACGCATATTCTTTAAGATTAGTTCGATTAATTCGATATCCTTCAAAGGAGTTTTAAGAGGCATTACCAGATTAAGTAGTTCATAATGCACGAAGGGATCATTAGTTTTTTGCTTCCGATTCTCGAGGGCTTCCTTAATATCCAGTTCAGTGCGCCTTTCTTGGAATCGATGCAATATATTAGATTTAAATTCGGACCACCCTAATACTGGATTTCGTTCTAATTCCAACCAGTAGTGCTCTTTTGCCGGTCCTTCTAAGAGAGAATTAATATTACAAACTAATTGGTCTAAAGCAATTCGATTTGACTTAGCTAAATGTTCTATTCCAAATATGGAAATACCTGACAGAGACCCATCGAATTTGAGATTCCACTTATGCATTGGGATCATACAGAATGAATCTTGGTGCTAGAAACATTGTCTGATTGAGCTGGGGTTTCTACTTGTTGTGCAATTGGATCATTATATGTTGGTGGCATCACAATAGGATGAGGCACCGATTGATAGTATGTAATATACGGATTAAATGGAAAAAAATTAGGTGGATGAATGGAGTCAGAAGAAACTGTAATTATCGGATTCGGAATGTCCATTGCATGAACCGCATTAATAATTTAATTTTGCCTTTCGTTGCCCTGTGACCTTGGTACATGCGTTATCGGGAGGTTATGAATAGCTTCTTGTATTCAAGGTTCAAAACGAGGTACGGTAGAGTAATTCCCTTCTCGATACGGTCTGCAGGTTGTAGGATGGTATTACGATTAGAACTATTATGAAAAATTATACCTGATAATACTATTACGGACATTTATATTTCCGACTGAGACAGGATATAAATGCGAGTATGAATGAAATGAAAAAAAAATCGGAATTATAATTAAACTCCAAAAGAAATTTTTAATCTAAACTCTACTTTAAAAAAACTGAAATAGAAAAGAGTACTCGTATTTATAAGATAGATGTATGCTTAACTTGACAAGAAATTTTGTTTTGCTATTGCACATTTACTTAGTAAAATGTTAACCCTAAATTGCAACGGTGGGGAAAACTATTTGACTGGCGTTGCAAATCGTGGGGACGACTCACACCCGAGAAAATCTCATAGCCGGGTATAAGATGTTACTGCAAGAATGAATTAATGTAAACGGACAACAAGCATCAATCGTATTAAATTTTAATGTCTTTCCCATTATATGTTCTGTTATAATCGCTACCGGACAAGTGGTGCAGTGGTTAAAGCTTCGGCACTTGAACCGGGAGGTGCTGGGTTCGAATCCCATCAGAGGCTATATGCAAATCGAATTTTCATCATCGATTACGATCGGTGATGCTAATAAATACAACTAAGACCCTCTGATGGAGTGCAGAATTCCGTGTCACGCGCCGACCCACCTTCCATGTCAATGCACAGGTTGACATGGAGCTTGCAATGTGCAGGTGGTATACTGTAGTTGTGTGAGTAGGTGAAGTAGGTGGGTTAATGATGTGGAGTGAATGAGTGGCATCACAATGGGCCTAAAAATTGGCCTAAGTGTGCAGTAAGCAACCACTGAAACCTAAAAAAAAAACCTAAACCTATAATCGCTAACTTTGCGAAGAATTTATTTGCGGAGTCGCTTTGCGGGAATGTTCTAACGAATACCGGTCTATTTTGAACATGTTAGGTCGGCTACGCAGGTTATATTGCTGCGCGCATTTTAGATATGATATCTTTAAATAATGCAAAACCTTATCTTGAACAAAATTTTGGTGATCCGGTTAGCTTCGATGTGTAGAAAGTTGTTATCTACTTCTCTAAGCAGTCGTTGGACTTGATAAAATCATATATCGCCCGAATACCAAGAAATGGGGAGAAAAGGTTGTGGAGGATTGATTTACTCAGGGAGTAGAGTAGCGCCAATTTCCGACAAATTGTGGTCTCATTCGGTTTGACTGTCAGACAAATATGAACGGATTGCGGCTAGTACCGTACGATTTACACGTTCAGACGCATTATTCTGAGGAGAGTAAATAGGCGTACGTGTATGTGTCACTCCATACTTATGTAATAGATCCTGGAATAGCTTGTCTGTGAACACTATTTCGGGGGCAGAAAACACATTAAACACTGAACTGTATTATGACAGCAAAGAAGCTGAGGCTTCACGGAGGGGTGTATGCAAAGTAAACTTTGAATAATGATCTAATACAATGAGTATGAATGTGTTTCTGCGCTTAGATGGATTTCTCATTTAAGGAACCCCATTTGGAATAGTTTGAAGATTTATTCATTTTACACCCTTAGCAGTTCTTAATAAATAATTTTACATCTTGCACCATTCATTTCCAATAAAATTGTTGCTGAATCCTTTATAAAGTCTTGGATGCACTCATTTCGAAATCGGTAGGTTAGTATCTTCATATCGCAAACCATAGTTGGAGGTGATAAAAACTTTTCCTCTTGTACTCTTAGATTGCTATGAGCGTCTGGCATTGTTTCAACTTTCTAAACTAGATTCACATAATCAGTTTGCACAAATGCTGGATCTGACAGAATTATATGTAAGATTAATTGAATTGAAGCGGTAGATCCCCAACCAATTGGCGAACTAACAGGCGATTTCGCTTCATCGAAACCACGGGACAAGGTATCCGGAACAACAATTCGTGAACCCTTCCGATAGGCCATTTGAAAATTGAAGCCATTTGAAATCGAGCTAACCATCCAGACAAATCTCTCTGGGCCTAAACGATTGCAATCTAGCATGGCCCGTATAAATAGTAAATTAAATTAAAAGCCTTAATTTCTTAAGAAATGCTCAGAACGGCAGCGTAACATTTGAACTCGGTGACCGATCAATTTTTCTGGGCGGCGTTTAGTTTTTGGAACACGAAAACTATCGGAAGCTCTGCCCCAAATCGAGTTGGAATAATATGCGGCCGACCCCCTACTGAGCTGGCGTCACATTGAATAAAGAAATGTTTACCATAATCCGGATTTGCTAGGACAGGTGACGTGGATAATGCTATTTTCACTGATTGTAATGCCGATTCAGCAGACGCTGACCATTTTATTTAACTCCATTTCTCAATAATTCAGTCAATGCTGCAGATAGTGCGGCATAGTTTTTTACGAATCTCCGGTACCAACCACACATTCCTAAAAAACGGTAATCTATTCGGTGCTTCTTGGAACAGGAAAATCAACAGTCGCTCGAACTTTGTCAGGATCGGTTCTGAGGCAACCGTCACCTAAATATGTAGGTTCTTTTAACAACAATCGACGTTTCTCAATATTTATGGACGAAGATTCGGTCATGCAGTTGGCGTGGTCTCACTTTGTGCATCAAGCAACACATCGCCTGCGGAGCATTACATAGTCCGAAAGGCATGACGGTGAACTGATACAGAGGTTTCCCAGGTACGGTAAACGCCGTCTTACCTCTGAATTGTTGGTCCAACGAGATTTGCCAAAAGGCATCTGTTCGATCTATACAAGAAATATATCTAGTTCAATTCAGTCGGCGTAACAATCCATCGATAAGTGGTAGTGGGTACGCGTCATTAACGGTGACCCTGTTCAGTTCACGGACATCCAGATAGAGCCGAACCTTGTCACTTGATTTTCGCACCAAAGTGGCAGGAGAACATCATATGATCTGACTTTCCTCTATTACGCCTAATGATAGCATGCGATCGAATTCTTCGTACAATTCCGCGTAAATCGCAGACGACCCCGAATAAAATCTCTGTTTAATTGGCTTGGTAGCACCAACAGTCAATGACGTGGGAGAGTAGCGAAGTTTTCCCAAGTTCAAATTTGCTAATCGACGGAAACATCTCAATGCCTGTCTTTAGTTCTAGTTGATTCTCTGGTGAGAGAATATGTGATTTCGTCTCATCAGGTTTAGAATACGTTTCTAAATTTAAAGAACATAAGGCAGGAATAATAAGAAACAAGTTCCAAAAATCGATTCCTACATACAATGGTTGGTCTAAACTAGGAACAATATGCAGACGCATGATGTGGGAACGATTATCAAACTGTAAGACGTGAAGATATCCAAAAACGCACTCGTATTGACCATTCGCTGAATCTCTCCGATCCAGCTCCTAGGACACCAACCGTAGCCCCACTATAAAAACCTTTATACTCAACACCATTTATGGAGACCGAAGCGTATGGCCTAAGGTCTAATGGTTTGTTCATAATAATTGAATTTACAATTTCGGATTTAAAGGTTCGGCGATTTTTCCAATATGTTTGCATGCGTCTGCGCTGTTGTTGGTTATAATGACGCTTACGAAAGTAAGAAGAGTTTATAAAGGTTTTTGAATCAGAATGATTATAAGGAGCTTGTGGAAGGACAGGCGGGTTATGCTTTAGAATACTTTGAGGCTTAAGATTTAACATTGAATCGTTATGTTCGCCATAACATTGTTTGGATTTTCATGCATAGAATGAGGGTTGTTTGAATCTATCATGTTGATTTCGAGAACACACAGCTCTGCATCGGTATTGCTTGCTGGGAATAGTTGGAAACAGTTCCCCTTGGTTGATTGGGAACAACCGCTCTCTGGGGTCCGTGATCCTGCTTCTCCACTGACCCCTTTGAATGTTTTCCGAACATTTAGGACAATTCGCGAAAATAGTATCTTTCGTACCACATTAATGACAAAACCATCGGAGTGGTGGAAAACGACAATGAATAAAAGTATGATCACTCTCCTCACAATAGTAACAGGTAAGGTTTCTTTACTATTTTTGAAGTCTAACACTTGATATTTCGGCGCAGATGTTCCAATATAATTATAAAGTATGTGTTGTGTGGGGTAAGGTTCTACCCCATTGATTATTTTTTCGTCGATCCCTTTCTTATGGGAGAATGTTGATTCAGGGTCAATTCGTGGTCTAGCCCAGGTGTCTTTCCATGCAGTACAGCTGGCAATTAGTCCATTTATCGTTTAAAACCATCTGTCAGTTAACTGGTATTGAAGACCACTTCGCAAAGCCCTCGATTAGTTTCTCCTCAGTATAAGGAGTTTTACATTGTAACGCCATACTCCATATATTTGGTGATAGAATTGTACAAAGCATTCCCGGGGTGATTACTTCTTACCCTCAATACTCCTTCTAATTTCAAAATCAGACCGTCTATCTTGGAACCTTTCGATTAATTGCTGCTTAATTCCTTGCCAGGTTATTGTTGGATTATGACGTCTACAAGTTCAATACCATTGTAATGCCCCCCTCCTTTAGCACTGAGCCTATTTCGGTTAACAAAAATTGTTCAGATAAATTTAAAGACCTTGCTACTATTCCTAGTTGAAATATAAACATGTCAATACAACAACTTGGGTTCATGCCGCCATACGATAACCCACAACGGGGGAGACTAGAATCGGACGAATATCGAATATTTGGCAAACCATGAGCATGACTATCATTCGAGGCGGAATTATATTGAGGCATGATATTCGTTTCGGTTGAAGGTGACATGGTTAAAAGTTGTACCGAAAGAAGTTCGAGTGCGATTTACATTTATGTTGGAAGTAAATTATGGACAATTCATGTATGCTGCCCCCTGCGTTGCTGAGGAGGGACAGACAGTGGAATATTAAAATCGTAACTTTTCCCAAAATGCTTTTAAATTTAGCCACAACTCTGTATGAATTTACATTTAGCGAAGACTGATGTGTATGGCAAATAGTACATCAGAATAAAAAAAAATTATAATTTTCATTTACATATACATAAATATTGATTATCATAAATAAAATAATAATTTATGTACACAACATATTCGTGTATGCATTCCCAGGAATGATAATATTATTTTCTCATTATACCTACCCGGGAAAATGGGAACAGCAGAAACATATTATAAGCTAGAGAGACTCTGCTATCGTGATTTTAATAATTTCGAGGGAACCATAACAATTTATGCCAAGCTCTCTTCAAAATTACTATTATTTTCGGAGGAAAGAAAATCTGTACCAGTAAAATGCAAAGATATTAAATTTTATTCAAAAACAGTTGACATGTTTTGATAACCGATTTTATCATCTCATGAATCATCAATTTTTATTGAAACATGAAAATGTTATGACATCATATTTTGCAACATCACTCTTTAAGATGATTGCCACGTGTTATGTTGGTGTATAATGTTGCAATATAATCATCGATTTTTATGTTGTTTTTTTACAATTTTAGTGGTGGTCTGGGCCATGAAATAAATTATACTTCGCCAATATATATTCAAATTTTAAAAATTTGTTAAAAATTTATTCAGTTTTTCTCTCCAATGTTATATTTTGTTATATAAAGTTTCGATTTTACCGAAATTTAACCATACACCGACTCGTAATGTGAGAAAAACTCATAAATCATGTTCTGGAGAATTTCTGGAATTTATTTCATACTTGTAAATGGTGTATACGAGTATACGAACCTTTTTAGACTCGCTACATTGAAATATTTACGGAATTCCCTTTTCAATCATACAATCAAAAATTGTTATCAACAATTTTGTTATTTGATCAATAATAAATTGCCCAATCCTGATGCTTTTTTTTTGCTCCTTCAGTTTTATAAAAAATTTCATTTTTAAAATTTTTTGTATTTTTATCGGTACGACTATATGTCGAAAAATATGGATTACTTGTGTATCTTAGCGGGATACTAAATTTGTTATGATCCAAATTGTACATGATTTATACGTTGGTTTAAACTCAGCAGCTGTCAAATCACTAAGTAGATACAACTATTGGCAGAAGTTTATCAATTTTGTACATGTACCGTTTAGATAAATGCATAATATATCTTTAACTAGCATTTATTGTAAAACAATCTGGTTTGAACAACCATAATTGTGGTTTGTAGTATTGTACATTATGAAATTTGTAGTTCGTAATGAACTTTAAATGGGAGAATTTTCTCTGAAATAGTCCTCTGTGGTTTTCGGTAGGTATTTCTTACGAAAGCTAAATATTGAATTACCCGACGATCATATCGGTATATATTTCGGTAATTATTTAATTGCCATACCTGGCGGAATACTAATATACACTTTTGGATATTGCACAATATCCCATCCATTACGTCACCACCAATTATAGAAAAAGATAACGAGGCATATAATGTCGAGCTGAATCTAGCTGTTCTTAGCAAATATCGCATGAAAAAAACCATTCGCAATTAGACGTTTCACTGCCTTCAAATCATCCAGTACAAAAAATTTTTGTTATGCATCATTTAACACCACTGCAATCGAGATTGTACGCTGCAGCCAAAAACCTAAAATTGCAATACAAGTTTAAATATGTATGAGTCAAGGACAACGTAATCCTAATGAAGAAAACGGATGACGACAAGAAAATATACCCTATGACATAGGACATAGGATTTGACATAGGATTTTTGAACTCGCTTTTTCGATGTGATACGTAAGAAAACAGCAATGTTCAGACTGTCAATTTCTGACTGTCACATAATGTTATTAACAATTATTGCCAGATCTATAGTATTAAGATCGTTTGCCAATTAACTTTGTTTAGAATGTTTTACGAGTATGTCTCTTTACTTAACCGGTGTGAAGTCTCTAACGTTAATAAAAAGTGTAGCTACACAAATTAACGAAAAGTGTAGCGTACACAAAAAACATTTTTAAAAGTGTATGAAAATATTCTATATTTAAAATACAATTAATTTATACGAAAAAAAAAACGTTAACTAATATTCAGTTAATATTTCTAATTAAAACCAAACAAAAAAATATACTGATATGCAAATATTAATGTTTTCAATGATTTATCTATTTACCGATTGAGGTTAAACACATAATTAACTGCCCATATTCGTGTTTCCGCAATGTAGCCACTACTATTATCGAATAGTAGACAATCGAGCCTATTCAAATTAGTATAGCCCGTACATATAAAAAGGGTTGGACTCCTCTGACAAAATTTGATATGTTGACAAAAATATGATATGAGAGCTGATCATACACACCCAATTAACAGTCCATCCTAGAGTTTCCGCAATATAGGCACTACTTTTATCGAATAGTAGACATGATGATATGTGAAATTGAATACTCCAGTCCTGTTGTACTTCAACAATTTCTAAAAAAATTCAAATTAAATAAATATATAATTATATTATTAATATTAATAGTATAAATATGTGCCACTCTTCATCATTATCGAGAATAAATTCCCCTATAAAAACACCTACAATTTTTACCACCCGTAGTGTTTATGAAGATGAATATCGTAATTTGTGACTATTTAAGTGATCATTATATATAAATTGAGGTTTATTGATACTTAGTCTCTAAAGTCAAAGTTAAGAATTCTATTGTTTAGATGTACTAGTTTAAAATATTTTTTTATATTTATAAAGTGATCCAGAACTAACGCTATTTCATAATTAAGTATTATTAAGTATTCCATAATTAAGTATTCGAAAAATTTTGAGTTACGTCAAAATTATCTAACTGGTTGAATATACATTCAGCTACCACCTACAAAAGTAGTTTTCGGAAAAAGATTCGGTAAATCCTAACATGCCATTAAGACCCTTATTGTCAGCAAGTAAGAAAAAAAACATTGATTGTTAATTTCAAGGTCAGTGGTTTCTAAATATTTAAGTTCATCAACCACAGGTTGAAAGACGGAATTTCCATACTTAGTTCTATGTAAACTATGAAATAACAAAACTAAACAAATGTTTTCTAGTTTTGACTACAAATGAGTGCTCTTAACCTGCACCGACCAAATTAGCCCGCCCCAATGAAACCTGTACTATAATTTGTTACACATTTATTACAATTTATTACAACAAATCCCGATTTTATTACAGTTACCGTTTTCGAGGAACGAGCGGTCGGTTTAGCTTACAATTAAACCTGCACCGCCAAAATTGTAACTTTTGATGTAGCTATGATATCGGGATGATTCTTGAACCAGAATTTATTACAAATTAATTACATTGAATAAGTTAGTTCAAGACCACCCCTCTACCAACCTAAGGGTAAATTTCACCCCAAAACGATTATATATTTCAAAAACGTCAATTTATCCAAATTTAATAAATTTTTTTACACCAGACTGCCACAAGATTTTAGGAAAAATGTTGCTAGAAGTCTTGTCGAGAGTAGTTAAGCCCTATCCAGATGTGTAATAAATTATTTTTGTCAGGATACGCGGAAATGGCTCCCAACGGTAGAGGCCTCGAATAGGTAATTTAAGGGTCGATTTTACCACCTTTATTAATTTATTACACCAGACCGCCACCAGATATAGGTTCTAATGTTACTCTGTGGTCGTTGTTAAGGGAAGGTCAACCTTATACAGGTGTGTAATAACTTATTTTTGAGTCAGGTTACACGGAATTTCCTCCGAACAGCAAAGGTTGGAAATTTTTAATTTAAAGGTCGATTTTACCAAATTCAATAATTTATTACACCAGACCGCCACCAGATATTGAGTCAAATGTTACTCCTTGGGCATTGTGGTGGATAGGTCAACCTTATCCAATTGTGTAATAAATTGTTTTTGAGTCAGGATACGCGGGATTGGCTCCCAATGGTAGAGGCTTCAAACAGGTAATTTAAGGGTCGATTTTACCACCTTTAATAATTTATTACACCAGACCGCCACCAGATATGGGGTCTAATGTTACTCTGTGGTCGTTGTTAAGGGTAGGTCAACCTTATACAGGTGTGTAATAAATTATTTTTGTGTCACAATACGCGGAATTCGCTCCCAACGGTAGAGGCCTCGAATAGGTAATTTAAGAGTCGATTTTACAACCTTTAATAATTTATTACACCAGACCGCTACCAGATATTGAGTCAAATGTTACTCCTTGGACATCGTGGTGGGCAATTCAACCTTATCCAATTGTGTAATAAAATACTTTTGTGTCACGATACGCGGAATTGGCTCCCAATTGTAGAGGCTTCAAATAGGTAATTTAAGGGTCGATTTTACCACCTTTAATAATTTATTAGACCAGACCGCCACCAGATATTGAGTCAAATAATACTCCTTGGGCATTGTGGTGGGTAGGTCAACCTTATCCAATTGTGTAATAAAATATTTTTTTGTCACGATACGCGGAATTCGCTCCCAACGGTAGAGACCTCGAATAGGTAATTTAAGGGTCGATTTTACCACCTTTAATAATTTATTACACCAGACCGCCACCATATATGGGGTCTAACGTTACTCTGAGGTCGTTGTTAAGGGTAGGTCAACCTTATACAGGTATGTAATAAATTATTTTTGAGTCAGGTTACACGTAATTTGGTCCGAACGGTAAAGGTTTGAAATTTTTAAACTAAAGGTCGATTTTACTACCATTAAAAATTTATTACACCAGACCGCCACCAGATATTGAGTCAAATGTTACACCTTGGACATCGTTGTGGGCAAGTCAACCTTATCCAGTTGTGTAATAAATTATTTTTGTGTCAGGATACGCGGAATTCGCTCCCAATGGTAGAGGCTTCAAATAGGTAATTTAAGGGTCGATTTTACCACCTTTAATAATTTATTACACCAGACCGCCACCAGATATTGAGTCAAATGTTACTCAATATCAGTTGTGTAATAAATTATTTTTGTGTCACGATACGCGGAATTCGCTCCCAACGGTAGAGGCCTCGAATAGGTAATTTAAGAGTCGATTTTACAACCTTTAATAATTTATTACACCAGACCGCTACCAGATATTGAGTCAAATGTTACTCCTTGGACATCGTGGTGGGCAATTTAACCTTATCCAATTGTGTAATAAAATATTTTTGTGTCACGATACGCGGAATTGGCTCCCAATTGTAGAGGTTTCAAATAGGTAATTTAAGGGTCGATTTTACCACCTTTAATAATTTATTACACCAGACCGCCACCAGATATTGAGTCAAATAATACTCCTTGGGCATTGTGGTGGGTAGGTCAACCTTATCCAATTGTGTAATAAAATATTTTTGTGTCAGGATACGCGGAATTCGCTCCCAACGGTAGAGGCCTCGAATAGGTAATTTAAGGGTCGATTTTACCACCTTTAATAATTTATTACACCAGACCGCCACCAGATATGGGGTCTAATGTTACTCTGTGGTCGTTGTAAAGGGTAGGTCAACGGCCCTTAACAACGACCTCAGAGTAACATTAGACCCCATATCTGGTGGCGGTCTGGTGTAATAAATTATTAAAGGTGGTAAAATCGACCCTTAAATTACCTATTTGAAGCCTCTACCATTGGGAGCGAATTCCGCGTATCGTGGCACAAAAATAATGTATTACACAACTGGATAAGGTTGAATTGCCCACTACGATGTCCAAGGAGTAACATTTGACTCAATATCTGGTGGCGGTCTGGTGTAATAAATTATTAAAGGTAGTAAAATGGACCTTTAAATTAAAAATTTCAAACCTTTACCGTTCGGAGCGAATTCCGTGTAACCTGACACAAAAATTATTTATTACACACCTGTATAAGGTTGACCTACCCTTAACAACGACCACAGAGTAACATTAGACCCCATATCTGGTGGCGGTCTGGTGTAATAAATTATTAAAGGTGGTAAAATCGACCCTTAAATTACCTATTCGAGGCCTCTACCGTTGGGAGCGAATTCCGCGTATCGTGACACAAAAATAATTTATTACACACCTGTATAAGGTTGACCTACCCACCACAATGCCCAAGGAGTAACATTTGACTCAATATCTGGTGGCGGTCTGGTGTAATAAATTATTAAAGGTGGTAAAATCGACCCTTAAATTACCTATTTGAAGCCTCTACCATTGGGAGCGAATTTCGCGTATCCTGACACAAAAATAATTTATTACACAACTGGATAAGGTTGACTTGCCCACTACGATGTCCAAGGTGTAACATTTGACTCAATATCTGGTGGCGGTCTGGTGTAATAAGTTATTGAAGTTGGTAAAATCGACCCTTAAATTAAAAATTTCAATCCTTTACCGTTCGGAGCGAATTCCGTGTAACCTGACTCAAAAATAATTTATTACACACCTGTATGAGGTTGACCTACCCTTAACAACGACCACAGAGTAACATTAGACCCCATATCTGGTGGCGGTCTGGTGTAATAAATTATTAAAGGTGGTAAAATCGACCCTTAAATTACCTATTCGAGGCCTCTACCGTTGGGAGCGAATTCCGCGTATCGTGACACAAAAATAATTTATTACACACCTGTATAAGGTTGACCTACCCACCACAATGCCCAAGGAGTAACATTTGACTCAATATCTGGTGGCGGTCTGGTGTAATAAATTATTAAAGGTGGTAAAATCGACCCTTAAATTACCTATTTGAAGCCTCTACCATTGGGAGCGAATTTCGCGTATCCTGACACAAAAATAATTTATTACACAACTGGATAAGGTTGACTTGCCCACTACGATGTCCAAGGAGTAACATTTGACTAAATATCTGGTGGCGGTCTGGTGTAATAAATTATTGAATTTGGTAAAATCGACCTTTAAATTAAAAATTTCAAACCTTTACCGTTCGGAGCGAATTCCGTGTAACCTGACTCAAAAATAATTTATTACACAACTTTATAAGGTTGACCTACCCTTAACAACGACCACAGAGTAACATTAGACCCCATATCTGGTGGCGGTCTGGTGTAATAAATTATTAAAGGTGGTAAAATCGACCCTTAAATTACCTATTCGAGGCCTCTACCGTTGGGAGCGAATTCCGGGTATCGTGACACAAAAATAATTTATTACACACCTGTATAAGGTTGACCTACCCTTAACAACGACCACAGAGTAACTTTAGACCCCATATCTGGTGGCGGTCTGGTGTAATAAATTATTAAAGGTGGTAAAATCGACCCATAAATTACCTGTTTGAAGCCTCTACCATTGGGAGCCAATCCCGCGTATCCTGACTCAAAAACAATTTATTACACAATTGGATAAGGTTGACCTACCCACCACAATGCCCAAGGAGTAACATTTGACTCAATATCTGGTGGCGGTCTGGTGTAATAAATTATTAAAGATGGTAAAATCGACCTTTAAATTAAAAATTTCAAACCTTTGCTGTTCGGAGGAAATTCCGTGTAACCCTACTCAAAAATAAGTTATTACACACCTGTATAAGGTTGACCTTCCCTTAACAACGACCACAGAGTAACATTAGAACCTATATCTGGTGGCGGTCTGGTGTAATAAATTATTAAAGGTCGTAAAATCGACCCTTAAATTACCTATTCGAGGCCTCTACCGTTGGGAGCCATTTCCGCGTATCCTGACTCAAAAATAATTTATTACACATCTGGATAGGGCTTAACTACTCTCGACAAGACTTCTAGCAACATTTTTCCTAAAATCTTGTGGCAGTCTGGTGTAAAAAAATTTATTAAATTTGGATAAATTGACGTTTTTGAAATATATAATCGTTTTGGGGTGAAATTTACCCTTAGGTTGGTAGAGGGGTGGTGTTGAACTAACTTGTTCAATGTAATTAATTTGTAATAAATTCTGGTTCAAGAATCATCCCGATATCATAGCTACATCACAAGTTACAATTTTGGCGGTGCAGGTTTAACTGTAAGCTAAACCGACCACTCGTTCCTCGAAAACGGTAACTGTAATAAAATCGGGATTTGTTGTAATAAATTGTAATAAATGTGTAACAAATTATAGTACAGGTTTCATTGGGGCGGGCTAATTTGGTCGGTGCAGGTTAAGAGCACTCTACAAATGTATTGGTACGAAAAGTAACGATATATATACAGAACCCAAATTCTGTAAACCTGCTCTACAGAACTTAGAGCATTATTTATTGGTTTCAAATTCATCAAAGTACATAATGAGGGGTAGACTTTTCTTTCCAGAAAGTGGTTTGAATTAAACTGCTAATGCTATTGCAAGACAATTCTAGAAACTTATGACAGTGGAAAATAGGATTTAACATATTCGGAATTCGAAAAAAAAATTCCAATACAGGTTTAATGGGATTGAGAACCGCCTCTACATTTATGGTGAGCAGTAACAGATTATTATCTTGTCTAAATGTATCTACCCGTTCACTAATAACACTACTTCTGGGCTCTATATACGAAATATTTTTTTAAATTCCTTTATCTTCTATGTTCGGTTGCCATCTTTTCAAAAGAATCTGAAAATTGCGAAATGATATGTAGCACCTTCAAAGCTTCATCTTGTTTTAAATTAACTAAAACTTGTTTTTCAATATGCGAAAATATTTCTTTGTTCTATTGACCGAAAATGTTAATGATAGATTGAAAATCCTTTCTTTTTATGTTTTGCTTACTATATAAATTTTGTAACAACCTGGAATTCAATTTTTCTAATAGCTGACTTATTTGAGTAATATTTAAAATATTTGAATCTGTTTGTTTCTACTTCTTTAATATTTTCAGAATCGGTATTATGTGATTCTTTATCAATGCAGACAACAGCAGTACGAACTGATAGATAATTTCCTTTATTTCATTGTCTCGGGAATGAGTAATTGTATGTTGATTAAAATATATAAAACTATCGAAAGTCCTTTCGTTTTCACAAATATTGCATGTAAATACTTTTTCAAATTTATGATAAATGCTTAAATGCTAAATAATAACTATAAGTATTACAAACAAAAATTACAATTTTAAATCTAACACTTCATTTTTGTCTTTTTCCCAAATAAAATACTAGTAAAATCAGGATCGTACTTGTTATTAATCAATTAATAGCGTACATCACTGGTCTCTCCTATTCCATGATTATGCAATTGTAGAGTGTACGTCAACGACAATGTAGACGATTATTGTATCTGGAATTAAATGAACACCACTGTTTATTAGAAATCATACATAATTTTCAGTAACAAAAATAACTACCTATTATCTGTTAAAACACGCCTTTTGTACACGTACTCGTATATAGGTACACCACTTCACAATACGAAAATATTGTGTTCGGCATTCAATTAGCTGGAAAATTAAATGGAAAATATTAAACTTTTTTGTATATGTATGAAAGAGTTTTTTCGTTTTTATGTTATTTGGGCCTGCATACATACGAACCAAATTTTTTTATTCGCCTTCTACTTGGCTGTATACATATATGTACTGGTTTAGTTTAACAATATAATGGAATTTTTCCAAAACAAAAACAATGATTTCTATATATATAGGGGTTTCCAATAAGAATGATATTTCAAACCTTTACCGTTCGGACCAAATTACGTGTAACCTGACTCAAAAATAATTTATTACATACCTGTATAAGGTTGACCTACCCTTAACAACGACCTCAGAGTAACGTTAGACCCCATATATGGTGGCGGTCTGGTGTAATAAATTATTAAAGGTGGTAAAATCGACCCTTAAATTACCTATTCGAGGTCTCTACCGTTGGGAGCGAATTCCGCGTATCGTGACAAAAAAATATTTTATTACACAATTGGATAAGGTTGACCTACCCACCACAATGCCCAAGGAGTATTATTTGACTCAATATCTGGTGGCGGTCTGGTCTAATAAATTATTAAAGGTGGTAAAATCGACCCTTAAATTACCTATTTGAAGCCTCTACAATTGGGAGCCAATTCCGCGTATCGTGACACAAAAGTATTTTATTACACAATTGGATAAGGTTGAATTGCCCACCACGATGTCCAAGGAGTAACATTTGACTCAATATCTGGTAGCGGTCTGGTGTAATAAATTATTAAAGGTTGTAAAATCGACTCTTAAATTACCTATTCGAGGCCTCTACCGTTGGGAGCGAATTCCGCGTATTGTGACACAAAAATAATTTATTACACACCTGTATAAGGTTGACCTACCCTTAACAACGACCACAGAGTAACATTAGACCCCATATCTGGTGGCGGTCTGGTGTAATAAATTATTAAAGGTGGTAAAATCGACCCTTAAATTACCTGTTTGAAGCCTCTACCATTGGGAGCCAATCCCGCGTATCCTGACTCAAAAACAATTTATTACACAATTGGATAAGGTTGACCTATCCACCACAATGCCCAAGGAGTAACATTTGACTCAATATCTGGTGGCGGTCTGGTGTAATAAATTATTAAAGATGGTAAAATCGACCTTTAAATTAAAAATTTCAAACCTTTGCTGTTCGGAGGAAATTCCGTGTAACCCTACTCAAAAATAAGTTATTACACACCTGTATAAGGTTGACCTTCCCTTAACAACGACCACAGAGTAACATTAGAACCTATATCTGGTGGCGGTCTGGTGTAATAAATTATTAAAGGTCGTAAAATCGACCCTTAAATTACCTATTCGAGGCCTCTACCGTTGGGAGCCATTTCCGCGTATCCTGACTCAAAAATAATTTATTACACATCTGGATAGGGCTTAACTACTCTCGACAAGACTTCTAGCAACATTTTTCCTAAAATCTTGTGGCAGTCTGGTGTAAAAAAATTTATTAAATTTGGATAAATTGACGTTTTTGAAATATATAATCGTTTTGGGGTGAAATTTACCCTTAGGTTGGTAGAGGGGTGGTGTTGAACTAACTTGTTCAATGTAATTAATTTGTAATAAATTCTGGTTCAAGAATCATCCCGATATCATAGCTACATCACAAGTTACAATTTTGGCGGTGCAGGTTTAACTGTAAGCTAAACCGACCACTCGTTCCTCGAAAACGGTAACTGTAATAAAATCGGGATTTGTTGTAATAAATTGTAATAAATGTGTAACAAATTATAGTACAGGTTTCATTGGGGCGGGCTAATTTGGTCGGTGCAGGTTAAGAGCACTCTACAAATGTATTGGTACGAAAAGTAACGATATATATACAGAACCCAAATTCTGTAAACCTGCTCTACAGAACTTAGAGCATTATTTATTGGTTTCAAATTCATCAAAGTACATAATGAGGGGTAGACTTTTCTTTCCAGAAAGTGGTTTGAATTAAACTGCTAATGCTATTGCAAGACAATTCTAGAAACTTATGACAGTGGAAAATAGGATTTAACATATTCGGAATTCGAAAAAAAAATTCCAATACAGGTTTAATGGGATTGAGAACCGCCTCTACATTTATGGTGAGCAGTAACAGATTATTATCTTGTCTAAATGTATCTACCCGTTCACTAATAACACTACTTCTGGGCTCTATATACGAAATATTTTTTTAAATTCCTTTATCTTCTATGTTCGGTTGCCATCTTTTCAAAAGAATCTGAAAATTGCGAAATGATATGTAGCACCTTCAAAGCTTCATCTTGTTTTAAATTAACTAAAACTTGTTTTTCAATATGCGAAAATATTTCTTTGTTCTATTGACCGAAAATGTTAATGATAGATTGAAAATCCTTTCTTTTTATGTTTTGCTTACTATATAAATTTTGTAACAACCTGGAATTCAATTTTTCTAATAGCTGACTTATTTGAGTAATATTTAAAATATTTGAATCTGTTTGTTTCTACTTCTTTAATATTTTCAGAATCGGTATTATGTGATTCTTTATCAATGCAGACAACAGCAGTACGAACTGATAGATAATTTCCTTTATTTCATTGTCTCGGGAATGAGTAATTGTATGTTGATTAAAATATATAAAACTATCGAAAGTCCTTTCGTTTTCACAAATATTGCATGTAAATACTTTTTCAAATTTATGATAAATGCTTAAATGCTAAATAATAACTATAAGTATTACAAACAAAAATTACAATTTTAAATCTAACACTTCATTTTTGTCTTTTTCCCAAATAAAATACTAGTAAAATCAGGATCGTACTTGTTATTAATCAATTAATAGCGTACATCACTGGTCTCTCCTATTCCATGATTATGCAATTGTAGAGTGTACGTCAACGACAATGTAGACGATTATTGTATCTGGAATTAAATGAACACCACTGTTTATTAGAAATCATACATAATTTTCAGTAACAAAAATAACTACCTATTATCTGTTAAAACACGCCTTTTGTACACGTACTCGTATATAGGTACACCACTTCACAATACGAAAATATTGTGTTCGGCATTCAATTAGCTGGAAAATTAAATGGAAAATATTAAACTTTTTTGTATATGTATGAAAGAGTTTTTTCGTTTTTATGTTATTTGGGCCTGCATACATACGAACCAAATTTTTTTATTCGCCTTCTACTTGGCTGTATACATATATGTACTGGTTTAGTTTAACAATATAATGGAATTTTTCCAAAACAAAAACAATGATTTCTATATATATAGGGGTTTCCAATAAGAATGATATGATTTTTAAGTGACGTTTCGGCCATTTGTAATATGTCATGATATGTCATTTTTTGTTTCATTGTATTCAGTAATGTTTACAATTTCATCATGGTGAGATATACGCAAGAACAACGTTTACAAATTGCAATTACAAACGATAACGATTTTTTTAAGAAAATCATCTTCTCCGATGAGGCTCACTTTCATCTGAGTGGTGCGGTAAATAAACAAAACTGTCGATTCTGGTGCGAAGAAAATCCAAAATTATTCATGAAAAAACATTACATTCACCTAAATTGACAGTTTGGTGTGGTTTTTGGTAAGCTGGTAACACCGTTACTGTCAATGGAGATCGGTATAGATCGATGATAACCAACTTTTTATGGCCGAAATTGGAAGAAGTTGATTTTGACAACATTTGGTTCCAACAAGACGGGGCTACGTGCCACACAGCAAGTGTAACAATTGAATTATTGCGAGAAAAGTTTGGAGATTCGATTATTTCAAGAAATTGTGATATTGAATGGCCTCCAAGAAGTTGTGATTTAACACCATTAGACTATTTCTTGTGCGATTATTTGAAATCATTGGTCTTTAGCAATAAACGAAACTCTCTTCAAGCTTTACAAGTCAATATAGAACGTGCTATTCATGACATACGACTTGATTTAGTGAAAAAGTGCTCGAAAATTGGGTTAATCGAATTCGTTCCTGCAGAAGAAGTCGTGGTGGAGGCCATTTGAATGACGTTTCATTCAGAACTTAATTGTATCGATTGTACTTCACATTAAATAAAAAACATTTCAATTTCCTTAACAATTAGTGTGTTTTTTTAAATAAATCATATCACTCTTATTGGAAAACTCTATATAAGGTGCTTCAGGCTTATCCATTCATTCTGGGACACCCTGTGTAATTTTAGATCATTCACGCTTTTCGCGATTTTTATATGGAAGGATGTTGTTGTAGCTTATGGTTAATTATGATATAAAAAGAATTAAAAGAATTGTAATTATTGTTACCATTAATTGTTTTCGGTAAATAGGACTGAAACCAATTTCAAAATAAACGGTTCATATAATATAATAGCACAACAAATCAGTAGTATTTCAAAAAAATTTCTTGGAACGGGTTTACAATTTTGCCAATAATTACCATTAATCATGATATGGAGCAGTGGTTATCGTAAGAGAGCCCTACGGATAATTTCGAAATGGCATTAGGTGATTTTAATTCCATAATGTATGCTCTTTCAAACCTATATAGCCACTATGCGAACCAATCTCTGAGATTTTCGTGATTTACCATAAGCTATAATGACATTCTTTTATATGCATAGTATATTCCTGATGATTAAAATAATTTCTGAAAATTATAATATCAAATACAAAAACTTAATATATTCTCCAAGTCCAAATTATAAAAGTGTCCAAAAATTTAAGTGTCCAAAAGCTTCACACCGGTTGGCATTGCTAGTTGGGTTGGGATTTTTTTTACATACTGTAGATCTCTATATTGCTCGGAAACGGATTGTTAAATTAATTTATAACCGTTCTGTAAGGACCAGCACAGTTCAGCTTTTCCGTGAGCTCAGACTTCTACCATTAAGATATTTATACGTTTTTAAAGTATTGAAAATGTTTTTTATTCGCAGTCATAGTTTTCACGGCCGTGTAATACATACTTATAACATGAGAAATCCAAACATCTTTTCTGGTGCTCGATGCAATAATGAAAAATACAGACATTTTCATCTCTTTATGGCACCTTACTGGTTTCATATGTTACCAAAGCAATTAAAACTTCTCAATATAAATTTGGTTGTCCAATATAAATGATATTGAGCATAATTTTTAATTTAAGCTTTTAAAGTTAATAATATTTTTAAACATATAATAATAAACTTTAATTTATTAGATACCCGACCTTGTAATATTAATGTTTTAATAATTGTCAACACAGGTATTTCCTTAGCTAGGGAGCTTTAATTTATTTCTATTTTATTGTATTTTGTAATCTTACATTTCTGATTTTGAATGAAATAAAGATAGCACACATAATATTATTATGGTAGAATAATACCTGAAATACATTTTTCTAAAGCATTCTCACTCAGTGGTCTATCCTACGGAAAATTTATGACTATCTCTGAAATTTAGGGTCGAAGGGTTTAAATCATTTGTTTATTACTCGGAGGATCGAGCTCTAGCCGCGGTGCCTTTCATTCTTCAAAGGCAGATATAGTTTCTTAATTATCTCTCTCGAATGAAGTGATATATCTAACATGTACCACTCGCATAAAACACGTCTCTTGTGATGATTCGACGACATGATTAAACAGCTTTGAAAAATTAACTCTGTACCATACTCGTATATTCATATACAAATTTTTTAATCTTCCAAATTTCAATATAGCTACAAACATATAGAGCAAAGTACAGAGTCTAATTCTTTTAAGATTAAAATTTTCCGAAAAAAATCATTAATCCTACATTTATGGGATTTTTTGGCATTACATTATTTTGTAGCAAGTATAGAGAGAAGTAAATAATAGTGTATTGTTGTGTTATATGCTGGATCTGTATAATATGAACAAAACGAAAAAAAATCAACATTAAATCGATAAGCGTTTATACAGTATACGAGTACATGTAATATGTAATGTACATACGCTCTTTCGGAAGGAGTTATAAATTTATTGTAAACTATCCTAGCCGTTTCGAGGAAATTTATTGTAATGGAGATTTCAATATTTTTTGCAATTCCAGAAAAGTTTGTAAAGAGTTTTTTACTGTACCGTTTTACGACTAAATTGATTATATTAACCCTTTATTGCACAGATTCTTATTTTGTTTCAAAAAATTGTTTTTATATGTATTTTTAATCACTTAAAATTAAAGTAAATAGTTAGGTGGAGAAAAAATCCGTTTTGCACGAAACCAATTCAACAAATTCAGTATAACACAAAAAAATAAATAAAAAATATAAAATAAAAAAATTAATTATGAAGGGTGTTTTTTTAGAGATTCACATCTTTAAATTGGCAACACTGTTATGTTTGACAACCGATTTGACAGCTGACATTTGCTATTAGTTTGATTTTAATATTCATAATGAATAGGTTCTGGTCGTCATAATCGTCCTTCAGAGCGGGTAATTCGGTTAACTATGGATCGTTTTCGCACCACGTATACTCTAAATGATAATACGTATCCAGTCAGACGTCAAACATTGCGTACCGAACAAGCAATAGACGCTGTACATCGTAGCATTTAGGACCCAAATCAGTCAATTCGACGTCGTTCTCAGCAACTGGAGATGTGCCCATCCACTTCATGGAAGATTTAATCTAAATCGCCCTTTTCCTTCCACCCATTCAAACAAAATTTGAAAATCTCGTAGGCTTCTCTCTCTGTCAGACGTAGACAACACTGGAGTTGCATAGATCCTAACAAATAACAAGTTTCTGTCCAGATTCCGAGTTTTGGCTACGATGACTTCAATGTGCTCGAAACGCGGTATGTCACAAAGGACCAGGCTGATATTGGTATGTGCCAATATAGCAACCCCGCCGAAGCCATCAGCCCTCGGTCTGGACTGTAAATTGTATGCTTTCACCCGAAACGTCTTACCCTCACGCTCCCAAGTTTCAAACAAAATCACCACATTCACATCGTTATTGGTCAGATAATTCCGCAACATATCGCCATTGGCATATATACTGCGAATATTTATCTGGCCAGTTTTCACGCATTCATTGGATCTCAGCATTCGCTCTACCGTTCAAAGAAATTAAGAAGGGAGAGGGCATTTATAAACGCAAATGCGTTCTCTCTCCTCCTTCCCTCATTCATCATCAATCATTACATGGTTATTTCCAAATAGTGTTAATTCTTTTGAAGTTGAATTATAATATCTCATTGTTGTTGTTATAATTTTCCTTCTTGTTGTTGTACTTGCTGTATTTGTTGTTGTAGCTTGTTCGTTTCTAGTAGTTGTTTTGGTTGTCGCGGCTGTTGGTTTTGTTGTTGTTGTACTTGAGCTTTTTGTTGCTGTTGTTGCTGTGGTTGGTTTAATTGTGTCTGTTGTTGCCTTGAAGTTGAAATGGTTTTTTGATATGATTGTGGTTTTCTCTGTTCTAGTTGGTTTTCTTTGTTTTGTGGTGTGTTTGGTGCGTTAAAGGCGGTTTTTATAGCGGTAGCTGGTGTGGTGTTTGCATATAATCGAAAATATTTGGCTTTCGCCTCGGGAAATCTTAATCTATCTACAGTTTTAATTTTCACTATTCCTACTTCTCGTTTAAATATTCGCCATTCCTTACTGTTGCTGGTGTGTGCCTCCCCATAATTTATGCATTTTAGTGTAGTGCACGGGTGGTTGTGTGGTGTTGCTTCACTACATTTGTAGCACTTAGGATCACTTGTGCATCTCTTTTTGGTCTGACCAAATTTGGCATTCGGTGCACTTCAACGGATTTGGAATGCACAATCGAATGCTTAGTTGTAGAAAACCTACCCTCACATGTTCCGGTAACAGTGGTGAATTAAAATTCAGGATAATTGCTGCTGTATCCATTAACTTATTTTCCACCCATTTCTTTGTTTTATATACCTCTATGACGCCTTAGTCCTTAAGCCCTTCTTTGATTTCCTCCTCAGTTAAACTTTTTAGGTCGTGGCAGAAAATGATATCTTTAGAACTGTTTAATATGGGGTGTTCCGTCACTTTTATTTTGGCCAATTGCCCCAGAGATGTGGCCTTCAATAATGCATCCGTCGCTGCCTGATTTTTTGTCAGAACCAGCAGTTCTCCAACTCTCGAGCGTTACATTTTAATGATACCTTTGGTTATCATATCTAGCGCTTTTTGTATTCCAAAAGGTGAAAAATTTGACAAGTTTTGTCCCTCCTGCTCGTGCTTAATTATTAGATATTTTTCATTCATTCCATTGCAATCCATTATATCTGCACCGCCACCGAATCCTAATCTCTTTGTTCGCATTTCTTTGATCTCTTTCCTTTTGGAGGGTTAGGTATTATTTCCCAACATCCTCAACGGTGCGAATCTATTCGGGCTTTCAAACATCGCCCCTTTTTAGAGCCGAAACCCTCCTTTTGCCCACACCTGACTTTACTTGATGTCTAAAATCACGCCGCTTAAATATAAACAAACACTTTTTGTTGTTGCCACCAAACAATAATCCACTTAAAACACTATATATTTGCGTCCACTACCTTTTTAATACTATGAAATTGTTCTTACACCACTATAAAACTATTTTAGCTTAATGAAAACCCAAAACCTCTTAAATTAACTATTTATCAAATGCAAAAGGAAACAATTTTGCACCGAGCTGTCAAAACTTTATGTGTACGTTTGCCAAACTATAGCACTGGAATAAAAAAAAAAGTATTAATCTGTCGGATCAGATCTATATAATTTGAGATGACCAGACCCATACCTCACCTTTTGCAAAATATGAACAAAATCGTAACGTTGCAATCTAGCGAAATTAGGCTCCGAACAAAATATTTCCATGTAATACATTTTCCACCAAAATTGACATTTTAATTTGACATTTAATTTTGGTTAGTTAGCAGCTGATAATATTTACGGTGTAGATATCACCTTTAGGTGTAAGCTGCGTGTCATCGCAGGGTGACAGTGAATTAGCTGCTCAAGTTGACGCATTAACAAAGAAATTTGATAGATTATTACAATCGCGCAGTCGTATATCCAAAACCGTTATCCAAGTCGTCAGGAATTTAAAACCGTAATTCAAACAACGTCCAAGTTTGATATTATCCCGATAAAGGCATAAAGCTCGTAATTGCAAACCGTATTGCAAGTTCTACGACAATTTCAAAGCCTCTAACGATGCAAAAAACTAAGCAAAGTATCGCGAATGGTGACTAGCGTTACTGTTACTTCAGTCAATAGTCGTCTCATTATTACAGATCGTGTTACAAAAGATCAATTTCTAGTTGACACCGGCGCCGATGTGTCGGTGATTCCACCATCCCACGACATATAAACTTTATGCAACAAACGTCACCAAAATCAATACATTCGGTACACAAGTTCTCAATCTTAACTTTGGGCCTACGACGCAATTTTTCTTGGAAGTTTATTATAGCTAACGTTAGTAAACCAATTATTGGAGCTGATTTTTGTTTAATTATGGGTTGTTAGTTGACCTCAAAAATCGAAAACTCATTTACACGGTAACATCGTTGAGAGTGAATGCTTTGTCTGTTTTTGAAGGCAACACAAATACTTGTGCGATCAGTCCAATTTTACCAAACGGTCTTAATCAAGACATCGCCAAACTTCTACAGAAATTCAAATAGATTACTAGAGAATCATCTCAGCTGAACGAATTCAAACTTAATGTTACTCTTGCTATTGTCACTATAGGTCCTCCGTGCGCAGTGAGAGCGCGTAGCATTCAGCTTTTGCAATTCTTCGCATTGCAAAAGCTGAATTCAAGAATCCCATACGTCAAGGTATATGTAGACCATCGTGTAGTGAGTGGTCAAGTCCACTCACTTGGTCAGTATCGTCCGTGTGACGATTACCATGCACTCAATAAATTAACTAAGCCAGATTATTACCACACCAAATTTCGGTTGAAGAATCAGATATTTCAAAGACCGCAATCTGTACGCCATTCGAACTTTTCGAGTTCATGCGTATGGCTTTTGGTTTTAAGAATGCTGCTCAAATGTGTCAACGTTGTATTGATTCAATTTGTCGTGGTTTATCGTTCGCGCTTCCTTATCTGGACGATATTTTAATGGTATCTACAGATTTTGAACAGCATTTTAATCATCTGCAAGTTTTATTCAATCGTCTTCAAGACGCGGGTTTTCTTATTAATGTCATTAAATGTTTTTTCGCTTCAACCGAGAAGTGCTCCTCGGCCATGCAATCGAATCTAAGGGTATCAAACCTTCCCAAGAGAAATTCGATGCCATTATCAATTTTCCAAAATCTTCATGGGGATGGTTAATTTTTACCGATCTGTTATTCCCAATGCTGCGGAATGTCAGCAAATTTTGAATAGCTATTTTATCGGTAGCAAGCGTAAATACGATAAAACCAAGATTACCTGATCTGAAGAAGCGTTGCAAGCTTTCGAAAAAACAAAACTTTCAATCAGCGAAGCTGTTCAACTTTGTCATCCGCGATAAAATGCCGAAATATCCTTAAGTTTTCTTAACACAGCGCACAGCGTAAGTACAGCGCCTACGACCGTGAACTTCTTGCCGCTTACTCAGCCGTGAAGCATTTTAAGTATTTGTTGGAGGGTCGTGTTTTTGTAATTTACACCGATCATAAACCGCTCGCTTATGCCTTCCACCAGAATTTAGACAAGGCATCGCCCAGAGAAAGACGTCATTTAGATCTTATTTCACAATTCACCACTGAAATCCGTCATATTTCTGGTCGGGAAAACATTGTTGCTGATGCCTTATCGCGTGTTGGGGAAATACGTTTGATGTTGAAGTTAAACAACTATTATCATAACCAAATCTCGAATTCGTTAACATACCTTTGTTTAGTTCTGACAAAACTATCACGTGCGAAAGTTCAACTGGCGATATGCGACCATACGTTCCTGGTCAATTTCGTTACCAAATTTGTGTCGATGGTCATGGATTATCGCATCCTAGCATACGAACCACAGTCAAAACGGTCAAATGAAAATATTTGTGGTCTGATATGGACAGGGATATCCGAGCATTTGCAAAATCTTGTCTACCTTGTCAGAAATCAAAAATTACGAGACATGTTAGTCCTCCTACAGGTAATTACCAACTGGCAGCAAATTGTTTTGATCAAATCCATGTTGACATTATTGGTGCGTTAGCATATTCTGAAGGTTCGAAATTTTGTGTAACCATAATTGATCGTTATACACGCTGGTCTGAAGTGTGTTCAGTACCTGATAATTAAATCAGACACAGTAGCTAGAGTCATTTATAGCAAATGAATTTGTCGTTTTGGTCTTCCATCGGCTATTACCACAGATAGAGGCGCACAATTCGAGTCTCAACTGTTATCAGATTTAGCGAAATTTATTGGTTTTGAATACAAGAGAACTACAGCGTACAATCCAGCCTGAATGTAATCATTGAGCGTTTTCATCGTACGCTTAAAGCATCTCTGATGTGCATTTGTAATATGCAATGGACAAAAGCGTTGCCTACGGTACTTTTAGGGTTAAGAACGGTACTACGAGAAGATTTGATAAACCGACCAAATGGCATAGTGGTTAAAGCTTTGGCGTTTGGATCGGGAGGTAACGGGTTCGAATCCCGTTAGGGGCAGGTGGAAAGGAACTTTTCATCAACAAATTACGATTTGTGATTAAAGAAACACATCTATGACCCCCTGTCGGAGTGCAAAACTCATGAGCCGACCCATCTTCCATGTCAGTAGGCTGGCAAGGAGCTATGTAATGTACAGATGGTAATAAAATCGGACCTATATCCGTACGTCCTCAAATTGGCCAATACAGGCGTGGCGTATAGGTAAGGACGTAAATAAGCAAACCGCGAAAGAGTTGGGAGAGCCTCGGCTCCAGAACAGATAGCAGGAAAAAGCAAAAAAAAAAATATTTGAAAACTTCTTCGGCTGAATTGGTCTATTTATAAAGGGTGTCTCAAATAATAAATAATTGTAATAATTAAGCGAATTTTTTACGTCATGTAACGTAATTAATGTGGAAAATGTAATTAATTAGCGACATCTACCTGAAAAAAACTAAATTACCAAATCAAATTAAAATACATTATCGGTAATACAACCATGACATGCAGCTACATCTATAATTTAAGGTGGAAACATAAAATAAACGAGTATAAGAAAATGCAAGAAATATTACATATAGTTGTCTTGAAGGAGAGGTCATAGATCCAATTTTGGCAGTTAAAGTTTAATTAAGTATTGAATATTATTTACTAGTTTTTGACATATGGAGGAAATGGAAACCATTTGAAACCATATTATAAATTACATATGTTAAATTGCCTGTCATTACAGGAAGCACATTAGAAACAGGATAACTGGTACTTTTCTGTTGGACATTGGTAAATTTTACAGTTGAGTTTGATTTATCTAACTATTATCAGGTAGTTAAAATAATACGTATACGAATTATAAACGTATAAAGGTCAATGCCCTGTTTATTTCACAATCTCCAAATTTAGGTCATACGGCATCAGCTGATTGAAATAAACGCTATTTCACATTGTGTATAGTCTCTTTTCTCTGACTTATGGCATGTGCAACAGTTCATCCTTTTCCATTATATAGAACATTTTTATATAGCACACACACACATTTGCATTTTATAAAAAATATAAAGATATAGCCGATCATCTATTTAAAAACCATACGATCATACATATATATATGGCATACAAAGAGTGACCTCGAGTTAAACGTCCGATTGAGAATCCAATTGAGATTTGGGTGTTACATGTGACAGCGAATTAAACTTGCAAGATCAGATCCATAATATCATTAATAGAACGTATGTGAAGCTGGCCCGAAAACCATCCCGAAAAAGTCTTTAAAATGTAGGTGTGTTTCTCCGCTAAATTCATTAAAAGGCTGTTCAGCCCGAAAAATTAAAAAATATGGAGAAAATCAAATTCCATCCCGAGAAAATAAAAACAATCTCACGCACACACAACAAATCCTAAGTATAAAATAACCTTACAGTGGGGATAAGGGACCTCCCCAGCTGATTTAATATTCGTTTCTGTTAAATTAGGTTTCGGAATTAAGCTCATATGTCTCTGAAAAATTCTCCGCTCACAGAGTTTGGCAGATGTAACGGTATATGCCTAATTAATGCAATGACCATCAGCATTACGCATACAAATGCTCATTACCTTACATTGGGGATAAGGGACCTCCCCAGCTGATATAATACTCGCTTCTGTTAGAATAGGTAGTAGGTAGGAATTTTTCAGCGACATATGAGCTTAATTCCGATACCTAATCTAACAGAAGCGAATATTAAATCAGCTGGGAAGGTCCCTTATCCTCATTGTAAGGTAATGAACATTTGTGTGCTTAATGTTGATGGTCATTGCATTAATTGGGCATATACCGTTACATCTGCCAAACTCTGTGAGCGGAGAATTTTTCAGCGACATATGAGCTTAATTCCGAAACCTAATCTAACAGAAGCGAATATTAAATCAGCTGGGGAGGTCCCTTATCCCCACTGTAAGGTTATTTTATACTTAAAATTTGTTGTGTGTGCGTGAGCTTGTTTTATTTTCTCGGGATGGAATTCGATTTTCTCCATATTTTTTTTGAATTTTTCGGGCTGAAAACCCTTTTAATGGCTTTAGCGGAGAAACACTCCTAAATTTTAAAGGCGTTTTTCGGGCCAGCTTCACATACGTATTAATAGAGCGAAATTTATGCTTAGATTAGTTAAGCGCTGGGCTAAGAACCTTAGGTCTTGTTCGACCCATACTAAATGTGGTCCGTTTTCTCGTTTTGAGATAACTTTGGGAGGACAATTTTAACTTGACTCCTTACCTGAATCGATTAAAATTTATTAATTTACAACCACTAAGCCGACGAGCGATCGTTCAAATTTTAAATAACCAGATCGCTCTCGTCAACAAAATATCACGAAACATAGGACAATCATAATTCCGACTACATAACCGTAAGAGACCTCTATTCGGTTATGTTTATAGGTTATGTGTTTTCAAATATTCAATGGACGTACCTATGCGAGATTAGACATCTAAACTGACAAGAGTAACTCAACTCATGCATGAGTGAAATTCCAAAGTAAAAATTTATTTATCCTTAGAATAGTTCATCCGTCAGCTCCACATAATAAATCGCAGCAGATACTTTAAATCAAATCAACTTCGCAGTGTTCGTGAAAATTGTATTTTGCGAGAAGTGCAATAATAAAAGCTAAAATATTTGGCGTCGGTGGAAAAGAGGCGCAATGTCTCTGTGAATACACAAGATCGAGGATAGGTGGCAAAATCCCTACATAGAATTTAACGCCACTAGCTTAAATAAGTAAGTCACCGTTTACTCTTAAGAATCCTATGTAAGGGCCGTCATCGCATCTTTGTATTTACATAGAACTGAAGTACGGACGTTAACACGTACTGAGTTAGAATAGTCATTAGATTGAACACCCTATAATAAATGATCCATTGAATCTTGTTCACTAAATGGATTTGGGATATGCAAAACTGGCAACTCACTGTTCTGTTATATCTAATTCTCGTGGTCGTTGTGTTGTGGGTTGGTTTTGCAACAACGTTGCTATTATTAGTGGTTACGAGACGCGTATATCGTTTTAAATCGACTGTAGCTCTTCTGTTGGAGACAACTACCACTTGTAGGGTTGAAATTTGGAAATAAAATTATTAAATATCATTGAAATTACCTGGTCTTTCAATTTTTTTTTCTCAAACCATTCATTCATATCAGAACTGATAATTTCCAAAGTTTATCACAATTTGTTCATCAAAATAAATTAACTCTACCCGAGGTTATTTGGGATTGTTACGAAACATGATTTATTCTCCCATGCAGTTGCATAAAAAATTACACCGATAGTGGAATAGTCAGTTATAGATTTTTTTATTAAAATTTTATTAATAACATAGAAAGACGTTGCAAAATGTGAACAACAGAAATACATTACTACCGCAAGATATCCGCTCTTCGTACTATAGGGTGTCTCAGAAAGAGCGCCGGATTTAAATTTGCGGCCATTTTGTTAATACGAGCTGTACGGTAATTTTTTTTGACAGTTGTTACGTACAGACCACGCAATTTAAAAATATGGAAAAGTATTCGAACCAACAACGTTTAATTATTGTAAAAACATATTACAAAAATGGTGAAAGTTTTTCGCATAAATGTGACCAATAACGCGCCATATTTCCTATTTAAGATGTTCAACTGTTTTATAAATTGTTACCTTTTGAATTATGGGATGAAATTAATACGAAGTTGGTTTTGGCCAAGCTAGATTTCCATTGTGAATTATTACCTGTTTAAATAATGGCAGACCTCAAGGTAGTGAAACAATAAGTTATGGTTCTTTCAATGTAAATTTATTAAAAATTGTCTTACTTTATGAGAAATACAAAAGTTCTAAAATATTTTACTTTTCGAGGAGTCTCCTTCATTCGATTTATCTTGATCACCATCATCCTCTAACGCCAAATAATTCACCTACATTGTACTCATCATCGTCTGGTAACTGTTCATCACTCGTGTCATCCTCGTGTTGGGATGTTATAGAAGTAGTCTGGGATAAAATTTCAACACCTTGTAGATTTTTATTTTTTGTTACCCATCCAAAAAATGGTCGTGCAATTATTTGCGACTAAAGCGGCCTTCACGTTAAATACCAGAAGTTCAATAGTTGGCGTACAAATGGAATTTATGTATCGATTGCAACGTTTTGAATAACTTTTGAATAACAGCACAAATTGTCTAAATATCGGGTTGTTAACAATTTTTTAGGAGCTCATTGGTTCGCTCCGGGATTCGTCTCGAATTACGTTCTAACATCGAGATACCGTATTGTAAAAGTACCTAGTTTAATGTATATGTGAGCATGTTTTAGGAATAACACAAAATTCCGTTAAATATTTAAATTTTTAACCACTTCGAGAAAGCAGTTTAAAAGTTTACATCCCTTTTTCCACGTGCGTAATTTTGCAGTTGATTCCGAATTATAGGAATGGATTTCTTCGTTCATAGCGGCGATAAATGAAGCGCATAGTGCTCGGTACTTTGATTTATTGCAATTCTTTTCCTTTTATTTATAGGTATGCATTTTCCAATCCGCACTCGATTCGCGGCGGATTCTATAATCGACGTGAATAATATAGTATGCAACGATATAAAAAAGTACGTTGATATTTATCGATACAAACAAATGTTTATGTAATAATTTCCACCTTAAATTATTGTAGTAGCGCCATTAGTTAGGAGATAGGCAAAATCTACAATAATCTACAATATATAAATTTAAAAAAAATTCAACTAGATGTAGTTGCATGTCATGATTGTATTATCGACTAGAAACTGATGTATTTTAATTTTTTAGTAATTTAATTTTTTTTCAGGTAGATGTCGCTAATTAATTACATTTTTTACATTTATTACAATTTTTTACCGTAATTAATATTATTTACGTATAAAATGTAATTAATTATTTTTTACGCGTAATTGCACAACACTGACTGTGGCTATATGATCATTGATCATTGATCAATGATCTTCTGATCCATCAGCGTAAATTTGGTCTCAAATTTTGTAATTAAATGTCTCACTTAATTACAAAGCACACACATGTCTCAATGAAATGTCTTTTGTAATTAAATGTCGATTCGTTTGGCGCACCGAAAATTTGACGTAATTGGCGAACTGTTTTCGCAAAACTTTCATCTTTTTTGTACTGTGTTTTTACAATAATTTAACGTTGTTGGTTTGAATACTTCTCCATATTCTGAAATCGCGTGGTCTGTACGTGACAACAAAATAACTTTTAAAACTTAAAGCAAATATGTCAACAAAATCATACAGACAGTTCATTTAACTCACGTTGTCAAGAAGCGGACCAGTTAGAAACTTAAACCATTGCTGAAAAATGTAATTTATTCTTCATTATATACGTACATTATACGTTCATCATGTCTAATGTATATAACATACAACTCTGTAAATATATAAATTCGTTATGTACATATCTCAATGACAAACGTGTAGTAAGTCCATGAATTAAATTCAGTTTTGCTGAGATTTTTATTTTGTAAAAACACATTTCATAAAATATGTTATTTATTAAGTACTTCTTGATGGCGACTTCGAACGATAAAAATATATTAAAGCATAAAAATTTTCAAAATCATGAATGTCTTGTTTTTCATTTGTACATCTTATTGCTGTCTATTTGTTATTTTGGCGATGCAGTGAATTTTAAAAATCTTGCAATCGTGAAATTTGCTTCATCATTATGCTGCTATACGTTGTCTCGACAGAAATTGGGTTTAGACAATCTGATATAAAGGAATTATATGTAGATCAATTCGACGAATAGTACAAAATACAAGAATTACAATTGTTTTAAAATTTGCGGTAAATTTAAACTTTGCTTACGAAACACTTTATATTTTCAAGTTTATTCTTTAACGGTAAATAAACAGTTTGTTGTTGAAAATTATGTTATACATACTTTAATAATCCATCAAACTGAAATGTTTTCAAGTTATTGACTAAATCACTTTTTTGTAACATTATAATGCCGCTACTGGGAATACACGTTAATGGTTTACCACCCAAATGTAAAACCAATATTGCTTAATGTAACGCTTAGTCTGTACGGTTCAAAAAGATTGATATAGTAAAACTTATACAAACGCACAATAAATATAAAGTGACACCAAGGTTTATGTGTCGGTGTTTTTCAGAAAAACATTTTTATTTAGTTTTGATTGGCAAGTAACGATTTCCATTATTCAAGGTAGCTTTTAATTTTGTCCCCAAGGATTAAAGCAAATTCTTATGTTATGCGAAATAAATACAGAATGTTCCAAGTATTAAAATTAAGTGGCATAAAATAATAAAATTGCAATCTGGAGCCTTGTTACGTATAGGAGTAAATCTTTCGCGTATATACTCCTTTTCAATTAATATTATTAGATAAGTTTCTAGGCCAGTTTCAGTTAGATTACATAATCGGCAGGGAAAGATAGGGACTATATGTTGCTTGGTTAGGTTAAACATGATATACATACTATAATGTGATTTGATATTATATGATAGAGACTTACAAGCCAACCATAATGATGATCCTAGAGCACATTCCGGAATATACGGGATACAATTTTAAAATCTTTACCATGCCATGCCATACCTGCATACTGGACATACTTGGTTTATATGGATAGGATATTAGTTACAGAAATAACTAGGGCGATAATCGCAGCGAAGACTTTCTCTAACTACATTAATAGGCTAGTCATATTTTACTATAATCTCGTAAATGTGTCTTATAACTACCTCATTCATTCATTCATCTAATTTGGAACAGTATTGTCTCGTACAATGTACCTTTTGCTCATAGTTAGTAAAATTATAACATAAATCCATATGCTACTGAAGTAAGCAGAAAGATTCAGTATAAAAACTGCATTGTCGACCTCCTTTATATGCATTGGTAGAAAAAGTTACCAGAATTTGTTTGTTGTTTTTGACCGTTTCTGTAGAAAAACTATATTATCGAAGTATTTAGAAGAGTTGTAGAAAAATTGACTCAATTTTCTTTATGTAAGCATGTTTTCGGCCGAAATTCGAGTAAAATTTCATTTATTTGCTATAAAAATGCATTCACCTAAGCACATGAACTGCTTTAACAAATTAGAAGTAGAAAGTAGAAAAATTCTCCAGCCATAGGGCAAATTTGTTGAGTTATATAAGTTTTGGGCCTCTATGTATGTCTATCTACCGAGCGAGTATGTGACTCGCTGATCGTGGGAATTCTCGCTATTGAATTTCGAGTGCACGTTTCATGATATTTTACTAAATTGAGCAACGAAAATAAGTCTGGTATGGATCAGTTATTAACCGTATTCAGCATTCCAGGAAAAATTTAACATTAATTCTTATTCCTAGGTATAACCTGAAACCAAGAATAATTTTTAAATTAATATCACATTACATAAACCGATATCAGCGCTAGTACATTTAGCCGATGCAATTGAAAAATTGCAACGTTTCCATCCCTAGTCGCGTGGAGGCATGTACAGTCCGGGATTCCGGTCTACTATATTGCACTATTCCGTTTTTTAAGACTTTGATCAGTTCAGCACAATATGGCTGGAACTTAGAAAGAACTTCGTCGCAAACTTATGCTGGCAGTGGTAATACTTGTATGTTTGTATAACCCAGCCACTTATGTTTTAGTGACATAACAGTCACCTCGGTACATTCGAAAAGTAGGTATTTAACGTCTTCTACTTCCGATACGCATAAACATTGACATTGGTCTATTATTTTAATTCTCTGCAGGTAGGCGTTAAACTTACCATGTTCAGAGATAACTTGGCTCATCGAGCTCGTCAGTCCATCCCAGACTAATTTTCGTCAACCAATTTGTCATTGATGATATTTTCTGTATTCTGTTAGCCAATTTATGACAAAACATAAAGTTCCGCCGATCGTGGGAATTCCCGCTATTTGAACATACGTGACACGGAAAATGTATCGGTTCCGTTGAGAAGTATGGGGTTTTCCAATAAGAGTGATATGATCTCTTTAAAAAAAATTGTTGCACTTGCTGTATGGCACGTCTTGTTGGAACCAAATATTGTCAAGATCAACTTCTTCCAATTTCGGCCATAAACAGTTGGTTATCATCGATCTATACCGATCTCCATTGAAAGTAACGGTGTTACCAGCTTCATTTCGAAATAAATACGGACCGATAATTACACCAGACTAAAAACCACACCAAACTGTCAATCTAGGTGAATGTAATGGTTATTCATGAATAATTTGTGGATTTTCTTCGCACCCGAATCGACAGTTTTGTTTATTTACCGCACCACTCAGATGAAAGTGAGCCGAGAAGATGATTTTCTTAAAAAAATCGTTATCGTTTTCAAGTTGTTCCAAGGCAAAATCAGCAAATTCACGACGTGTACGATGGTCCAATGGCTTCAGTTCTTGAGTGAGAACAATTTTATATGGATGCAAACCCAAATCCTTTCTCAAAATCCGCCAGGTTGTGGTTTGAGTCAGTCCCAATTCTTGAGAACGTCATGGAATCGACAAATTGCGGTCTTCAGCAACACTTGCCTGAAACGCAGCAATATTTGCATTACTTCGAGCGAACCTTTGTCTTATTGGCACTTCAACATTATGTAAAGAAAATGTACGCTCAAAATTTTCAACAATTCGACGAATAGCGAGCACATTTGGACGATTAATACGACTATAAAATGGCAAAAGCGCACGAAAAGTTGCAATTGGAGAACGATTATTTTCATAATAAAACTGAATAATTTGTAAACGTAGTTCTTGCGTATATCTCACCATAATAAAATTGTAAACATTACTGAATACAATGAAACAAAAAATGACAGATCATGACGTATTACAAATGGCCGAAACGTCACTTAAAAATCATATCATTCTTAGTGGAAAACCCTATATATGGCTTCATTTTACCACAAAAAAATTATTTAATTCAATGTTTCTGGGAAATGTTTTGCAATGCCTGCAAACACACACAGTCTTGTCAAAAGTGGTTTTCGGAAGCTAGAGTGATTTTAAAAATATGTTAGAGTACACATTTTAATTTATATTAGGTTAAAATCAAGCAATTTACCTGTTAGATTATACTGATAAATTACATGTCATCGCAGATACCGTGTTTTCTGGAATCAATAAATCACTTGTTTTTCGGTCTGCCTCAAAACTGCATAATTGAAAACGACATTTTTATCAATTTTGCTTTTTTTGTAACTGCCCGAGGTTCTTCGGTACCATTTTGAGGCGAGCTAGAATGTTGGAGCTGGACATCGATAGTTCTCATGGTGGTAAACTTTTGCCAACTAAGTTTACGATCTGACCGCATACCCAAATGAGGCCGCCTATCTATTTGAAGCCACATAAGTTTCAGCCTTATCCAAGATGCTTTAGAAATAATGGCCTATTTTTATAAGTTATTGGTAGCCAAGTTCGTCATCTCCAAAAAATATAACCAATGGCCACCTGCGGGAATTACGAGCAACATTATATGTAGCACTTAGTTTATCTGTTGTATCAACACCTCCTTTAGTTTTATTATATAACTGTATAATTTCTGGTAAGGATTTTGGACCAGTAACAAAATTGCCACTATGATGTAGTTTTGAAGGAAATTGTAATTATTAAATCGAATTTGGGCTATAGGGGGTCCCCTTGCACTTCTGATGTTATTTTAAAAGCTTCGGAGAGCTCGCCTTGGTTCAGCACCTTGCTTTTAAAGGCAAAATTTATACTTTGCACATGGTTATCAATATTTAAGGATTCCCAAACTTGACAAGGCACTCCATAATGTATTCTTCTTGGTGTTATTATACGCCTGTTGCCAATCTAAAAAAAAAAATTACAGCGATGTCCTTTTCGTAGCAGTTTTCAGTCATCGGTTTCCTTGATAGCAAAATTAGATAATGGTAATATCTGTTCACTGACGTTGCCCGTAAAGTAAACGGATCACCTATCTCTCCTACCTCTTTGTGAGTTGGCAAATGAACAGCTTCATTTAAAAGTTTTTCAAAATATTTCAAATATTTGTGACTTGATGTCGTCCTTTGGTTTATCCATAGCGCGACCAATAGTACCCAGTAATCCCGCAAGCTAGCCAAAACAGAAACATTATGAGTTATGTTTCCCTTTAATGATCGGAACGTTTATCTGGTACCAATTCTAGTATTTTTGGATTAAACGGATTAAAATTAATTCTCAAATATTTTTTTGAAAAATTGCTTTTCCCTGTTATAATTTTAGATATAATTACAAAACTAAAGTTGGTTGTACAATATTTCAAACCCTAGACCAAATATGAATTAGACAATATACGACTAAAACAATAAATACTTTGAATACAAACTCTTCGCATAAGACGCTTCAGTATTTCAACATCATGTTTGATGATTTTGGAGTAAAGCCTAATATTCCTGTTTCCTAATATATCCAGTAAAATCATTTGACGCTGACGATTTTCCATTTTAATATTTTTTTCAAATGTGTAATTTATATTTCCACAAACAATAAAAAAACCACTAATTATTAGAACTGAGAACTGTCAATTAATGAAGTGTAGGGTTAGCTTATTTCAATCCGCCATTTCCAAAAGGTCAAATAAGTTGACTTATTTGAAATAAGTCGAGGATTGGAGTGTAAGGCTATTTTTCGCTCGTCTGGAGAATTTCGTTGTAAATGTGGTACTCCCTAGGTGCTAAATTAGTGGTTTCAAAATCGGTCCTAAATTTGAAAACTGGGTTTTCGGTTTGGATCTTTTCAAAAACCGGTTTCCGGTTAATAACCGGTTTATTTCATAATAATAAATAAATATGTAGAATATCCTTGCAACTTACGAAATTTTTTATTTTTAGTTTAAAATACTATTCGTAATAAAATAAACAAATTCATAAGTAATAAGATATTTATAAAAATATAATATAAATTCCATTCAATTCAATAAATGTATCAGATTTTAACACAAAAATTCAGTAACTAATAATTTTACCGACCAAATGGCACAGTGGTTAAAGCTTTGGCGTTTGGATCGGGAGGCACCGGGTTCGAATCCCGATAGGGGCAGGATGCAAAAGGGAATTTTCGTCAACAGATTACGATCTGTGATGAAATGGAACACATCTATGACCCCCTGTCGGAGTGCAAAACTCATGGGCCGACCCATCTTCCATGCCAGTATAAGCTGGCATGGAGCTATGCAATGTGCAGATGGTAATAAAATCGGACCTATGACCGTACGTCCTCGAATTGGCCTACACATTGGCGTAAAAGTAAGGACGGGAAAACCTAACCGTGAAAGAGTTGGGAGAGCCTTGGCCCCAGAACCGATTGCAGAGATAATAAAAAAAAAAAAAAATTATAATAATAATAATTTTACTTTTTTGGTAAAATAGGCTCTTAAAAAGCAGAGACTATCAATTGTGTCATCAGCAAGGGGTGACCTAATTAGTCTGTAGTACAGATTTTTCCTGAAGAAGAAAAAGCTCTTTCAGCTCCTACGCTGGTTGGCGGAGTCGTCAATAAGAATTTATAAATAAATTCAAGCTATCTCCTCTGGCACCGGTATCTTTGAAATGTGTTAGTTCTCTTCTTACGGCCAAGAAATTTAAAGAATTTTTTTTATTTAAGAGACGGCGGAGCTCTTATTCCTTTTTCAATTACATTTGATTATCTGGGGGTTGTATGTTTTTTCCTGAATCTGTTAATCTTGTCAATAATTTGTAAATTACAGATATAAGCGTTTTTTTATTTAATTTGGACCTTGCGTTATTGACATCGCAGGAACCAGTATTTAAATACTGAAGAACAAGTGATGGCTCCGTTCGAATTTCATTAATTCGTAATTCTAGTTTCGTAATTCTGCAGTATTGATAACATGAAGGCAATATCAGCGTTCTCAGTAAGAAGATTTGCATCTCTTCGGCACAAAGCGTTAGCTTTATCGGCTCAAGCACATTAATAATCTCCACCAATAATATCCAATCATTTTTACAAAATGAATATTCGGTGAGGCTTAGTTCTACGATCGCCATCTGTAGACTAGACTTTACTTTGTAAACCCGTTCGAGCATTATCAACAGGCTACTCCGTCGCGTTTTAGAATCTAAGGCTAATTCCAATTCTTTCCCATGGTTCAGTTTTACATATTTTTACAACGTGGTATTTCTTGTTGGAGCAGCATTAAAAAAATTTACTAATTTACGAATTTTTGTTATCAGGGGATGCATAATATAATTATGTTCAAATTGGCCGGATAATTCGGAATCTAAATTATGTTTATGTGAAATTTCAAAGTTGTCTGCACCGGGATTTACATTATCCTCGCATTCGTCTTCGGAAGCTACAGTTTCTGGGCAATTTATTTCGTCAAAAGTATCAGCAGTTTTGGCAATTCGTCAACGCCATTGACACCCAATGTAGAATTTCTATACATATAAAGCACATCGAGCACTGCTAGCTGAATTTCATGAGCAAGGCAAACCTGATGTTCCGGCTCAATCAACCTCCCAAGTATTTTTTTCATTACCGATGCTCCATCGGTGATTATACCTAATTACAATGTCCTTTTCAAGCGATAAAGAGAAATGGTTTAATTTATTTTTATTTAGCTCAATACATTTTTCGGCGGGAGCACTACCGTGAATACGGACTTAACATTTCAGATTTTGTTACCTGTTAAATTTTTGCAGCATAATCCATTACAATTTTTTATTGCACGTGAATCCTTTGGCCATAAGCAATACCCTGAAATCATTTGAGGTGCAAAACACAGAAAATGGTATACCATCTCTTGCAATGTAGCCGAAATAAAATGGCAGACAAAGAAAAATCTTGTTTATTTTCACCAAAGAATTCTGTAATTTTGTTGGATGAACTTCAATTAGAGAAATTTGATGTAGATGGAGCACTTTTCTTCTGTTTTGCTACATTTTTGTTGTAGATCGCTCGTAAATGGTAATGAAGCGCACTAGTAGAGCCACCGCAACATTTAATTTGTTTTCTATATCTCTTGCATTTATTGAGTGTACAAATGTATTTCCGATCTTTTTATAGAGGTGTCGTTAGTATCACTGCTTGCATATTATTCAATCGGGCAATACATTTTTTTGGAGGTTGGAGGTCAAGCTTAAACAATTACTAGTGATATTTGTTCAAAGCGTAAACAACAATTATTTTCATGTAATTGGAAATGTCGAATTTTGTGCCAAAAACAGCATTTGCGGGAAGTTTTACTTCATTATTTTTTGTTGAAGAAAAGTGCAGCGAAAACAAATCGTTTGCTTGTGGAAGTTTACGGTGAACATGCTCCATCTAATACAACAGGCAAAGAGTTTTTTCAACGATTCAAAGTTGGTGGTTTTGACGTTAGAGACAAAGAACGTGAAGGCGGGCCAAGAAAATTTGAAGAATTGCTTGATGTGGACCCTTGTCAGGCCGAAAAATAATTGGCAGAAAAATTGAATATTACCCAACAATGTGTTTCGCAACGTATACATGCAATGGGATTGGTTCAGAAGCTGGGAAATTGGGTGCCAAACAAATTGAAGGAACGGGACATGGAACGTCGAAAAACCATGTGCGAATTGTTGCTTCAACGGCAACAAAGGAAGGAGTTATTGCATCGGATCATCACTGAGGACAAAAAGTGGATGTTCCGGTTGTTCCGGTCGATGGAATCAGCCCTGTTACAGCAGCACTTCACTTCATATGAAAACGTGAAAAAATGGGTCTATGACTGGATCGCCTCGAAACAACCAGACTTCTTCCTTCGGGGAATCCGTTTATTGCTGGAACGATGGGCGAAGATTATAGCTTCCGAAAGAGCATACTTTGAATAAAACATCCTTTAATTTTCTACACTAGACATTAGGTCTTTTATTTCATTAAAAGATGTCGGAAATACATTTGTACACCCAATAGCACAACTAGTTTTTTCTCGTAGAAAATGAGCCAATGTCATGTACTCATCATTCTTGTTTTTTTATATTCTTCACAAATTTTATTTTCCATGTTTTATATTCAGTATTTTTAAACACGATTAAATTATATTAATTCGAAAATCGTATGAAATGAATGAACAGAAATGTAGAAATGTCAAACAAACCAACCAAACAAATATAATTTGTACGAATATCGAAATAAAAACTGGCGAAGATCGAAAAAATAGGCCGAAAGTACATACAGACTCATCTCTTATAAATATAGGAAAATATTTCAAACCCGGTTTTTTTTTTCAAATAAAACCGGGTTTTCGGTGATTAAAAACGGAACGATTAATCGGTTAACCGGTTAATCGAAAACCGGACTTGCAATCACTACTTATAATGTTTATCGCAAGATGGAGCGTTAAGACTGTGTTTTTGTCCCTTTGTTACCCTCCAGCTCCAGACAGCTTCGATTTTGAACACATATTGTTTGTGTTATTCTCGTTTCGTCTTTCAACACAGTCGGTTCGAGTGTTTTCTCGCGTTGAAAGAGGTATCGTTTTCATGCGCAAATGTTTTCTTGAATTAAAGGCAGACAATTCTCATCCAGCCATGTGTTTCTCGGCTTAGATGTATTTTCACCTAGACACTGAAGTATTTGTTATTCCCGATTTCTTTTAATTTCACTGTTCTGCCACAGAATGGGTTAGTGGTTGTCTGTTCGGTAGGTTTCCGGTGTGCTACATTCGAAGTTGGCCCGGGTAACTTGATGATCTGTTTCTGAGTATTCAGTGCTTCAGTATCCCAACGTAAGATTCTTTGGAATCGGTAATTATTCATGATGGATAGAAGGATGTTGCAACTCTTAAATATTTGGTCAGAATTGATATTCGCGATACGTTTGGAATTAATATCTTTAATGCTAGAAAAACAGCTTTTGAGAACGGTGATGTGGTCATTTTGGTTGATGGTTACTTCATCATTTAATTTCCACTTTCTTTTATAGATTCACTTGTGTGGAAAGTATGTGTTGGCTACCAGATTATATGTAGCAGAGCCAACTCGGTGGTGCGCAACCAGCGAGTATAGGCCGCACGTACTACTCCTTTGGCGATTCATTGTCTATATCCGTTACGAATTGAATTAAACGATTGCTGATCAGAAAACCAACTCCGAACTCGCGTATTTTTTACTCAATGATATTTGTGTGATAATTAAATTTATAATATTTCTAAATTCGGGGAATTTCTAATAAATTATTCTATGAAAAATCTAGAGGAATAATTTATGTATATAAGTAAATCATAATCTGTAAAAATTAATTCTATGTTATGAATTCCAAAATATTTCTTCTATATACACTGAAAACAATATTTTCATTTGCATAATACGAGTAGAACACAATGTTACACGTGGCATATTTTAAACGAAGCTATTAATAAACTATACCGACAAAATTGACGTGAGATACATCCTCTCCAAAACATTAAGGATAATTTAGAATTAATCAAGCAACTCAACAATCAGGCACCTTTTGTCAACCTTTGAAACACACACAAAATTAAGTAACAAAAAAATTTAAAATACCCCAAAAATAACCATAGAATCTTCACAAAAAATTACATATACATAGATATCCTATATTATCTATTTACCATAATTCACTGGGCCAATGAACAACGTAACTTTTTAATAAAAGCTGTATCGTCCTATGTAGAAATATACCCTTTAAGTATTCATAATCAATTTTAATGAAAAAGTTTCAAATGAATTTCGTACAACACACAGCAGAAAAAAAAACTAATTTAAAGTTCCCTAGAGACCAAAATGATAATAAAATCCAACAAAAAACAGGAAAAACATTAAATAAGATAATCATAGCGACTATAAAGCATAAAAGAGTGGAAAATACAAGAAAAAACGTAAATGAAATTTTCCAAAAGGTATTCACATCATAAAATGATGAATAGCACCACCTATATTACAGGTACTCGTACATACTAAGTATATTTGCCTATGTATTTATTGATTTGTAAAAAAAAATCGATTTACGTAAGTACATGAGCTTTAGAGCTCGCGAGCCCACACTCGCTTACATACCTAATTACCTAGATAATAATTGAAGCATCCATCAAACCATTAACGAGTTGATAAATTTGCGATTTTTCTATTTAACAGGTTAATGGAATTCGCAAATATTTTTATTTATTTTCCTAACTTTCTCGAGAATATTTTACACCACTTAACATTTTTCGCTTTCACCATAAATGACACATACCATTATTGTAAGTAGGTTATTGATATATGCATTCTGTACGATGGAACGTAATGTAAGAAAATTTTCCCCATTTGTATTGATTCATCTCATAACTGTAACAAATAGTTTTAGTAGCATTCATTTTTATTGATGCTGCTATCTGAGAAGATATTTGTACACTAAAATAAATTGGAACATTGAGTAACGATAACGATGGTGTGTCATATAAATTTAAATGCCTTACGAGATATAAAATATAGTGGTTTAATCAATGTCAATCGTTATGATTCCTGCACATCGTAATGCATTTTTAATTTAATTTCTTTTTGCATTAAATTATAGATTTGCTAATAATGTCTTTTTTGGTATTTACAGGTATGTACATCAATTAGGTGCTAAAAGACGATAACTACTTAGGTTCGTATGTTTAAAAATTGTCACAAAATATTATTTTCAGATTTTTTAGTATAACACAACTATATAGTGAAGTTTCCGACAAACTAAAAATGACAAAAAACTTTACAACAGCCCACAAAGTGTAAACCTTTAAAAAAAAAACTTGTTTTGTAAAACGAAATAAAATGCTAATAGAAATAAGTTCACAATGGCAAGGTAATTTAGCCACACCAATGAGCCATAACCTTTGAATATATTTTCTAGTAACCAACATATTTATGCGATGGGGCAGTCATCGATTTTTTTCATTTTTAAAATGTTTCTATAGTAAAAAGTGTAGTGGCGGTTCGAACGTCAATGACAAGGCATCGTAGAGATGACTACGCTTAACGGTATATAATATCACGCTAATTAGGTAATTCTTAATGTTTTCTAATAGCCGACATATTTATGCGGTGGAACATTCATAGTTTTTTTTCATTTTTAAAATTTTGCTCTTGTAAAAAGTGTAATGGAGGTTCGAAGGTCAATGGCAAGGCATCGTAGAGATGTCTACACTTGACGGTATATAAAATCATGTTAATTAGATAATTTTAAATGTTTTCTAGTAGCCAACATATTTTTTCGGTGGGGAATTCATAGATTTTATAATTTTAAAATTTTTGTTATAGTAAAAAGTGTAGTGGCGGTTCCAAGGTCAATGACAAGGCATTGTAGAGATGTCTACGCTTAACGTTATATGAAATCATGCTAATTGAGCAAATCTTAATGGTTTCTAGAAGCCAACATATTTATGCGATGGGGAAGTCATAGATTTTTCCATTTTTGAAATTTTGCTCTATTAAAAAGTGTAGTCTAGGTTCGAAGGTCAATGACAAGGCATCGTCTACGCTTAACGGTATATATCGAGTAAAAGTTCCTGATCCAAGATGCTTGTATTAGGCGGGTCTGCAATGATAGTTAATAAATAATCGCTTATTTAAGTAATTTAGGCCGTAGGGGTAGTAAAAATCAAGGGATTGTTCTGAAAATTTTGACGGTTTTACTAATTTGCTAACATAAAAATAGAGTGAGACCGATGGTAAATTTACTGAATTACTGTTCTTTTACTAAAACTAGATATGTTAAAAAATAAATTGAATTCAAATAATTCTTAATTCTAATTTTAAAATTGAAAACATTTATGACCGCCCGATCGCATAAATATGTTGGATTCTTGAAAACATTAAGAATTACCTAATTAACATGATTTCATATACCGTTAAGCGTAGACATCGATGCCTTGTCATTAACTATTGATCCTTACTACACATGAATAGTGTAGGTAAAATTTAATCAGAATATTTGTGTATATACACTTTTAAGCTTTTGTAAAGTTTTTTGTCAATTTGTCGGAAACATCACGCTACCATAACACAACCGTTTTACGAGTATGTTTATTACACATTTGTTAAGTGTTTTAAACCTGCACCGACCAAATTCCAGTGTTGTGCAATTACGCGAAAGAAATATTTTTTTACATTTTTTACGTAAATAATGTAAATAATGATTCATTACGGTAAAAAATTGTAACAAATGTAACAACTGTAATTAACTGGCGACATCTGCATGAAAATACTTAAATTAGTAAAATAATTTATAATACATCATTTTCTAGTAGATAATACAACCATTTACAAGCAACTTCTGTTTATTTAGTGGGCCTGATATCCGCAAATTAATGGCGCTACTACAGTAATTTAATGTATAAATTATTACATAAATATTCATTAGTATCAATGCACTTTTCTATGACGTTGCATACTATGTTATTAAAAAGCGTAATTCACATGATATTTGGATAAGGAAAGACATACTAATAGCAGATCCATCTATGATACAAGGGAAGAAATATATTGTTAATAACTCAGCTAATCACCTTAGACAGCAATAAAAAGATTTTTATAAAAAAAAATAAAAATAAAGCTAGTCGCAGCGACTCAGGGAGATCATATAAATTTGATTGGATTTCTGGACGCGGCAAATAATTATTACGTGCACGGTGGAATAATTATTTTAGAATTTCAATGTACTGTTAATTTAAAAAAAATATTTTAGTATCGAAAATTTTTATCTCGTTATGAAACGCTGGATGTGGTACATTTGGCTGAATTCATAACTAACTTAGCTATGATATCGGTAACTTTTGACGTAGCTATGATATCGGAATGGTTCTTGAACCAGGATTTATTACAAATTACAAATTACATTGAATTAGTTAGTTCAAGACCACCCCTAAAGCTTGCATATGAGTAAATAGCACCTCAAAATGATTATTTATTTGAAAATCGTCAATTTAACCAACTTTAATAATTCTTTTAAACCAGACCGCCACCAGATTTTGAACCAAATGTTGCGCTAAAAGTCAATATTTTTGTAGCAGGCTAGATGGAATTTGCTTGAAGCAGTAAAGGATTCAAATATATAATTCAAATGTTGATTTTAAACCACATTTTATAATTTAATATACCAGACCGTCACCAGATATTGGGTCAAATGTTACTACAAGGACCTTGCGAAGGACAGGTCAACCTAATCCAGGTGTGTAATAAATTACTTTTGTGTCAGAGTAGACAGAGGTGTTAATAATAATTTAAAAATCGATTTTACCTAATTTAATAATTTATTACACCAGACTGCCAGCAGGTATTGGGTCCTATTGTTGATGCATGAATCGTCTGGTGGTCAATTTTATCCAGGTGTGCAATAAATTATTTTTGTGTCAAGTTAGACGGAATTATTTTTTTTATGGTGCAGAAGGCTTTATCCTTGAATCTTTCTACATACGAAACTAACAAGAAGTGTTCAAATCTTAAGCTAATTACATTTTTTAAGTTTTAACCAATGTTAGTACTTAATATTAGTGTTCACAATTTAATTTAAATCCTACTTATAAGCGTAATCTACACATTTAATGATTTTACAGGTTCATTAGTCCGAGTGGATCTGCTCTTCTCAGTCGTTTAAATCGCGGCTGTTTTAGTATATCCTGGGCCAATTCGTTGGGACCCTGCAGTTTTGAGTAGTTTTTCGAACTGAACTCTTGATTGTTTCTTTAATGGTCGAAAATAATACCTTGGTATTAAAGGTCATCGTATATGTTAGTATATATTTCGGATATCACATGTTATTTTTATTTGGTTGCGCTTTGCTTCAATATGATCTTTCCACGTTAGCCGTCTATCCAGGTATAAGTCTAGGTATTTGACATTGGTCTGTTGCGGAATATATACACTGTTTAAAGTGGGTGAGCAGAAGCGTTTGTTCAGCGTGAATGTGACATGAATTGATTTTTTTCGTTTACTTTTATTCGCCAGATCTTGAGCCAATCCTCAATTTTGCTTAGATGACTTTTTACTTCTCTTGAGGCTGTTTGCGGGTTTTCGTGTAATACCAGGATGGCTGTATCATCAGCAAATGTTGATATTATTATATTGTCGGTAACAGGTAAGTCTGCCGTGTACAACAAGTATAAATAGGTCCCAGAACGCCTCCTTGTGGGACTCCTGCGCTTATATCATTTGGCGAAATTGTTGCACTATTTTGTTGAACCATGTATTGCCTTTGGAGGAGATAGTTTTCCAGAACTGAGTGAATATTCTTCGGCAGGAGCGCTTTAAGTTTATATATTAGTCCATCGTGCCAAACTTTGTCAAATGCTTGTGCTATATCCATGAAGACAGCAGAACAGTATTGCTTTGCCTCAAAGGTCTGTCTGGTTGCATTTACAATTATATGCACTTGCTCTATGGTACCATGTTGGTTTAGGAACTCAAATTGATGGTCTGGAATGATTTGCCTTTCTTCTAATACTGGTTCCAGTTTTGTTATTAACATTTTTACAAACAGCATTGAGATTGTGGGAAGCATGTCTATTGGACGATAAAACGAGATTTGAGTTTCGTTTTTCTCAGGCTTATGTATCATTCTGATCAAAGCTATCTTCCACATTTATCTGGCAATTCCCTTATCATTTTTCCAGTAATAAGGTCATATCCTGGCGCCTTTTTCGGGCTCGTGTAAGTTTTGATTGTGTTCTTAACTTTCTTCCATTCAAATTTTATAGGTTTAAAGGATCAATCATCATCCATCTGGTGAGGCATCACGATATTATTAGTTCCTTCGTGTGGTGAAAACACCATCTTAACACCGTCTGTGGTAATAATCAGTCTTCTCTGACGCCGAGAGTTCACTTAAATAATTCTGGACACATTGGTTTTATTCCTCCTGCAGAGCAAATTTCAGAGCTTTGATAGCTCGATTTAATTTGCATTTCAACAATGGTGATTTTGTTTGTTGCCATTGCCGTCGAATTTTGCGCTTTCCTGGATTAGTGACTGGATATTATGTGATAATTTATTAATTTTTTCAGAAATGTTGATGATTGTGAAGCCTTTTCAGCTGATAATTTCACTGCCTCTTTAAGCTTTACTGCAACCACATTAATATCTGCGCTGGTGTTTTAGCGGGATATCAAGATGACAATTTTGTTCGACTAGTCTCCTATATTGATTCGAATCATTTCGTTTGTTTGTCAGAAGTTTCGGTGTTTCTGATTTTAAGACAACAGTACTTATTGTTACTATTATCGGTGAACGATCAGACGACAGATCATAGCAGACGGTGGCCTTAACATACGTACACGCCATGCCTTTGGTTACGCAGAAATCAATTAAATCAGGTACTTTCTTTTTATCCGTGGGCTAGTAAGTAGGATGACCGGTAAATAAAAAATCCAGGGACTGTTCCTCTATAACTTCATAAAGTTGTTTGCCTTATGTTGAGTATGTTTGGCGTTCTAATCACCCTCGCGAGAAATTTATTACTCAGCTGACATATCACACAATTTGCAGACCATTACTTCAGACAGATACTCGTCGATTGTATATAGATCTTTCTCATATTTCATAAGTTCATAATGTTTTAGTCATCCCTTAATCAACACAGCAGGACCATCGTGTGCTTTTCCATCCGGATGCTTAGTGTCATAAATAGAGTACACATTAATTTTGAAGTAGTTCTTGTTGGAGAAGCGTGTTTCAGATATTAAAATTACGTCAATATTATGCTCAATGAGAAATGCTTGAACCTCCGCTCTATTCTGC